>JAPXFY010000033.1:34143211-34148211 GCA_030674185.1 Monoplex corrugatus
ACCTCTGAATTGGTATGTGAAACACCAATGCAGTCAGAAAGTATAACTCCTGTCCAAACGGTTGAGTTTCCTTACTTACATCCACATCCATCCACCTTGACACAAACACAACAGAACTTGTTTGCTTGCCCAGATGGTCATGTGACACATTCATTTTTGTTGTGTGATTCAGGCAGTCATTGTAGAGAGACTACATATCCACAGTATTGTGTGTTCTTGGACATGACTGCAAGGGACAATGCATTGGATCTTCATAGAAAAAGGGCTGTATACACTATTTCCATGTTCACGTGTAATAATGATATTACGACACTGCCTTACACTTTTGTATGTGACTTCAGACAGGACTGTCCAGATAACAGTGATGAGTCATTTTGTGAACATCCTCAATGTAATGGCTTTCTGTGTTCTAATGGTCAATGTGTGTGGCACAGCCAACGTTGCAATGGACAGTCAGATTGTCTGGATGATTCTGATGAAATTATTTGTGACTGGTACCTAGAAGGTGAGTTTTCACATAGAGAGGCAGACAAAGAACAGCGACTTTTTATCAACCTAGATGGCACTGGCTACTTTACTCAACAGGTGATGAAATATAAGGAGTTGTGTCCTGAGACTCATTATAGTTGTACAGAAGATTGGTTGTACTGTCTTCCTGTCTACACTCGATGTAATGGATATTCTGATTGTACTTATGGAGAGGATGAACAAGACTGTGACACAATGACATGTCCTGTTTTCTACAGATGTCAAAGTTCCAGAGTCTGTGTACATAGTGATCATCTGTGTGATGGCTGGGGTCAGTGTCCACAGCGTGACGATGAATGGTTTTGTGACATGTCCTGTCCTGAAGGCTGTTGGTGTCAAGGTCATTTTTTCTTATGTCCTCAGCCTTTTGCTGTTGCTATTTTTCATGACTTACGTTATAAAGATGCCAAAGGCTCAGGAATGACACTGGCTAATTTCAGTGCTAACACATATCTCATTCATCTTCATTTGTCACATTCTTCCTTACAGGATATACCCAGCGTCAAACTTCCAAACTTGCAGTTTATTGATTTGGCTAATAACCAGCTTACATATGTCAACATGAATGTGTTTTTATCACTCTTGAATTTAAAAATTCTAATTTTAGCAAGCAATCCTCTGATTTTATTAATAAGTACACCATTTAATGTATATTATGCATTGAAAAAACTCGATGTATCAGGAACACATCTAGAAACTTTTGACAATAAAATGTTCATGCACTTACCTCAGATAAAATTATTAAATTTATCTTCTTCTGCCATTGCAAAGGTTGGGTGTGAGGGATTTGAAACAACACCACAACTAAGGGAACTGGACATAACAGGCAATCCAGTCATAAACTTTCATGTCAAGGTATTTTCAAGTTTAAATCAATTAATGAGCATATTTTCATCAAATTTTAGATTTTGCTGTGATCATTTACTTCCAGGACAGTCAAGTAAGATAAAGTGTCTGTCACCACAACCTGTGTTTTCTTCATGTACAAAATTATTACCAACTGACTCGTCCAGGATTTTCTGTTGGCTGGTGTGTATATTTGCCATTTTAGGGAATGCACTTTGCTTCATGGTACCATATGTGGTAAAGGAAACATCTACATGCAATTCCATCATGTTCCTTGCCTATCTCCGAATCACAAATATAATAATGGGAATTCAAAATGGCATTGTTGCAGCAGCTAATGAAGTATTCCATGGTGAATATATCTGGTACGAAAAAACATGGACAAACAGTGTGTCTTGCAAGAGTGCGGCTTTTTTGTCCCTTTTGTCCAGTGAGTTGTCAGTTCTATTTTTGTTGTTTATCACATTAGATCACGTCATCATCCTTTGTTTCCCTTTGACCAGAAGGAGATTCAGTCGATGGTCAACAGCTGCAGCCTGTGTTGTAACTTTGTTTGTTGCAAGTGTGTTGGCAGTGGTTCCTTTTATTCCTGGACTGTCACACTGGGGCCTTGATGGTCAGTCTGGTCTATGTCGTCTGGCGTTGTTTGATTGTTAGAATTGTGATCAACAATTCAGATGGTTCACATTTATTGTGATATTCAACTTTATATTGTTCATAGTAGTTGTCACCGGTAATGTCATTATCTACAAAAGAATATCAAAACATCAAGTTGTTGTGGATCCTTCCAAGAGATCAGTTTGTTTTTCAGCAAACCTGATCACAAAAGTGGCTGTGACAGGCTCCATTTGTTGGTTATCATTTGGCCTGACCAGTGTGATGACTTTGTGTGGTATTGCTGTATCAGATAAGGTCCACGTGGCTATGGTTGTGTACATGTTACCATTCAATTCTGCATTCAGCCCACTGCTGTACATGTGGACTGCTATAACACAGCGACGACAACAGGCGCAAGAAGAGAAGATATTACACATGCTGAAATCACGACTTTCTTAAGCAGTGAAAACATTTACTTAATCAAAGAAAATATATCATTGGAAAAAGAATATTAACATATTTCTGGTCCCCAAAACAAACCTTATTTACGAAACACCTTCCATGTTTAATATGAACATTTCAAATATGAACATTTCACTTAGATGAATACAGCTAAAGAATAGGTGGGCAATTACACCCATGTGAACACATCAACATGTGCATGTGCATGTGCATGTGCATGTGCATGTGCATGTGCATGTGCATGTGCATGTGCATGTACATGTGCATGTGCATGTGTGTGTGTGTGTGTGTGCGCGCGCGCGCGCGTGTTTGTGTACAGTGTGTGTGAACGTGTGTGGCCGATATGTTTGCCATATTGACAGTACAGCAGAGTCATCGATGGGAAAAGAGACTTTGCAAATAAGGTTGATAAACTTTCGAAGCTGGAATGTCAATACGTCTAACATAGAGATGCAGTCAACAGTGACCTCAACCATTTCGTCGATATGGCAGACATAGAGCAATCAGTGATGAACATCTTACCTTCTACTTATCCAGTGTCCTTCCACAGAAACCTCAGTAGGTTTTTACCTCCATCCGCTGTATCTTTAAGATACATTTCTTGAAAGACGTCAGCTATAACCATCTTAGGTGATACTGTGCTTGCATCTGGGCTTCAAAAAGTACATTCACCTTTGAGACTCTGAGGTACCATTTGATGTTTAAGATACGTCGGAGGCAGAGCTGGTAAACTGATGTAGTAGCTTGGCATGCCTAGGTAGAGAGTCCAGGACTCGCATCTATACAGCAATGCAGTCAGGACTACTGCTCTGTATAGTGCACACTCCGCCTCAAGTTTCAAGCCCCTTTCGTTCCATACTCACTTGTGCAGTCTGCCATAGGAAGAACTTGATTTAGATATGCGGTTGGATACCTCCTGATTGAGACTGTTGGAAGAGGAGAGACTGCTACCAAGATAGGTGAAGGAATCAACATTGTTAAGGACCTTGCCGTCAGTCTTTACTTCAGGCATGTTTACTGTTGATCCTTTCACAGGTTAAACACAACTTCAGTCTTTTTGATGCTTATTAATGGTCCAACGTGCTTAGTGGCTGCAGACAGAGAATCTGAAAGTCTTTGAAGGTCATCCCCTGAGTGGGCAATGATAGCACAGTCATCAACACACAGGAGGTCACGAACAAGTGATTTAGTGACTTTTGTCTTTGCTTTCAAGCGTTGAGTACTGGTGATACCTCCATCTGTCTTGTATGTGATTTGGATGCCTGGATCTGAATCCTTCAAGGCAGAGGGAAGCATCGTGCTGAAAAGGAAGCTGAAGAGTGTTGGCGCAAGAACACATCCTTGCTTGACTCCATTAGTGACGGGGAACTCATCATCTTCACTGCCATTGACTAATCTTGCGTTCATGCCATTGTGAAAGCATCTGATTATTTTTACCATCTTGGGAGGGATTCCAATTTGGGGAAGTATGTTCCACAGTCCTGGGCTTGGCACTGTGTCGAATGCCTTGGTGAGGTCGACAAAGAGAATGTAGAGATCCACATTTTGTTCCTTACATTTCTCTTGGATCTGTCTAGTAACGAATATTATGTCGACTGTCCCTCTATTCTGGCGAAAATGACATTGGGTTTCTGGTACTGTCTCATCAAGAAGATGGGTATTCAACCTGTTTAAGATGACCTAAGAGAGGATCTTGCTTGCAATCCTCAAAAGAGAGATTCCACGATCGTTGTTACAGCTGGCCTTGTCACCTCTGATTTTGTACAAGTGCACTATTCTGGCATTTTTCAGATCCTGTGGTAAACAACCATATTCCCAGCTCGTAAAAAGGAATTCAGTAAACTTCTGTATCAACAGCTGACCACCTGCTTTAAAAACTTCAGACGGAATACCATGGGAGCCTGCTGATTTACCACATTGCACCTCTGCAGTTGCTTCTGTCACCTCATTCTCCGTGGATGGGTCGTCGAGGTCAATATGTTGGGGTCTTGCTGGGATCTCTTCAATGACACTGGGGTCAATTGATGAAGGTCTGTTAAGAAGTTGCTTGACGTGTTTCGGATCATCTCTTATTTACTGCCTCATATCAGTAAGGAGCCCACCTTGCAGGTTCCGGTTTGGGGATGCACTTCTCTGTGGTGGCCCATAGATCTCCCTTAAGCTGGAGTAGAAAAGCTTGGTATTTTTTGAGTCAGCATAACCCTGGATCTTATCTGCCTTCTTTTTCCACCATTCATTCTTCATGGAGTGCTACCATTTCTGAACTTTTCCTCTGAATTGGCGGAACTTGCTTTCATTCAGACTGTTTGTCTGCTAGATAATTGTTGTGTGCAGCATACTTCTCAGCAAGAAGACTTTGAATTTCAGATTCATTGTCATCAAACCAGTCCTGGTGATGTCTTTTGAGGACGTCTATTGTCTCTTTGGCGGTGATGTCAACTTCATTTCTTGATCTGGCCCAGTTTTCTTCTGTCTCTCCTTTGGTGAAGGCAACTGCTCTACATGCTTTGAGAGTTCATTCTGTAAGGCAACTGTTATCCCCAGGTTATTGATTTTCCAAACATCCA
>JAPXFY010000033.1:34158211-34163211 GCA_030674185.1 Monoplex corrugatus
TTTTGTTTGCAAAGCGTTCAGTTGAATGCGAAAATATGTCATAACAATTAATTTCAAATGATATAACGAGGAATACTGCAATTTTTTACAGATATTTTGAACTGAAAGTTTGATTCTTTTTTGAGACACAAATTTTTCATTTAAATGTTCATGAAATCGAATCCATGATGCTAATTCTAGCGAGTTGTAAGCTTCTTTTACCGAGGTGTTAACATGTAATTCTATGGAATTTTCAGAATGGAGGGCACCGGAGTTAGCGTTAGAAATAGCCAAAAAAGGGAGACATGGTGTCAGTTATTGCCTGGTGCTGTTGAATTTTTTTTACTGCTATTTGCTGATGATGTGGTGCTTTTGTCAGACACTGTCATAGGTTTATTAAATCAACTAAATGCTTTAAAACATGAATCTGATAGGCTGTTACTGTCTGTGAACCTAGAAAAGACGAATGTGATGATTTTCCGTAAGGGAGGACATCTTTCGGCTCGAGAAAAATGGTTTTATGGTGAGTCTGAAGTTAAAGTAACAAACTCATATAAATATCTAGGTATTATTTTTACAACAAAACTGAGTCTCCAAAGCGCATGGGTGGAAAGCAGCAGAAAAGGAAACAGAGGAACGATGGAAATTTTAAGATCTTTAAGAAAATTGAACTGCACTGACTTCTCGATTTTTTGGAAACTTTTCGACTCACAAATTGAACCAATCTTAACGTATGGCTCAGAAATATGGTTTTTTTCGAGCAATCATAAAATGGAAAAGATTCATACATTTGCCATTAAACGCTTCCTTTCGGTACCATTGCATTCATCTAATAAAATGTTATATGGATAACTGGCCGTTATGCTTTGTTTTTGAAAACTCAAATGAAGTGTATTAAATACTGGCTGAAATTAACCCAGCTCGCAATGTCAAGATTGTGCAAGCAGGCATATGAGATGTTACTGAATTAATTAGATTCGGGTAAACAAAACTGGGCATATGTCGTTAAGAAAATGTTAACCACACATGGATTTGGTATTGTGTGGATGTGCCAGGGAGTTGGTTATGAACAAGGATTTATTTCAGAATCTAGGGATCGACTAGTTGATTCGTACAAACAAAACTGGCACGCTCAAATGAAAGAATCTGAGAAATATGATTGGTTCCTTTCCTTTAAAAGTATATTTCAAACTGAAAAATATATAAAGGCCGTAAAAATAAATGGCACAGAAGCAATCTTGCTCGTTTTAGACTAAGAGCCCTAGGGCTAAATGCAACAACAAGATGGTTTTACTCAAATTCATCGGCACACTCGATTTGTCCCATGTGTAATGCAGAGGCAGAAGATGAAATGCATTTTTTGTTTGTTTGCAAGTCGTATGAAAGTATACGACAAAAATGCATAATCTTTGATGAGGACATTTCGAGTCAAAGGGTCATTACCAGAATACTCATGACTGAAGATGAAAAATATCAAAAATCCCTCGCAAAATTTATCGCCCTTGCTTGGGAAAGTCGGAGAAAGAAAACAACACCGCAATAAATTAATGTAAGTTTATCTCCAGTGAAGATATCACTTTATACTGTTCTTATGTTTATTTGCCGGATTTGGGTCTTCCTCTTATTTATATGACTAATTACGTCGGGTGGTCAACTGTTTCTTCAACTTTTTGTTCAACTTTTTAAGTTAATGTCAGTTTATCTCCAGTGAAGATATCACTTTTTATTGATTTTATGTTTGTTTGCCGGATTTGGGTCTTCCTCTTACTTATATGAATAATTATGTTGGGTGGTTAACTGTTTTTTCAACTTTTTGTTCAACTTCTTAAATTAATGTAAGTTTATATCCAGTGACGATATCACTTTATACTGTTCTTATGTTTATTTGCCGGATTTGGGTCTTCCTCTTACTTATTTGACTAATTATGTCGGGTGGTCAACTGTTTCCTCAACTTTTTGTTCAACATTTTGTTCAACTTTTTCCGTTCAATTTTTTCTTCATCTTTAGGAAAAAAATTCAAATGGATGTAATATAAGCCATGACTATATTTATAAATCTTTGTTTTAAGAAAACGTCGCCGAAAAATTTAATGACTTTGTTTTATGCTCCTTGCCACAAGGACAAAAATGTCAATGGCAATAAGTTTCAGTTTCTGTGTGTGTGTGTGTGTGTTGTGTGTGTGTGTGTGTGTGTGTGTGTGTGTGTGTGTGTGTGTGTGTGTGTGTGTGTGTGTGTGTGTGTGTGTGTGTGTGGCGTGCGTGTGTGTGAGGTTTGTGAGGTAGATAGATGAAAGCGCACTGAAGATGATTATATTGTGTTTCTGTGCAGTGCGTGCGTGTGTGTGTGTGTGTGTGTGTGTGTGGAAGAGAGACAAGAGCGAATGAGAGAGAATCTAAGTGAGAGCGGGTAAATGTGAGAGAGACAGCGAGCAAGAGAGAGAGAGGGAGAGAGAGGGAGAGAGAGAGAGAGAGAATGAAAGAGAGATAGAGAGAGAGACAGAGGCTGAGAGAAAGAGAGGCAGAAAGAGAGAGAAAGGCAGAGAGAGAGAGATAGAAAGAGAGGGAGAGACAGACAGACAGACAGACAGACAGACAGGAGAATAAAAGTATGGTTGAACATCTTTCCATTTCACATGGCAATACCTACAAAGCCAATCGTCATCAACCTTGTCATGAATCATGCGATAACAGGTTATGGACTGCCGCTCTGCGGCAAAGATCAAACTAACCTTCCTGCCTCAACAGTTCTCTTCCCCCAACCCTCAATCACGAAATGGCATCAGTCTTTCAGAAAATGTACCCTTTTTTTCTTTTCTTTTCTTTTTTTTTTTTTTCTTTTGTTTCTTTTTTCTTTTTTGCTTGCTCCGGAATCTAATCGCAATTCGTTATTTGTTTCTGTTGTTATGTTGTTTGGGAAGAGGAACAAAAGCGAATTTCATGAGACTTAAAATGTTCTTCTATACAGCTGGTGTCTGATAATTAGATGGTACCATAAACACTTTGACTCCCGTACCTTATCCACAACCTGGGAAAAAAACTTAACCCTTTGACTACCTCACCTTATCCACCAACTTCCTGAAGGAAGCTGGTGGACATGGTGATGGAATCAAAGGGTTAAGTTTTTTCCTCTGTTATTATGGCTACCAATGCAGGATGCTGATGTACAGGATGCGAGAGTGAAAGGGTAAAGACATCAGTCACAAGCGTGACTTGGCTTCGAGGCACCTGACCACATTAGGAGACGCAGGTTCAAACCCTGGTGGGTAGAAAATTGCCACAGCAGGAGGACACCCAAGATTCATGGCATGGACGCGGCCCAGCCCCCTTCAAGTGTGAGGACTTAAGAGTCAAAACATTAGCTTGACATGGGACGGGGTGGGGGGGGAACGAGGGGGGGGGGCTTCTCCTCTAAGACCCTACTATTATCCAACTCTCTCCAGAGTTTCCTGCCACTGTAATGTCTTGCATACTCTTGACGAAGACCTGTTACTATTATTTTTGTTTCAAGCCCAGCCGACTGCGTAGGGCCATGTCAGGGTTATAACCGTTTCAAAATATACACAATACTTCAACGGGATAAAAAAGGTAAAGAAAATTAAGTACAAATATCAGTGCATTCGCACACATAATCTACGGACATGCCCTTGGCATTAACCACTCTGTCCAATTTATCGCACGTCGGATTTAGAAAAAAAAAAAACAATACACACCTGAATAAAAATTTAAGCACACCTAAGGACACCAAAAATGGGCAGGAAACAGGCGGACAGGGTGAGTGAGTCAAGTGTTAAGTTTTTTGCAGTTGGTGAATACGGTGTAGGAGTCAAAATTAACGCAACTCTTATTCGAAAGAATTAGAGTCAAAATCAACAGACCTTTTACTCAAAAGAATTTGAGTCAAAATTAACATACCTTTTAACTCGAAAGAACCATAGTCAAAATTAACAGGCCTTTTACTCAAAAGAACTAGAGTTTAAATTAACAGTCCTTTTACTCGAAAGAACTAGAGTTTAAATTAACAGACCTTTTACTCGAAAGAACTAGAGTCAAAATTAACAAAAGAACTAGAGTCAAAATTAACATACTTTTTACTCGAAAGAACAAGTCAAAATTAGCAGACCTTTTACTCGAAAGAACTAGAGTCAAAATTAACATACTTTTTACTCGAAAGAACAAGTCAAAATTAGCAGACCTTTTACTCGAAAGAACTAGAGTCAAAATTAATATACCTTTTACTCGAAAGAACTAAGTCAAAATTAACAGACTTTTTACTCGAAAGAACTAAGTCAAAATTAAGAAAACTTTTACTGGAAAGAATTAGAGTTAAAAAATTAACAGGCCTTTTACTCGAAATAATTTGAGTCAAAATTAACAGACATTTTACTCGAAAGAATTTGAGTCAAAATTTACACAATTTTTACTCGTAAGAACTAGAGTCAAAATTAACATATCTTTTACTCGAAAGAGTTCGAATCAAAAATAGCAGATCTTTCACTCGAAAGTATTTGAGTCAAAATAAAGACATTTTACTCGAAAGAACTAGAGTCAAAATTAACAGACCTTTTACACTTAAGAACTAGAGTCAAAATTAACAGACGTTTTACTCTTAAGAACTAGAGTCAAAATTAACAGACCTTTTACTCTTAACAACTAGAGTCAAAATTAACAGAACTTTTACTCTTAACAACTAGAGTCAAAATTAACAGACCTTTTACTTGAAAGAACTAGAGTCAAAATTAACAGACCTTTTACTCGAAAGAATCTGAGTCAAAATTAACAAACCTTTTACTCGAAAGAGCTTGAGTCAAAATTAATAGACCTTTTACTCGAAAGAACTGGAGTCAAAATTAAAAGATCTTTTACTCAAAAGAATTAGAGTCAAAATTAACAGACCTTTTCGTTTTACTCCAAAGAATTTGAGTCAAAATTAATAGGCCTTTTACGCAACAGAATTTGAGTCAAAATAAAAAACACATTTTCTCAAAAGAACTAGAGTCAAAATTAACAGATCTTTTACTCGA
>JAPXFY010000033.1:34165711-34180711 GCA_030674185.1 Monoplex corrugatus
ATACTCTGTCTCAAATCATCTACATACTGTGTCTCAAATTATCTACATACTGTGTCTCAAATTATCTACATACTTGTCTCAAATATCTACATACTCTGCTCTCAAATTATCTACATACTCTGTCTCAAATTATCTACATACTCTGTCTCAAATTATCTACATACTGTGTCTCAAATTATCTACATACTGTGTCTCAAATTATCTACATACTGTGTCTCAAATTATCTACATACTCTGTCTCAAATTATCTACATACTCTGTCTCAAATTATCTACATACTCTGTCTCAAATTATCTACATTCTCTCTCTCAAATCATCTACATTCTCTGTCTCAAATTATCTACATACTCTGTCTCAAATCATCTACATACTCTCTCTCAAATTATCTACATCTCTGTCTCAAATTATCTACATACTCTCTCTCAAATCATCTACATACTCTCTCTCAAATCATCTACATACTCTGTCTCAAATCATCTACATACTCTGTCTCAAATTATCTACATACTCTGTCTCAAATTATCTACATACTCTGTCTCAAATTATCTACATACTCTGTCTCAAATCATCTACATACTCTGTCTCTCAAATTATCTACATACTCTGTCTCAAATCATCTACATACTCTGTCTCTCAATTATCTACATACTCTGTCTCAAATCATCTACATACTCTGTCTCACAATCATCTACATACTCTGTCTCAATCATCTACATACTCTGTCTCAAATCATCTACATACTCTGTCTCACATCATCTACATACTCTGTCTCAAATCATCTACATACTCTGTCTCACATCATCTACATACTCTGTCTCAATCATCTATATACTCTGTCTCAAATATCTAATACTCTGTCTCAAATTATCTAATACTCTGTCTCAAATTATCTATATACTCTGTCTCTCAAATATCTACATTCTCTGTCTCAATTATCTATATACTCTGTCTCAAATTATCTTACATACTCTGTCTCAAATTATCTACATTCTCTGTCTCAAATTATCAATACTCTGTCTCAAATTATCTACATACTCTGTCTCGAATTATCCATATACTCTGTCTCAAATTATCTAATACTCTGTCTCAAATTATCTATATACTCTGTCTCAAATATCTACATACTCTGTCTCAAATATCTAATACTCTGTCTCAAATCATCTACATACTCTGTCTCAAATTATCTACATACTCTGTCTCAAATCATCTAATACTCTGTCTCAAATCATCTACATACTCTGTCTCAAATTATCTACATACTCTGTCTCACATCATCTACATACTCTGTCTCAAATTATCTACATACTCTGTCTCACATCATCTATATACTCTGTCTCAAATCATCTACATACTCTGTCTCAAATCATCTACATACTCTGTCTCACAATCATCTACATACTCTGTCTCAAATCATCTACATACTCTGTCTCACATCATCTACATACTCTGTCTCAAATCATCTACATACTCTGTCTCAAATATCTACATACTCTGTCTCAAATTATCTATATACTCTGTCTCAAATTATCTACATACTCTGTCTCAAATTATCTACATACTCTGTCTCAAATTATCTACATACTCTGTCTCACATCATCTACATACTCTGTCTCAATCATCTACATACTCTGTCTCAATCATCTATATACTCTGTCTCAAATCATCTACATACTCTGTCTCACATCATCTACATACTCTATCTCAAATTATCTACATAATCTGTCTCAAATTATCTACATACTCTCTCCAATGTTTTTACATAAAAGGTTAAAGGTTAAAGGTCCCATGGCCAATATGGCCGTAGGGGCGGTGAACTGTTAAAGATTCACCGTGTCTAGGGCACGGCATTATGAAAGGCGGAGCCCATCCCTCTCCTTTCGCCGCCTTTTTTAAACCTCCCCCGACCAAGTCAGGTACCCATTCACTGCTGGGTGGACAGAGTGAGTTTTCAGGCCGGAAAAATCGAACCAGCGTTTAGCGGATTCGAACCACCGACCTTCCGCACCGCAGACGAGCGCTCTAACCACTCGACTACAGGCACACACACAGAAAGTTAGAAATAAATAAATAAATAAATAAATAAATAAATAAATAAATAAGTAAATAAATGAGTCAATGACAAATCAATTATTCAATCATTCAATACAATAATTAAAATAAAAATTGATACATCATTAGATGAAATAAGAAGGACAATAAGAATACATACTCTCTCTCAAATTAACAAAATGATGAAAATCTATTACATATTTCAAGACATCACAATATCATTTTTTTTTCAAACCAAAACCCTTAAACATGATAAACAAAGACAACATTTCTCTTTTCACTAGCAGACCATCACTGAATGACTATTACACAATATATATATATATATGATATATATATATGTGTGTGTGTGTGTGTTTGTGTGTGTGTGTGCGTGCGTACGTGCGAGCATGTGTGTGAGTGTGTGTGTGTGTGTGTGTGTGTGTGTGTGTGTGTGTGTGTGTGTGCGTGTGTGTGTGGTGTGTGTGCTTGTGTGTGTGTGTGCGCGCGCGAACGTGCGTACATGCGAGCATGTGTGTGTTGGTGTGTTTTGTGTGTGTGTGTGTGTTTGTGTTTGTGTGTATGTGTGTGTGTGTGTATGTGTGTGTGTATACACACACACATACACACACATACACACATACATCCGTCTAATATCACTTATAGCGAAAAGACGTTAAATCAAAGAACGAACACACATACACGCAGACACTCACACACACACAAATACACACTCAACAACACACACACACACACACCACACACACACACACACACACACACACACACACACACACACACACCACACACACACACACACACACACATGCAGAAAGAGACAGGCAAACAGAGTTCTACAATTGACAATGCTGCATTTTTCTGTGTATCTGTGAGTGTGTGTGTACAAGCGCACGGTCGCGCGCGCGCATGTGTGTGTATGTAATGAGTGTTTTTGTCGGGGGGGGGGGGGGGGTATGTCATTGCTCATGTTTGCAAAAGGCACAGACTGTCAGTTTAGTGTCTGGCTCAGTGGTCAAACCACTTTCCCAGGTTCCCCGGACATCAGAAATCTGGGTTCAAATCATGGATAGGAATCGGAGTTTTCTCCCCTCCTTTAAATTGTAAGTGGTCATCTAGGTTGTAGTGTTTCGGGTGACAAGATAAACTGAGGTCCTGTGTGCAGCACGCAATGAGCTCACGTTAAAGACCCCAAGGCAAGAGAGGAGTTGTCCCTAGCAAAACTCTGTAGCAACATTCACTTTCATAGGTAAACAGAAATACACCCACGCAGGAAAAAATACACATGAGTGGCGCTACACTGCGGCGATGGGCTTTCCCAGGTTTGTTGCTGCGTCCCAGAGACCGGTATGGAGGACTGTGCTACTACTGTGTCTGCTCACCTCTTTCAGCGACGACACTGGTCATGTGAGTAGAAGAAGAACAGGGTGAACAACTCTTGTTAGTTTCCTGAGACGTCATTAAACGCAGTTATCTCACTTCCACACGATCGCTTTCGGGATTCTACTGCAACAAAATTCGTAGTAGTTTCGTGTTTTATCTTGTTTGAAACGACGGTTTACAGATCGGGTTGAGGATTCTTATCTATAGCCAATTCTTATTGTCCTTCTTATTTCATTTAATGATGTATCAATTTTTATTTTAATTATTGTATTGAATGATTGAATAATTGATTTGTCATTGACTCATTTATTTACTTATTTATTTATTTATTTATTTATTTACTTATTATTTATTTATTTATTTATTTATTTATTTATTTCTAACTTTCTATTTACTTTTTGATTGATTCCTTTATCTATTTATTCATGCATCCATTCTTAATTATTTGTTTTTATTTATTTCTTTGCGTATTTATTTGTTTGTTCATTTATTTGTCTATTCATTCATTTATTTCGTTTGTTTGTCTGTTTGTTTGTTTGTTTGCTTGTTTGTTTGTTTGTGTGTTTGTTTGTTTGATTAACTGATGATCTATTTATCTATTATCTTATCTTCTTCACACTTATATATATCATCTATTATTCTTACCCCCACAACTCAAGGAAAACAAGCTGACATGGAAATACTAGCATGAAGGACCCGTGTGGTGACATTGTCTAGGGAAGGTCAGGTGCTGTGTTATGTGGGAGGTGTCCAAATAACGGCAAACAGTTCTCAGGACAGCAGGCTCTCCACAAACATGTCTCGAGTCTGGAGGATAGAGTTTGTTCAAGAGAACTCCATAAACGCTCAATCCAAATCTGCCAGCAGTTACCTGGCGGACTCACTGAGCCTGCGTGAACCCTGTGTGCTGGCAAGGTCTTGAAATGGGAAGGGGGGATGGATGGGATGTGTATTATGTTACTGACAGTCAAGTTGACTGAAACTATCTTCACATTACCTGAAATCATATTCGTATTAACTAAAACAATAAGCACGTTAACTGAAACAGTATTCACTTGCCAATATTTACATTAAAACTGAAACAACATTTGCATTTACTGAAAGAATGTGCATACACAGAATATTGATATTGGACATAAGAACCCAAACAGAGTGTCAAGACTCAAGGTGAGTGTGCTAAATAAATACAGAATTTAACACAAGATATCGATACCCACGTCGGTAATATTATGTGTACAAAAAAACAAAAAACAAAAAGTCAGGAAGTGTGTGAGTACTGCAGACTCTTGTTGTCATGGTTACCACCAGGGACCTGAAATAGATCAGTATGACTCAGCTCTCGCTGCTTGCTTCTTTTGTACTGCAGCTAGAGACACGTTATAGGGTTACAGTTTGAAATGCTGGATCTTCCCCTTTCCACCATCGTCTGTCTCTCTTGTTCTCTCTCTCTGTCTGTCTGACTGTCTGTCCGTTTGTCTATCATTCCTCTTCCTCTCTCTGTCTGTCTCTGTCTCTGTCTGTTTGTCTGTCTGTCTGTCTGCTGTCTGCTGTCTGTCTGTCTCTCTGTCTGTCTCTGTCTGTCTCTGTCTCTGTCTGTGTGTCTGTCTTTCTCCCTCTCTGTCTCTCTCTCTCTCTCTGTGTTTGTGTATGTGCTTGGGTGCACGTGTGTGTATGCATTCCTGTATGTGTGTGTGTGTGTAAACGTGGGTATATGTGTGTGTACGTGTTTATGCATGTATGTGCATGTGTATTTGTGTGTTTGTGTATGTGTTTGTGTGTGTGTATGTGTATGTATGTGTGTGTGTTTGTGGGTGTATATGTGTGTATGTGTGTGTGTGTTTGTGTGTGTATGTGTGTGCATGTGTGTGTGTATGTGTGTGTATGTATGTATGTGTATTTGTGTTGTTTGTGTGTTGTGTGTGTGTTTGTGTGTGTGTTGTGTTGTGTGTGTGTGTGTGTGTTGTGTGTTGTGATGTATGTGTTGTGTTTGTCTGTGTATGTGTATGTGTGTGTGTGTGTGTGTTTGTGTGTGTGTGTGTGTGTGTGTGTGTGTTGTGTTGTGTGTGTGTGTGTGTGTGTGTGTGTGTATGTTGTGTGTGGTGTGTGTGTGTGTGTGTGTGTGTTGTGTGTGTGTGTGTGTGTGTGTGTGTGGTGTGTGTGTTGTGTTTAAGCACCATACTGATAACCCAGGGGTTGTGGGTCAACCCTCACACAGACCAGAGGTTTGATATTTTCAAGCAGACTGGCTGGCTGTGTTGATAGAGCCATGGATTCCACATCTGACATCTTGAGTTCAGTCCCAGCATGTAACATCAAAAACTGACTTCTTCACTGCCCATAGTATATGTTCTAATTATTCTGGCCACACACAGCGATATGTTCTAATCATTCTGGCCAGACACAGCGATATGTTCTAATCATTCTGACCAGACACAGCGATATGTTCTAATCATTCTGGCCAGACACAGCGATATGTTTTAATCATTCTGACCAGACACAGTGATATGTTCTGATCATTCTGGCCAGACACAGTGATATGTTCTAATCATTCTGACCAGACACAGCGATATGTTCTAACCATTCTGGCCAGACACAGCGATATGTTCTAATCATTCTGGCCAGACACAGCGATATGTTCTCATCATTCTGGCCAGACACAGCGATATGTTCTCATCATTCTGGCCAGACACAGCGATATGTTCTCATCATTCTGGCCACACACAGCGATATGTTCTCATCATTCTGGCCAGACACAGCGATATGTTCTCATCATTCTGGCCAGACACAGTTATATGTTCTGATCATTCTGGCCAGACACAGTGATATGTTCTAATCATTCTGGCCAGACACAGCGATATGTTCTAATCATTCTGGCCAGACACAGTGATATGTTCTAATCATTCTGGCCAGACACAGCGATATGTTCTGATCATTCTGGCCAGACACAGCGATATGTTCTCATTCTGGCCAGACACAGCGATATGTTCTAATTCTGGCCAGACACAGCGATATGTTCTAATCATTCTGACCAGACACAGCGATATGTTCTAATCATTCTGGCCAGACACAGCGATATGTTCTAATCATTCTGACCAGACACAGTGATATGTTCTGATCATTCTGGCCAGACACAGTGATATGTTCTAATCATTCTGGCCAGACACAGTTATATGTTCTCATCATTCTGGCCAGACACAGTGATATGTTCTAATCATTCTGGCCAGACACAGCGATATGTTCTCATCATTCTGGCCACACACAGCGATATGTTCTCATCATTCTGGCCAGACACAGTGATATGTTCTCATCATTCTGGCCAGACCCAGCGATGTGTTATAATCATTCTGGCCAGACACAGCGATATGTTCTAATCATTCTGGCCAGACACAGTGATATGTTCTGATCATTCTGGCCAGACACAGCGATATGTTCTGATCATTCTGGCCAGACACAGCGATATGTTCTAATCATTCTGGCCACACACAGCGATATGTTCTAATCATTCTGGCCAGACACAGTGATATGTTCTGATCATTCTGGCCAGACACAGTGATATGTTCTGATCATTCTGGCCAGACACAGCGATATGTTCTAATCATTCTGGCCAGACACAGCGATATGTTCTAATCATTCTGGCCAGACACAGTGATATGTTCTGATCATTCTGGCCAGACACAGCGATATGTTCTGATCATTCTGGCCAGACACAGCGATATGTTCTGATCATTCTGGCCAGACACAGTGATATGTTCTGATCATTCTGGCCAGACACAGCGATATGTTCTAATCATTCTGGCCACACACAGCGATATGTTCTAATCATTCTGGCCAGACACAGCGATATGTTCTAATCATTCTGGACAGACACAGCGATATGTTCTCATCATTCTGGCCAGACACAGCGATATGTTATAATCATTCTGGACAGACACAGCGATATGTTCTAATCATTCTGGCCAGACACTGTGATATGTTCTGATCATTCTGGCCAGACACAGCGATATGTTCTAATCATTCTGGCCAGACACAGCGATATGTTCTAATCATTCTGGCCAGACACAGTGATATGTTCTGATCATTCTGGCCACACACAGCGATATGTTCAATCATTCTGGCCAGACACAGCGATATGTTCTAATCATTCTGGCCAGACACAGTGATATGTTCTGATCATTCTGGCCAGACACAGCGATATGTTTTAATCATTCTGGCCAGACACAGCGATATGTTCTGATCATTCTGGCCAGACACAGCGATATGTTCTGATCATTTCGGCCAGACACAGCGATATGTTCTGATCATTTCGGCCAGACACAGCGATATGTAACTGTTTTATCCCAGTTTTCCACACTGATATCAACAGACTTCAGGTCGTGTTTACAGACGTCTGTTAACGCCCTATCGATATATTTCCTTGAAAACAGCATGTACAACAATATCTACAAACTGTAAAGCTTTATGTTTCAACATATTGCTTCGGAAGATTATAAATGTATATACAATGAAAATTAAATGGTCACAGTTAATTAGAAATGCATTTCTTTAAAATTCCTTGGCACAGTTTGATCTCTGTATCCCAACCTATTTTTGGTTTCATTTGCTTTCACTGCAAACGGTGATACCTTTTTCTTTTTGAGCCCCAACAAATGATTCAAAGCTTTTTGTCATTAGGTAGACAGTCCTATTTAATCTAATCTGCAGGAAAGAAAATAGCATTCTGCATGAACAAGCTTGTGATGTTTCTAAAAGGGAAGAAATGTATATAAAATAATAAGTGGAATATATCAATGTTTGCCTGGCAATGCACGCTGACTGACCACCGGTGCCAATAATGAGATGCATGTAACAGACCCGGTTGCCAGTGCTTAGTGCTCCGAGGGAGGAGTTGTTAATCAGGATGCGTGGGATGGCACACATTTGCTTCCATACCGATAGGGTTGAGTCCCTTTGTGGCAGCAGTGGACGCCCTGTGGGCTGGGATTCTGCAGAGAGCTCTGTATACAGTATATCTCTTGGGATGTGGTTATCCTGCATGTGGCGGTTCACTGATGGCCAAGCCAGCACAGTCATCGTTGTGTGAGGAGGGAACACATGCTTGGCATGCTGGTCTGGTCAAGGACGTCCCTGTTTGGCACATGGTCTTTCCAGAAAATGTCCAGTGTCTGGCACAAGCACCATAGGTGGAATCTACTGAGGCGGTGCTCTTGGTGTGTACAGGATGTCCAGCTCTCACTGCTGTAGAGAAGTGTACTCAGTGTGCAGGGTTAGTACACTCGTCTTGGTGACTGTGGTGAGCTTGTTATTTTCCCACACTGTTCTGGTCAGTTTTGTTATGGCAGCGGCAGCTTTCCCCATCCGTCTGTTGACATAAGACACAGCACAAGGAAATCAAAGAGTGACAACATTAGATGTAGTTTGAGAGAGACAGGGGTGGGTGGGTGGGAGGGAGGGAGACAGAGACAGAGAAACAGGGACACAAACAGACAGACAGACAGAGACAGAGAGACAAAGAGAGAGAGAGAGAGAAAAAACAGGGACACAGGCAGACAGAGACAGAGAGACAAAGAAAGAGAGAGAGAGAGAGAGAGAGAGAGAAAGAGAGAGAGAGAGACAGAGACAGAGAGAGACAGACAGAGAGAGAAAGAAAGACAGACAGAGAGAGAAAGAAAGACAGACAGACAGACTGACAGACAGACAGACAGAGAGGCGAGGTAATGTAACCTTTTCCCCCTCAACAGATCCAGGAAGTTGGT
Organism: Monoplex corrugatus; assembly: GCA_030674185.1. Lineage (NCBI taxonomy): Eukaryota > Metazoa > Mollusca > Gastropoda > Littorinimorpha > Ranellidae > Monoplex > Monoplex corrugatus. The sequence goes on from JAPXFY010000033.1 coordinate 34,174,894, forward strand.
GGATACGTTGCAAGAAGAGAGAGGGTTAAATTCAGAATTTGAACCCATGCTCATTTTCTCCTTCTGCAGAGTATCACTGATCACCGCGGCTGGCACAGGTCTGAACCACTACCAATTGTTGTTGTACTCACTACAAGGTGAGAACCAAAGTGACCAACGATTCATCACCAAACGCTGGTCAGGATTTGATTTCAACTCCTTCCTCTTTCTCTACGGAATCAAAGGCCTTGGTGTAATCGGCTAAACACACGACTAGAGGGATTTCATATTCTGTACATTTCTCGATGACCTGGTTGACAACACGTAAAAATTAATGGTCTTGTGTCGAATAGCTCTTTTAGAAGCCAACTTGTTCTCTTGGTTGGTTTTTATCAGGTGTGTTGGCGATCCTGTTTTGTAATAACCTTCGTAAACAGTTTGTTGTTTAACAGGTTAATCGGACGGTAATTCGTGATGCTCTTTGGATCTCCTTTTTACATAGAAGTGCAATGATGGCTTCATTCCAGTCGTCTGGTACTCTGCTTTGCTTGAGACATTCATTGAATAAAGTGGCCATTTTTTCGTGGACTATCTCGCCTGCAGCTTCGACGAGATCTATTGTGACGTTATCTGGACCTGGCTATTTACCTTTCCTTTAATTGCTGGATTGCATGCTTCACTTCCCAAGTCTCAATTCTCGGGAAACCTTCGAATTCCTAGGGTGTCATGTCCTCTTGATCGTCAATTTCAGCTCGAGTTGATAAGTACAGTTTCTCATAGAACTCCTTGATCCTTTCGACAGTGAATCTCCATTGTTGGTCAGAGAGCCGTCTTCTTCCAAGATTCCGATGAACTTAATTTTTCCACTGCCTAACTTCTTCATAGCTACTTTAAAGCTTCTTCCTTGTTGTACAATTTCTTGTGTTGTTGTTGTTGTTCTGTATCTTTGGATATCTTTTCTTTGCATTTTCCTGATAGTTTTGTTGAGCTCTGTCAATTTGATCTTTTTCATAGCTGTTTCAGGAGTTTTGAAGACTCTGATTTTAATAATAATAATAATAATTACAATATTTATATAGCGCAAAATCTTGATAAAATCAAATGTAAGCGCTGAAACACACACACACGCACGCACGCACACACACGCACGCACGCACGCACACCCACGCACCCACGCACACACACACACACACACACACACACACACACACACACACACACACACACACACACACACGGCTATAAACGGGGAGAAAGAATAAAAACAATGGAAAATTCAATGCATAAAATCAAATAGAACCACGATAAAATCACTGTAAAACACCACACACACTTTTGCTGCCTGCTGGCGCGACATCTACTCACTCACATACGAGTCCTTCCATGAGATCCTTCGTTGCCTGTGAGATTTTGATAGCCTTCGTGTATCTGGCTTTGAATTCTTTGCCAGTTTTGATGAGTGATTTGATTATGTTGTTGTTCAGATCCACGAGTGATTCCTCCTTGTCTTTAGAATCTTGCAGCTTTTCAGATCAGACGTCGCATTACGCTCTGATGGCAAGCATTGGTAAAGCAAGCGCCATCTTTAGAAATAAACATATACCAATTGTATTAAAACGCCGAGTGTTTGACGCATGCATAACGCCGACTGTGACATATGGAGCCGAAACATGGAACCTGACGAAACGTCAGCTCCTAAAACTGCGAACCATGCAAAGGGCCCACGAACGGATCTTGATGAGAATCACCTGGAATGACCAAAAAATGGCAGCATGGGTAAGAGGAAAACCGAAGGTCCAGGACATAATAGACACAGTTTGTGAACGAAAGTGGAACTGGGCTGGTTATGTCATTAGGAGTTCTGACAACAGATGGACCACCAAAGTAACGCATTGGATCCCTCAAAGCCCAAAAAGGAACAGAAGTCACCAGAGAACCGGATGGCGAGACGATCTAGAAAAGTTCAACGAACAATGGACCAGAACAGCAGTTAACTGGCAACACTGGCGTGCAATGAGGAAGGCTTATGTCCAACAACGGACCGAAATAACGCTGAAGCATCCTTCCTCTTTGATGCTGGACTGAACATGGATTCCTTTCAGTTTTGGATTCAGAACTGACTGCTACTTTCTGTCTTTCTTTTTTATTTGCTTTTGTTTAGAAGACTGTGGCACTTGGGTAATTTCTTTTGTGCTCACGTTTTATTTCTGCCCCATTTTCTACACCACTTTAATGGCCACAGAAGCTGGGACATTTTACAATGCTATGAAGATAATGACGATGAGGATGATGATCACGATACTACTGAGTTCTGAGGTGGGACTGGAATCACTGCCATTGTGTTACAGGCACATGTGATGTCAAAAATTAACACAGCAATAATGGATATAGTAACACTGGTAGTAGTGGTGGTCTTGGTTGTGAAGGTGGTAATGATGAAGGTGGTATCAGTATGCAATGGTGGTGGTGGTCGTGATGATGATGATGAAGGTGATATTAGTATGCAATAGTAGTGGTGGAGTTGGTTGTGATGATGGTATCAGTATGCACGAGTGGTGGTGGCGGTGGTGGTGATGCACGTGGTATCAGTATGCAATAGTGGTGGTGGTTGTGGTGGTGGTGATGAAGGTAAGATTAGTATGCAATAGTGGTGGTGATGGTGATGGTGATGATGATGAAGGTGATATCAGTATTCAATAGTGGTGGTGGTTGTGGTGATGATGAAGGTGATATTAGTATGCAATAGTAGTGGTGGAGTTGATTGTGATGGTGGTATCAGTATGCAATAGTTGTGGTGGTAGTAGCAGTGGCAGTGATGGGGTGAAGGTGTATTAGTATGCAGTAGTAGTCGTTGGGTTTGTTGTGACCGTGGTGATGATGATGGTGGTAATAGTGTATAGCACTGTTAGAAGATGATATGCTGTTGCAAGGTACTAAACCCTAGATACGCTGATTATATCTTCAATAAAAAGAAATGAGCACAAGTAAATAAATAGATAAATATAAAAATAAATATACAAATAAAACAGCACTCTGATACACAAGAAGAGCTGCTGACTTCAGTCAAGAGAAGAAAACAACAATGGTATGGCCATGTGAAAAGATTCAATGAACTTGCTAAATCAGTCCTATGGGGAACCTTTGAGGGAGGGGGCGGATAGGAAGACAGGAAGAACAAATGTATGACAACGTTGCAAAATGGACCGAGAAACCATTCACACAGACCCCTGCTTTGGCACTCAACCAACAGAGCTGGAGGAATCTAGTGAAGAGTTATTTAGTGCAGCACCCAAATGAATCATCATGGCGGTAATGAAGAAGTAGAAGAAGATGTCAGAGTGTCCTACATCAGTTTGTCTGGATTTTCAGGAGATTATATACTCTTGTGTGCCAATAAATGGCCATACTACATGTATATGTATCAGTATACAAATAGTGTATGTTAATATGCTGTCATACTGTATAAGTGTGTGTCAGTGTACAACCATCATGTCTCAATGTACAATGATACTGTATTTATGTTAGTGTACATTTATTGTGTGTCAATGTACACGCTATGTGTCTTTGCACAAGATTGTGTGTCAGTGTACAATGCGATGTGCCGTTGTGTGTTTGTGTACAACATTCTGCATCAGTGTGCAGCCATTGCCTGTCGTTGTATAACACTGTGTCTTGTTGTACAATTATTTTGTGTTAGTGTATAACCATTATGTGTTAATGTATAACCATTATGTGTTACTGTACAACCATCATGTGTTACTGTACAACCATTATGTGTTAATGTACAACCATTATGTTTTAATGTACAACCATCATGTGTTAATGTACAACCATTATGTGTTAATGTATAACCATTATGTGTTAATGTACAACCATCATGTGTTAATGTATAACCATCATGTGTTAATGTACAACCTTTATGTGTTAATGTATAACCATTATGTGTTAATGTACAACCATTATGTTTAATGTACAACCATTATGTGTTAATGTATAACCATTATGTGTTAATGTACAACCACCATGTGTTAATGTATAACCATCATGTGTTAATGTACAACCATTATGTGTTAGTGTATAACCATTATGTGTTAATGTACAACCATTATGTGTTAATGTACAACCATTATGTGTTAATGTACAACCATTATGTGTTAATGTACAACCATTATGTGTTAATGTACAACCATTATGTGTTAATGTACAACCATCATGTGTTAATGTACAACCATTATGTGTTAATGTACAACCATTATGTGTTAATGTACAACCATTATGTTTTAATGTACAACCATTTGTATTAATGTACAACCATTATGTGTTAATGTACAACCATTATGTGTTAATGTACAACCATTATGTGTTAATGTACAACCATTATGTGTTAATGTACAACCATTATGTATTAATGTACAACCATTATTGTTAATGTACAACCATTATGTGTTAATGTACAACCATTCTGTACATATCCATTTTGTTTTAATGTATACCCATTGTGTGTCAGTGTAAAACCATTGTGTGTTAGTGTGCAACACTTGTGCGTCAGTGTGCAACATTTGTGTGTCAGTGTGCAACAGTCTGGTGTCAGTGTGCAACAGTTTGTCAGTGTACAACGAATTCTGTGTTCAGTGTACAACCATAACACAGTGTACACACAATCGCTGTGGATGACTGTACAACCATCATGTGTCAGCGTACAACCATTGTCATCTGTCAACACTGAAAAACGACGCTGTTGATGTCAGTGTATAACAGCTATCATTCTTGCGCATTGAATGATGGCAAAGACAGTCAACGTGTTTTGTGGTCAACAGTAGGGGACAGTACCTACCATTGGTAAGTCAACGTGTTTTGCGGTCAGCAGCAGAGTACTATCGATAGATCAACGTGTTTTGTGGTCAACAGTAGAGGACAGTACCTACCATTGGTAAGTCAACATGTTTTGTGGTCAACGGTAGAGGACTGTATCTACCATTGGTAGATCAAAGTGTTTTGTGGTCAACGGTAGGGAATTGTATCTACCATTGGTAGGTCAACGTGTTTTGTGGTCAACAGGAGAGGACTGTATCTACCATTGGTAGGTCAACATGTTTTGTGGTCAACAGTAGAGGACTGCATCTACCATTGGTAGATCAGCGTGTTTTGTGGTCAACAGTAGAGGACTGTATCTACCATTGGTAGGTCAACGTGTTTTGTGGTCAACAGTAGAGGACTGTATTATATCACTGGTAGGTCAGCGTGTTTTGTGGTCAACAGTAGAGGACTGTATCTACCATTGGTAGGTCGACGTGTTTTGTGGTCAACAGTAGAGGACTGTATCTACCATTGGTAGGTCAACGTGTTTAGTGGTCAACAGTAGAGGACTGTATTTTATCACTGGTAGGTCAGAGTGTTTTGTTGTCAAGAGTAGGGGATTGTATCTACCATTGGTAGGTCAACGTGTTTTGTGGTCAACAGTAGAGGACTGTATCTACCATTGGTAGGTCAACGTGTTTTGTGGTCAACAGTAGAGGACTGTATCTACCATTGGTAGGTCAACGTGTTTTGTGGTCAACAGTAGAGGGCTGTATCTACCATTGGTAGGTCAACGTGTTTTGTGGTCAACAGTAGAGGACAGTATCTACCATTGGTAGGTCAACGTGTTTTGTGGTCAACAGTAGAGGACAGTATCTATCATTGGTAGATCAACGTGTTTTGTGGCCAACAGTAGAGGACAGTATCTACCATTGGTAGGTCAAGGTGGTTTGTGGTCAACAGTAGAAGACAGTATTTACCATTGGTAGGTCAAGGTGGTCAAGGTGGTCAACGGTAGGGGATTGTATCTACCATGGGTAGG
>JAPXFY010000033.1:34185711-34187902 GCA_030674185.1 Monoplex corrugatus
TTACTGGAAGTAAAGGTATTGTGGCAAGAAACCAACCAACCAACCAAATCAGCAGACAAGTCACTACTGCTGATGTTCTCTCAAATCGCCGGGAGCTGAATGGAAAGCGAATAACAATAAAACGATCGAGTGTGATAAGCCAGATGACCAGAGCTGACACTTCACTGGACAACAATGACAGAAAGCCAGCCAACTTACAAATCACACTGTTCTTCCATGTATCATCATGATGAAGATATCTACCACGGAATACTTCATCGGCCACACCAATGATAGCAATGTAGACACCCATCAGAAAATCAGCCATAGTAAGGTTGGTGACAAACACACTAAACCCACTTGAAGAGGTGGTTCTCCTCGCAAACAAACGAATGAAGAAACAGAAGATGTTACCAGTCACTGACAGACAGCTGATCAGCCAGAGAAACCCTCGGTACATTCCCGATTCTAGTAAATCTTCACACGACGAAATTTCGTTTAAGGGAAAATAGCAAAACGCAGCATCAAATTTCTTTGGAAGTATTTCTTTACAGCAGAATTTATAGTTTAACGTTGATATGACATGTAGAAAGAACAGATCTTTAAACACGTCAGAGGGGAATGTTTTTACAGGACTACCATCCATGTACAATTCAGCTAAACGCGGTGTGGACTTGAAACCACTAGGACCAATACTATGAATAGTGGTAAAAGATACATTAAGCTTCTTTAGGCGTATGAATTTTGACAAGACTTTGGTGTCAAAAACAGTCAGTGTAGTGTAAGACAAGTCTATCACTGTTAGTGCTGTTTGCGTGGTGTAAGATGAGTTGTCAGTGTAAAGTGAGTTCAGGGGATTGTTGGACAGAAACAGTGTTTGTAGGTTTTGTAAACTAACAAAGTGAGCCATGTCTACATACTGCAGTTTGTTGCCACTGAGATCAAGAAGCCTTACATTGAACAGTTTAGTGTGAAAAAGATGGGTCAAGAAACAGTGAGCAAGAACCAAATGAATAAGGTAGGCATTGCTGTTTACAGCAGACAGATTCATTCCTGAACCTGTGGCATCCAAGGAACGGAGATCATGGAATAGTGATGCACAGAAAGGCTGAAAACAAAGAAAGGAGTGACCTTGACACCGACATCCAAAAGGACAAATTACATCACATGATATTTCATCATCATGCATTGGACAGTGAGGCCAGCCATCACACAGGTGATCGCCATGTACGCATGTTTTTGAACCTATGCATCTGAAGAATCCTGAACACACCATGTTGTCACATCCCATTTCGTCCTCATGGTCAATACAGTCATACATTCCATTGCATCGTGTGTACACAGGTAGACAGTCATTAAACTTACCTGGACAACGATAGTGGGTGACAGGACAGGAATCATTAGTCTTCATTGGGGTTGATGTGAAAATCCTGATACCATCAAAATTAATAAGAGCAGGAGATGGAAAATATTTATAGTTTTTGTGATCAATGGTAATTGCATCACAGCCTTTTTCATCTGACCCATCTGGACAATGAAACAACCAGTCACACAAGTTGTCATAGGAAACACACTGACCATTAGTGCAGGTAAACATGTTGCCACAAGGAGGATGTTTACAGAATGACTCATCACTCTCATCCTGACAATCAGGTCGGAAATCACATACCAGTGTGTATGACAGTGTGGTGAAGTCATCATTACATGTAAACAAAGCTATGTGTCGATCTTCTGATTCACGTATGTCATGCATATTTGACGACTTTGTGGCAAAACTACAAGGGAATGTGTATCCCTTACCACATACATTAAATATGTGTGAACCACATAACAGAAAAGCGTGTGTAACATGACCATCAGGACAGGTCATCAGAGATGGTTGTCGTGTGTACAACAGCAACTGTATACTGGGCAGTGAGACAGTTTTTGAATGATGATGGTTCTCCTCCATTTCATTCTTACTGAATTCACAAACTGCACCAGATGTTGATAACAATGCATTGTGACACTTATGGTTGCGATAAGTATTAAATAATGCCATACACATTTTCACTTTTGAATGTATCCACCATGATCTAAACATTATAGAATGAAAAACTACAGTTCTATCTTTGTGAACAATATTGTGTCTGTACATGTTAGGTAAAGTTATATCACCTATGTACATACCAACCAAAACTCGTTCATAAAAAATGGTATCTACTTTGGTCAC
>JAPXFY010000033.1:34188002-34229500 GCA_030674185.1 Monoplex corrugatus
TCTCTGTCTGTCTCTCTCTCTCTCGCTGTCTCTGTCTCTGTCTCTGTCTCTCTCTCTCTCTCTCTCTCTCTCTCTCTCTCTCTCTCTTGCGCAACAAGTGAATGCGCATGCCTAAATGAATATTAGTCTGGTGATGTTTAGACGATGAATTGATGAACCAACTAGAGAGTCTCAATGTTGATGGAGAACATCTAAGAATAATGAGAAATATTTATTGGGAACAAACATCAGCAATGAGAATAGAAAAAAATAGCAGCTCTTTACAAAATATCAAAAGGGGCTGTTTTAATTTTACAGCAAAACCATCATAAGGAACGTTGAAGAATACCCTGAGATAAATTTGGATGAAACACGATAAACAATCTTTGTCACGCAGACAACACCGTGCTAACTGTAGAAAATGAAAATGTAAGAGAAATAAAATGCAAAAGTAAAAAGCTGGAGCTAAATAACACGAAGACTGAAGTCCCGGTGATCAGCAGAAAACATGAAATCTCCTCGTGTAAAATAACAGCAAACAGCACAACATTGAGACAGGTTGACATGTTCAAATATCTGGGAATGATCGTCTGACTAGATGGCAGATATATCAGAATTAGCCAGCAGATCCATCCAAGCCAAAAGAGCATTCAAGAAGATGAAAAGTATTCTTACCAACAAATGCTTATCAATTAACATCAGGAATTCTTGAGTGTTACATAGAACCGATACTGTTGTACGGTTGTGAGACGTGGACAGTCAACACACAAAGTCAGAACAAGATTGGTGCAACTGAAATGAGGTTTCTAAGAAGAATGTTGACAGTTCCATGGGCAGAAAGGAAAACAAACAAGACAGTCTTGAAGGAGGCAGACACAAGGAGATCATTGATAAAGAAGATTAGGAAAAGACATGCAACATTTATGGGCCATTTTATGAGGCAAGAGAAATTAGAGAACCTAGTCACAACAGGAAAGCTGGAGGAAAAGAGATCACTGGATAGTTGAAATACAAAGAAAAGGCTTTGATGTAGTGTGTTTATTATGCAAGTAGCAAAACAAGACGAGATACACTTTGTGCTCTGTAATCCAGCTTTTGATTATTTTCGATTAAAGCTTAGAAAAGCACTAAGTAATATATAAATCACAATATGTTTAGCCAGTTTTATCATTAAACTAAGTTCATTTAGATTCTGTTAATAATTTTGTTTCTGCATAAAGCATTTAAAATACAGGACATTGCGATGTCCTAATATGTAGTTTGATACTTTGTTGTTACTTGTTAATCTTGTTTTAAACATAATATTTTTACGTTTGCAACACATTTGGAAGATTACTGAATCAGGGATTTATAGATTTTGTGAATGTATTTTCTGAAGTCTGAAATCTAAACCCTCTCTCTCTCTCTCTTTCTCTCTCTCTCTTCTTCTTCTTCTTCTTCCTCTTCTTCTTCCTCTTCTTCTTCTTCTTCATCCTCTCTCTTGTAATTTGTAATTTCATAAATGAATCGGTCTAATGCTTGGTCACTATGTCTTTTTTGATGTGACCATAAGAGGCATAACTTAGATGTGTAATTTCATACGCGAGGTAAGTAAACTGAAATCATATTATTGTCATGCCCTTAAACATTCACCCCTAATTGAAGTCTTCATGTTTTTCATTCATTTACATGGGCTGGGTGGTCCCTCTGATAGAGGCGTGGATTCAACATCCACTATCCAGTCTGCAACATTAAAGACTGGCTTTTTTACTGCCCATATGAATGTTTCCATCATTCTCTGTGTTCTTTTGTTTTAATATTATGTAGATTAGTAGCAGCAGATATGTAAGTTGGCCTAAAGCCGTAATGCCATGACATGCCCACTTTGGCAACTAGAACTCTGTCACCATGGCTGAATTAATGACACAAAGAGGAAATGTGGTCATACCTTGTGTAGTCTATACTGTGACGATGTGATTGTGCCCAGAGCAGACAACTGTACTATCGGATGTATAAGGTCAGCCTCTACATTCCTGAAAGATTCATCAATCAGAGGCATCTGGTCTGGTCATAACTTGAGGTATCTTCCTCTCAAAGTGTTTCTTCTTCCCAAAATCTCAGATCCTAGCTAGAGAAATCTTGCAGGATCCTCTCCTGAATCTGGCCCAGCCATGGGTGTGACTTGGATGTCCTAAGTGACAGGATTGTAGGACGTAGTATGGCCAACTGTTTCTGACATCTGCTCTTAGCAGAGAAAAAAAAAGAAAACTACAGTACAGCCCATTAGACACGGTATAAACTACTATTTATTTTCTTATAATTGTAACTTAGTAAAATAGAAATCTTTTTTAGAAGCTGCTCAGTAGGTTCCAGAACTTACACACAGTAGATGTTGTTGATGGGTATTTTCTGCTGATCCATTGTGGACGTCAGTCATGCAATAGCAGCAACTTCCTTCAATGTGAACCACTGAGTAACTGTGTTTACTATTGCTACACCATTAAACTAGAAGAATATATCATCCTCCTTGTTGACTCTCCAATCTGCAGATAGTTTCCAATAAGACAACACAGGTTCAACATGTGTAATCTCTCATCCATTTCTCTTGAGGTAAGATTATAAACATGACTGCAACTGTATGATAAAGTTGTCTTGAAAAACAAACTCATCTATCTCCACAACCTTTCATGTCCCTTAGTGGTGTGCATTTGCAGGCACACGTTTGTCATCAAAGAATGTGTAAGTAACACCATTCACACAACACAGGAGAACAGGAGACGTCCATTGTTCTTTCAAGGTGGAGTCCTCCTATTCTACACCTGATGCTGAAACTTTCACGAGTACACGTCCCTCCTTAGATTTTGATTCAAAGGGTTTCAAACGTGATACATTTTTACCCTTTGATAATGATACTACTCCTACTAATGATAATAATAATGATAACAATGATATTACTACTATTACTAATAACCTAATAACAACATAATAATGATAATAACAACAATAATAATAATAATACAATTATACTAACAATGATCATGATGATAACAACAATACTAATAATAGTGATAATAATTACAACTACAATAATAATAACTACACACCACAAAATTGCTCACTGGCCATCATAAATGGTTTTGCAGTTTTAGCTGAAGTTTTTCAAGGAATTGGACAGGTATGAATAGAAGATAAAATTATTTGTGCATGTCTCTAACTATGGTCAGACGTCTCGCTCACGATGCGACTTCTATAGAAAGCTCTAGCAGTGGAACAAGTCTCTCCTTGTGCCCTGTTCGGTACCACTGGCCTCTGTAATTCCACCCTGCTTTGACTTCTCTTTAGAATGTTGACTTCTCCAGCCAAACATATAATGCGAACTCGTCAGTGACCCCATTCATTGCCTGTTTAATGGAACTTGGGGTTTCTAAGAGTGTTAATGACAAGACTGTCAGTAACGTCCTTTAGGAGACAAATGACAAGTTGGCCATATGTTCCAGATTAATTTCACATCTCTCTGAAATTGCGAACATATTTTCAAAAACTTCGTCAATACTGTCTTAAAGATTATATATACAGCAGATGGAGGTAAAAACCTACTGAGGTTTCTGTGGAACGAACTGGATAAGTAGAAGGTAGGATGTTCATCACTGATTGCTCTATGTCTGCCATATCGAAAAAACGGTCAAGGTTATTGCTGACTGCACATCTGTGTTAGAGTTACGGACATTTCAGCTTTGTAAGTTTATCTACCTTATTTGCCAAGTCTCCTTTCCAATTAACGACATGTCTTACACTCTGCTGTACTGCCAATATGGCAAACAGTTTGTCCACACACTTTCACATATACTAAACACACACTCACACGTACACACACACCACACACACACACACACACACACACACACACACACACACACACACGCACGCACGCACATACACACATGTGCGCGCACACAAATGCGCATACACACACACACACACACACACACACACACACACACACACATGCACATGTACATGCGGATGTGCTCACATGGGCATACTTGCGCACCTGCTCTTTAGCTGTGTTCATCAAACTGAAATGTTCATATTAAAAATGGAAGATGTTTCATAAATACAGTATGCTTTGGGCGCCAGAAATATGTTAACAGTCTTTTTGCAATGTTACATATTCTATGATTAAGTGAATGTTTTCTCTGGTAAAGAAAGTCGTGATTTCAGCATGTTTAACACCTTCTCTTCTTGTGCCTGTTGTCGTCGCTGTGTTATAACAGTCCACATGTAAAGCAGTGGGCTGAATGCAGAGTTGAATGGTAACATGTACACAACCATAGTCACGTGGACCTTATCTGATACAGCAACACCACACAAAGTCATCACACTGGTCAGGCCAAATGATAGCCAGCAAATGGAGCCTGTCAGATTTAATTTTATTATCAAGTCTGCTGAAGAAAAAACTGATCTTTTGGTAGAATCCATGCCGACTTGGTATTTTGGCATTCTTCTGTGAACAATGGCATTTCCAGCAACAACTATCATGCACAATATAAGGTTAAATATCACAGTCACTGTGAACCATCTGAACTGTTGATTGCAATTGTAGCAATCAAACAGCGCCAGACGACATAGACCAGACTGACCATTAAGGTCCCATTGTGACAGGCCAGGAATAAAAGGAACCATTGCCAACACACTTGCAACAAACAAAGTTACAACACAAGCTACAACTGTTGAACGTCGACTGAATGTACTGGTCAAAGGGAAACAAAGGACGATGACGTGATCTAATGTGATAAACAACATGAATAGAACTGACAACTCACTGGACAAAAGGAAAAGAAAAGCCGCACTCTTGCAAGACACACTGTTTGTCCATGTTTTTTCATAACAGATATATTCACCATGGAATACTTCATTAGCTACTGCAACAATGCCATTTTGAATTCCCATTATCATGTTAGTAATTTGGAAATGGGGAAGGAACGTGATGGGATTGCATGAAGATGTTTTGTTTTCCACATATGGTACCATGAAACAAAGTGCATTCCCTATAATGGCCAATACACACACCAGCCAACAGAAAATCCTGGACGAGTCAGTTGGTAATAATTTTGTACATGAAGAAAACACAGGTTGTGGTGACAGACACTTTATCTCACTTGACTGTCTTGAAAGTAAATGATCACAGCAAAATCTAAAGTTTGATGAAAATATGCGCATCAATTTACTTAATCCTGAAAATGCCTTGACATGAAAGTTTATGACTGGATTGCCTGTTATGTCCAGTTCTGTTAGTTGTGGTGTTGTTTCAAACCCCTCACGCCCAACATTTGCAATGGCAGAAAAAGACAAATTTAGTAGTTTTACTTCAGGTAATAACATAAACAATTTATTGTCTAAAGTTTTTAGACGTGTTCCTGATACATCGAGTTTTTTCAATGCATAATATACATTAAATGGTATACTCATCAATACAATCAGAGGATTGCCTGCTAAAATTAGAATCTTTAAATTCAAAAGTGATGAAAACACATTCATGTTGACATGTATTAACTGGTTATTGCCCAAATCGATAAACTGCAAGTTTGCAAGCTTGACGCTGGATATATCCTGTATGGAAGAATGTGACAGACAAAGATGAATGAGATATATGTTAGCACTGAAATTAGCCAGTGTCATTCCTGAGCCTTTGGCATCTATATAACGTAAGTCAGGAAATACAGCAGCAGTGAAAGGCTGAGGACATAAGAAAGAGTGACCTTGACACCAACAGCCTTCAGGACAGGACATGTCACAAAACCATTCATCGTCACGCTGTGGCACTGACCCCAGCCATCACAGAGATGATCACCATGGACACAGACTCTGGAACTTCGACATCTGTAGAAACCAAGACATGTCATTGTGTCACAGTCTTGTTCATCCTCTCCATAAGTACAATCAGAATACCCATTGCATCGTGTGTAGACAGGAAGACAGTACAACCAATCTTCTGTACAACTATAATGAGTGTTAGGACATGACTCCTTAGATTTCATCACCTGTTGAGTAAAGTAGCCTCTGCCATCCAGGTTGATGAAAAGTCGCTGCTGTCTGTCTGCCTCTGTATGTTTAAAGTGGCCATAGTCATCCTCGACACTATTGATTTCATCAAAATCATCCAGACAATCTGACTGTCCATTGTAACGTTGGCTATGCCACACACACTGACCATAAGAACACAAAAAGCCATCACATGAAGCATGTTCACAAAATGACTCATCATTCTTATCTGGACAGTCCTGTCTGAAGTTACATACCAGTGTGTAAGGCAGTGTTGTAACATCATCATCGCACGTGAACATGGAAATAGTGTATGGCGCCTTTGTTCTATGAAGACCCAATGCATTGTTCTCTGTAGTCATGTCCAAGAACACACAATATGTGGATATGTAGTCTGTCTACAATAACTGCCTGAATCACACAACAAAAATGAATGTGTCACATGACCATCTGGGAAAGCAAACAAGTTCTGTTGTGTTTTTGTCAAGGTGGATGGTGGTGGATGTAAGTAAGGGAGCTTAACTGTTTGGACAGGAGATATACTTTCGGAATGCATTAGTGTTTCACACACCAATTCGGAGGTGCTTGCGGACTGCGCTTACTATGTTTAAGCGCCATATTGTTAATAGATAGAGCCATTAGTTTCTTTGATGGCACGTATGGGTTTTCAAGCATGAAGTGATTTATGTTATAAATCAAGGAGTTACCTGACCATTTACGAAACATTCTGTACATAAAAGGTGTAGAATCCCAGCCTGCAAGGCCACCTATAATGGCATAAAAGCTGTATCTGTTTCTAAAGATATACAGAAAGTCGTTTTGTTCTTTTCTTGTTTTTATTGAAACCACATTTCCACCCATTTTCATACAACTACGTAACACTTTTTGATGACGTAATTCTTTACTTACTGTAGCATACTGGAAACACTTGTTACGTGACGCTACCAAACCCTGACAACCAGGACTGATGAAGGGACAGTGTTCCATTTCATCCTGTCCATCTTTACATTCTCTCTTCAAGTTACAGTCCAGGTGGTGCTGAAAGCTGGAGTAGGTATCTACAGAACAGTTGAACATTCCACTGGGTAGTTTGTTAGGTTGATCATACTTAGAATGAAAAGAAAAGATCATTTTCAGTCCGTAAATATCTCTTCCTGTTGCAACACAAACATGAATCTGAAGACTCGATGTAGGGAAGACAATTGCTGGTGTGTCATATTTATTGTGCACAAATGAAATGTTTGGTGGTCTGCGTTCATTTCTCTGTAAATCAGCTGTAAACAAGGACGTCTATTATAACGTCTATAGATTGTCTGAAAACTAACCATGATGACTGATCGAGAGGGGCTTTCAATTCTTCATAAATGTTAGTAGAGCGTGAAGTTCTTCTATCGTATTAGGCAATATGACGTACCCAGAATGTGCTGATGTATATTCCATGATTAAGTTGTACATGCTGATTATCTCTAATTTGATTTTAACTGCAGGAAAATGTTGATAGGTAAAAACCAGTGGTTCGCAAAAGAGTCAAATACAATTTCTTTAGGTGAATGAATACTGCACATTATCCTGTAAGGACGCCAGTAAGAATGAACAATATCCATACTTACTTGCCACAGACTGGACTCACACCAATATGCTAATCTTTGAATATGTACACGTGCAAGCATACCAGGTGGCACTTCCATCCGTAAACGACAGTAAATAGTTGAATGACCACATACGCCATAAACTACTCCATGATATTCTGGAAACTTTAGCCAGGAATCCCAGCAGTTTGACACATTTTTATGTAGGACTGTAACGTTTGTTTTGTCATAAAAATATTCTACCCCTGGACACATGTCACTGATATTTAGCAGACTGATTGAGTTCTTGGTGTGTTATTGTCAGTGTCAGTTTGGTGTATGTTGATCAAAGCTTTGACCAAAACAATGTACAACATTAAACCAAATACTGACATAAGTGGCTTTTGATCTATGGTACAGATTCTACAAGGTCTGGACGTTTGTACAATAGCCATGAGATATCTGCAAAGTAAACAAAACATCACCCTGTCTGTTGTTTGATATTAGTCTTTGTCCCTAATAGGCAAAACATAGAAACATTTTCTTCAGTACAAGTGTGCTGGCCTTAGAATATCGTAGAATAACCTCTGACATTACCAGTACAATGGAGCCACAGGAACTAAGGAACTATCTGATTAGCTGGGCTGTTATGGATACGATTTTCTGACAGAGTTAGACTGTAGACAGCTGCTTTAGAGGAGAAAGGGGAGAAAGTAAGTGTTTGATAATAATGACATTTATAAGGTGGCATATCTAGATACAATGATCTCACCACTCATCAAAGCAGTCACCCAACAATGACCAAAACTCCAGGGCACAAAGCAGACGCAAACTGGGAAGGGAAGGACAGAAGGGAACTGGGGTGAAAAAAATGGGTATGTAGAGGGGAAAATCACTGCTGGACAAAAAGGTTTGCCGTCAAGCTAGATTGAAGGAAACAAGAGTATGTGACTGTCAAATACATGGGGAAAGATTGTCCTAGTTGTATGCACCAGACACAGAAAAAGAGATGCAATCAACTCTGGTAATCTGTATCGAGGAATGAATAAATGGCCAATATCAGAGGCAGAATGGAGAGGTCAGGCAGAGGTGTACATTTGGAGCTGGTCATAAAGATAAATAAGCTTGGTACCATTGATACACTTGTAGCATAATTGATGTGAAATAAGATCACAGAAGTTGCAATTTCAGATGCTGCTAAAGATGAAAGATAACAGTGAATAAAACTGGACTGTCACAGTTACAGTAACAAGGTTGACAGGTTTGGGTGATGGATGTCTGCAGACAAAACTGAAGATCAAGAACAAAGCCAAGGTTCTTGACTGAATCAGAGTTCAGTCACGTTGTCACCTACTTAGATAGAACAAACGTTTATAGTGGAAAGCTTGTGCTTTGTGCCAATGAACATTGCTTTAGTGTTATTTCCATTTAATGGTAGCTTATTCTGTATCATCCAGTTCTGGACCTCAACGTAACAGTCAGAGGCTTTGGAAAGAAGAGTTGAAAGAATATCAGAAGATGCACTGTTGTACAGCTGGGAGTCATCAGCATAGAAATATTTTCTATGTTTAAACTGCCTTGGTGTTTCTAGCCCATCTTAATGCAGATGGAAGCTGGTCATGTTAGTCGTCGTAGTGTCCTCGTTCAGCCCTTCTTGGGCTGTAAATTGGTGTCGGTGTTGTGTTTTATGGAGTTCTGTTTTATAAAGGTGTACTTATCTGCTTTGAGTGGCCAGCTAGGTTGCCAGTAGGAGTGCCTGACCCACCATGGTGTGAGGGAACGTTGACAGCAACATCTCAGTCACTCCAGTTAATGTGTAAACACAGCCTGCTACCTCCCTCACCAACACTGCATACACACAGACTAGTCACTGCATGTACTAGGGGTTGAGGACATCATTCAGTCAATCAATCTCAGCGTCTGATACCAGCATCCTCCACAAGCCATCTAAAAGAAAACAGCAATGTAAACATCTCTTTGGTTCACAAAAGATGGATTCTTCAACCAAGTGTTCGCTGTTTGAGTTAGTGACATCAAAAAACTAACAGACTGTCATCAAAAAAGCAGCAGTACATTGATGTTGACACTGCTGACATCACAAAACTAACAGACTGTCTTACGAGGGTAATTTCCAGTAGAATGAGACCACGTCTGTATAGCTTGAAAACGCATTTACAGAAAATGGAAAATTATGTCACACAAAACGTCAGTCTATGATGTAATTCTGTGCCAAATTTCGTTATTCATCTTTGATCCGTCTTACTGTTCTGACAGTGTATGTCAAGGCCCTGTCAGACACTGATTTGAAAAAGAATCGCAAAGAAAATGGCGTTTTCAACAGCGGATTATCGAAGCTACATCAAGGTAGGTGTCGCCCTTGGAAAGAATGCATCCGAAATACTTGCGGACATGAGAGCTTTGGGACAACCTTCTACCCCTTCGAAAGCAACTGTGTTCAGATGGGTAAAATATTTTGCAAGTGGCCAGGCCAGCACTGAAGGGGGAAAATGCAAAATAGCAAAAAGTGCGATGAAAAGTTAGTGGCTAGTGTGAAAACAATGATTGATGCTGATTCAAGAGTCAGCCTTGAAGAGATCGCTGATTGTCTCGACATTCATTCGTCGACTGCATCAAGGATCCTAAGAAATCAGCTTGGCTACGGGAAGGTGTCATCAAGATGGATTCCTCATATTTTGACGTCAGAAAATAAGGGGATAGGTTACGTTTCTGCCAAGATATGCTGAAAATGTACTAGAACTGCGACCCTAAGCGGCTGGATGAAATTGTGACGGGTGACGAAACCTGGGTGTACATGTATGAACCTCGGAGAAAGTCACAGAACAAGGCCTGGATTCTTAAAGGTGGGATTCCTCCTCAAATCGCTCGTCGTCAACGTTCGCAAAAGAAAGTGTTATACACCATCTTTTTCAACACAAAGGGGATCGTGCTACAGAAACCATGCAAACAAGGAGAGACCATCACCGGAAAATTCTACAGAGACTCAGTACTGTCTGACATCAAGAAGTTTGATGCAACTTCCAGACCAACCGCAGGCATGAGAGGAATCAAGATTCTTTATGATAACGACCCCTGCTCACAAGTCAAGGCTCGTGCGAGAATACCTTGCAACCAAGAACATCCATACTTTGCCACACCCTGCTTACTCCCCAGACCTTGCACCCTGTGACTTTTACCTGTTTCCACATCTGAAGAAATCACTAGCAGGAAGAAGTTTCAAGAGCTGAGCAGCCTTGGGAACGGCAGTTTTCCAGTGTCTGTCATATATGCCCAAAGAAGCCTACAGAGCGGCATTTCTACAGTGGATCGAGCGATTGCAGAAGTGTGTGGCAGCAGGAGATGAATACTTCGAACAGATGAAATGAATAATTTTTTTTGCCGGTGAGTCCTTGACGTATAAGTTCGTTGGTCTCATTCTACTGGAAAGTCATCATCATCAGGTGCCCTGCCGCATGGCGTTGGCGATCATGGACTTCCATCTGTCTCAATCTCTTGTTGCCCCAAGCATCTCCTCCACCCTCCTCGTCTTCAGCCACTCTGCAAGTCCGTCTAGCATTTTCTCCCTGGGTCTATCTGGTGCTCTATTTCCCTCCAGCTTTCCTGTTGTGACCAGGTGCTCCAAATCCTCCTTCCTCATAAAATGGCCTATAAATGTTGCCTGTCTTTTCCTAATTTTCCTTATGAATAATCTACTTGTGTCTACCTCCATCAAGACTGTTGTGTTTGTTTTCTTTGAGTCCATGGAACTCTCAACATCTTTCTTAGAAACCACATCTCGGCTGCCTCATTCTTGTTCTGGCTTTGCCTGTTGACTGCCCACGCCTCATATCCGTACAACAGTATTGGTTCTATATAACATTCAAGAACTCTCTTCCTGATGTTAATTGATAGGTATTTGTTGGTAAGAATGCTTGTCATCTTCTTAAATGCTGTTTTGGCTTGGCCGATTTTGCCGGCTATTTCTGATGTGCATCTGCCGTCTGATGAAATGATCGTTCCCAGGAAAGTACCCTCGTATAACTGATGGAGTACATGGACATTGACAATGCAGCAGTGCAGCATGAACGGAGTGTGAAGACAGTTCCTGTTTGTGTTGTCCTTGTGCTGGGAACTATCGTGACATATTGTTCAACAGCCATTAACTCTAACAATGACTGTTTTTCTTGTCAGAGTATACCTGCACAACTATCTTGAGGTTGTATTGGTAACTGAACGTGCGAAAACTTTATTCAACGATAAGAAATTTTACCGATATATTTTGTCTTGTAATGGAGAGATGGAAGCCATGAGTAAGGCAAATGAGGGCTCTTTCATTCTCTCTTGGTCTGGTAGCCTGTGTCTGGAGCATACTTACTGACTACTTTTGTAACGGGGGCGTATCATACCCTGCTGAAAAGCAGGATAGGCTGTGTCTGGAGCATTTCCCATCAATCACTCAACACAAGTGAATTCTCTCACTTCTCAAGTAAATACACCTTTTTTCTATTAAAAATACATGCACATAAAAATTATGTTTGTATAACCAAAAGCAGTGGTTCACTTTTTCATAAGCTACATGTTGATCTTGACAATCACACGTAATTAGAAAATCAACACGAAGTCAGAACTGTAGTTCATTTAGTAGTACAGCGCATAGCAAGCATAGTGCGCGAAAAAGTAACCCACACAGCTCTCTCTCTCTCTCTCTCTCTCTCTCTCTCTCTCTCTCTCTCTCTCTCTCTCTCTCTCTCTCTCTCTCTCTCTCTCTCTCTTCTCTGTATCTCTGTCTCTCTGTCTCTCTCTCTCTGTCTCTCTGTCTCTGTCTCTGTCTGTCTGTCTGTCTGTCTCTCTTCTTGTTCTTGTTCTTGTTCTTCTTCTTCTTCTTGTTCTTGTTCTTGTTCTTGTTCTTGTTCTTTTTCTTCTTCTTCTTCTTCGTTTTCAACTACTTTTTCTTCTTCTTCTTCTTTATCAGTGGGCATGATTTTTCCCCTTCAACAACTAAGGAGGAATGCAGAGAACAGCAAAAGCCCCACTACATCGCTTCATTGACCTCATCAAGGTCTTTGTCCTAGTCAGCAGGGATAGACTGTTCAATAATCTCCTGTGAATAGGATGCCCCCAAAGTTGCACAGCCTTATTAGATCATTTCATGACGATATGAAGGTAACCATCCAGTATGAGGACAGCATGCTGAAACCTTTGACATCAAAAGCTGCGTCAAGCAAGGCTGTGCCCTTGGTTCCACACTGTTTGGTATTTTCTTCTCCATGCGCCTGATGCATGTATTTGGGACTGCAACGGAAGAAATGTACCCACACACCTGATCTGATCGTCTATGTTGTCTGTCTGCCTGTAAATGGATTGTTTGACACCTGGATTCTGGGGATTGGGAGGGACAGGTGTATGTGTTATGTTGTCTTTTTTGCGTGGGTTTGTTTTCGTTTGTTTGCTTTTCCAAATGACTTGTTCTATCTGCAGTTCAGGCTGCTCTTTGCTCTACATCCATGCGTACTTTTTTTTTTATCTGTGAATGTGGAAGTGCACAATCAAAATGAGACGGGATTTCATAGCGTTGAATTGAAAGCAATTATGTAAATATTATATTCATTTTTCACAATTCCAAAGGCTTGATGCTACATTTCTTGACAAAGAATGTTCTAGTGACGACCTCTCTCTGTTTCAAGTTTATCTGAGCTATTCGTTAGCAACGTAATGTTATTCTGTGTTTAGCATTTTAGCAACGTGTCATGTATATTTGTTTCTTTTGATTCGGTTTGGTTCATCTCGTTGTTGTTGTTTTTTTCTTCCCAGACCTATCTACTTTATTGTTCTGGTGTCACTATCCCCCCTCATTTTCATGTTTTAGTGAATCTGTCAGTGGGCAATGTACTGCACTGATGTACTGATTTTACAGCCTCCCACTGCTATTGTTTTAAATGCAGCGACATTTTCTTTAAGGGACTGTTTGCACTATATTCAAATAATAATTTTTTTCCATTGTTATTATTATTATTCTCATTATTAAAATTATGATGATGATGGTCATCATCATCATTATCGTCATTATTGTAATTATCAGAGTTATTATTTTCAGCGAAACCATCTTGAGAAACCTAGAAGAATGCCCTGTGATACAGGTTAGGCGAAGAATGATAAAACATTCATACGCATATTACAGTACAAATTGCAGAAAATGAAAAATATTATAAAACCTTGTAATATAACAGAAATAGAAAACAAAAATAAAGGGCTGAAGCTAAAAAACAAGATGACTGAAGTCATGGTAATCAGTAAAACACAAGAAATCCCCTCATGCAAAATAACAGCAAATGGCACAACTGGCCAACAGCCAGAACAGCATTCATGAAGATGAAAAACGATCTTACCAACAAATGCTTATAAATGACAATCAGGTAGAGAGTTCTTAAATGTTATATAGAGCCGATATTGTTGTACGGTCGTGAGGTGTGGACAGTCAGCATGCAAAGTCAGAACAAAATTGAGGCAAGTGAAATGTGTTTTCCAAGACGAATGTTGAGAGTTCCACGAGACAGTCTTAAAGGATGCAGACTCAAAAAGATCACTAATAAAGAAGATTAGGAAAAGACATCTACAGGACATTTTATGAGGAAAGAGAAATTTGAGCACCTGGTCAGAACAGGAAAGCTGGAGGGAAAGAGAACACCAGGTAGACCCAGAGAGAAAATATTGGACGGACTTGCAGGGTGACTGAGGACAGAGAGGGTAGTAGATGTACTTGCAGTGACAGGGGATAGATTCGTACGGAGAGTTATGATCGTCAGCGCCACGCGGCAGGACACGTGATGATGATTATTATCATTTTATCATAATTATTGGTATTATCCTTTTATCACTCCAACACATCTCCAAAACCTCCAAAGAGGTCACATTGAGAGCATGGCCTGAAAGGCTGCAGAATGTAGAACATTTCTCAGTGTTACGCCCATTGATTTAAGGAAGAAATATGCCCACAACCGTGAAAATGATAACCAGTTTAAAAGTTACTGCAGCTGCTTTCTGGATTCGTCCATTCCCAACTGCCAGGACTGTGGTGCGCTGAGGGTTGGAGTTATGTATTAGCGAACCTGCTTTCCAAGACAGACCTGGCATTGGGTTATGATGAGACCTTTCAAACAGAGTATGGACACTACCTACATACACCAATGTCTCCTCTGGGACTGCCACCATTTGGTCCATGACTGCTTATTTGGGCAATACCCTTATTCACAGCTAACCCTTATACCTGAAGGCTTTACTGTATGCTTACTTTCATAGCACATTCTGACATCAACCAGGCTTGAGATATACAGACACTTGCAATGCGCAATCAATAATGTGTCTGTAAAGTGGATGGGACTACGCTGTGTGACCTCAGCATTCCGAATATTCTTTAAACACGCTCAACTCTGGTAAGAAGCTGCTAGGGGGGCAGAACATTTTCCCGTGATTATGGTTCAAACCCACAATCTCACATTATACTAACCACTTCACCATGTTCACTGGTAGCTCAATGCAATTCAATAACGTCTGGCTTTGCTTCATCTAGCGTAGTATACTGTGTGGTCATGGTCTTGATTCTGGATGGCTGAAAGACCAATAGCATCTACACATGGATAACTATACAGACACTATGGGACATTCATCCGTATCAATCCTTGACCTGCATAGTAAACTGATGTTAGTGCAGCTTTTAAATTGTTACTTACTTGGTTTTATTCATTTCATTACTTCTATTTTATCTTGAGAAATATCTTTGTACAGAGGGTACACCTGTGGCATAGGTAATCAGTATATACAACACATAAAGCCTTGTGCTCTGAGATATAATTCTGTGAAGACTGGCTGTCACTTGGATTCAGACACTGATACTTTCACTAAAACAGCAGAGTGTAGCTACCGTCAGTAGTTAGCTGCTCCTGTTTTAGTCAACGCTAAAGAAGATCATCGTATCGTATAACTCACAAAGTCAGATTACTGAATGAAGTGAAGTTCTTTTGTTTCTTTCTCGTAAACAGTACCAGTCAAACATCGATCAATGCAACAAAGAAACAAACATTCTGAACACACTGGTTGATCTCATTACCAACTGTACGAGAGCTGTTTTCGTTCGACATATATAACTCTCACAAAGATCAAGTGACACAACATCCTGCTCTTTTCAAATGATTTATTGTACTCTATCTAAGAGAACTCGTGACTTCTAAGATCATAAACATTGACGAATTTCAATGAAAATAAAAATTTATTACTTCTGTTTGTTTTCAGATTTAACATTTCTACCATCCATATTTGAAATAAATCACATCAAAAGAAACTACTGTCACTCCCACCATCACCATATCAACAACCACTACCCACTTCACTGACTACCACCACAGGTCAGTAATTTATGGTAAAACCATAGCAGCGTTGTCCATCGTACGCCAATTGAGTACGCTGTTTATATAGCTGTGATCATGAAAATGATGTTTAGTCATCCAGACCTACGTTTCTGAACAATTCCCTCCTGTGCCGTGTACATACACAAACCCACTAAGGATTCGTCATTAAGGAGCCTTTATAAGAGTGAGTATATTGAGAATTAGGACCGTGATAGAACATTCAGGACCTTTACTTCACACTTTTAGCTGATATGTGGATTAATATTTGCTCAGAGTTAATACTCACACTTCTTAAAAGATTCATCGACTGAAACTAGTATATCATGTTTGACGTTTTTTTCTGAATTTCAATCAGCATCATATGTGATTTTCAAATGATCATTGAGAAGTGTTGCTATGTCCATTTGCTGTGTCTGACTGATATGCAGTGAGGCCTTGTCTCTGACATAAAGACATGTGACGGGGCTTGTATAGTTCACACAGACACGACACGACACGACATGACACAATACAACACAACACAACGCAACATAATACAACATAACACAACACAACACAACGTACGTAACGAAACACAACAAAACACACGCGACGAAATACAATGAAACGCAGCACAGCACAACACAACTACAACCACACAAAACAACACACACAACCACACAACCTCACAACCACACACACACACACACACACACGCACGCACGCACGCAAGCACGCACACACACACACACACACACACACACAACACACACACACGCAGTAACTGTCTCATTGTCCCCTATGTTGTAGTTACCTTGGAGGTAAAAGTTTAATCAGGTGTGTGCTGTGGAGATCATGGAGTCACAATGCGCAGGAAAGAAAGGTTTTGCTTAGGGAGGGATGTGAATTTGATCTGTGGTTGTACATTAAGGTTCACGTTCATATTGCTTATAGCCCGACCGACTGCTAGAGCCGTATCAGGGCTAACATCACGTTAAAAACGACACCCAATTTTAAGTAAAAAAAAACAACAGTTAAAAATCAAGCTCTCCATTAACCTTCCAAGTCAAAACTGCAAATAAAGAAAAATACACTCATTCGTAAAATCTTATCAGATTAAATCTATTTATCTCTCGTAAAATCTGGAAAATTGCATCTGGATGGACATTTCTGAAGAGGTTCTTCAAGGAGTCTGTCATGTGGTGCTAATGTCTCACATCATGCAAGTCCAAGCATTCAATAAGATGGTGTCTGATGTTCAAAGGTTCATCACATGGTATACACCACGGTGCTTCTACCTTTTCAAAAGGTAAGAATGAGTATAGGATGTGTGACCATGTGTAACCTACATACACTGTACTCTTTCATACAGTTCCCTAAGCAGATGGAAGAATCTCTATTGGGTCAGGGCGGATTTGGAAAAGTTGTTGTCTGTCTATGGAATGACGGAAATTTCTGACACAGTTCTGCATAGAACGACCTGTAACGCCAGTGAACTGGTACTGTCTTTGTGGAAGAAAGCAAGATGAAAACAGACCTTCGATGTTTTCAAGGTCCATGGTGGGCTGTCTGGGAATTTGGAGAAGTCTGAAACAACTGCTAAATCTATATCTGCCTTTTGCATATGAGGACGGATATAGATCCCTTGGATGTTTTCCAAATTCGGTTTGAAAATTGGGGTTCAAGACACAGTCGTAAGCTGGGTTTTCCGGTTCAGAAAACAGTTTTAAATAGAAATCTAAGGTTGATTTCAGTCTACAATTGGACAGGGAGTATTCTCCTGCCTCTGCGTATAACTGTAGACTAGAGGTGTTCTGATGGAACCACGACAGAATCCCAGCCTTTGATGGTGAATGGGATCCAGTAGTTTAAGGTACGATGGTCTTGCGGAGCCATACACTGTGCAGCCATTGTCCAGTTTAGAGCGAATTAAAGCTCTGTACAGCCGAAGCAATGTTTTCTTCTTAGCACCCCAGTCTGTACGAGCTACGATTTGAAGAAATTCAGAGTTTTCTGGAATGAGGTTTTAGGATGCAGGATATGACTGAGGAAATTACAGTTTTGATCAAAGATCAACCCTAGAAATGTAGCTTCTTTTACAGCTAGAATGGTGGACTTTCTCAGATGGATTTCTGGATCGGCAAAGAAGTATTGGAGGTTATGAAAGTGGATACACTGTGTTTTGGTTGTGGAAAAAGTTAAGCTGTATCTACCGTAAAATCATCCACAAACACGGAACTGTCAGAGCCCCGCTGTACAAATTTCATTATATTGTTGATACTGATCAGCACAGATGAAAGCATGCTCTCTTGTGGTACACCCAGCACTAGCTCTTGAATGTCGGAGAGAGAAGTACCAATGCGCACTTGAAACTGTCGCTCAGTTAAAAACATTTGGAAATAAGGAGGGGTAGGTGACCACGTAAACCCAGTTCGAGTAGACCCATAAGTATTCCTGATTTCCAGTATATAGTAACATACTCTGGTGGAAACTCACACGAAAGATGAGTAGGCATCGTAATGGACAGGGACAAATCAAAAGCAGTCAAAGGATACTGGGCTGAGTCCGACAGAGTTTTGCTGGTTAAATTGGAAGGCAGGCCATTTGATATCAACATCATTCAGGTGTATGCACAAACATCTGCAAGTACTCAGGAAGACATCGACAACTTCTACAAAATATTAGAGATGGCCAAAGCCCAATGTAGATCACAAGAAGTTACAGAAGTAATGGGAGATTTTAATGCTGAAGTAGGACAGGATAGGGTTGAGGATATAGTTGGACCTCATGGCCTTGGTACACAAAATGAAAGGGGAGGGAAACTTTTTGATTGGGCACAGATGAATGAGTTCATAGTAGGAAACGCCTGGTTTGAGCGGCCTAATAGAAGAAAATGGACTTGGATGAGTCCAGGAGATAATATCAAAAATCAGATTGACTACATCCTGATTAATAAAATATTTAAAAATTCTTCTCTGTCAGTAAAAACACTACCAGGCGCAGACTACAACAGTAACCACAATCTTGTAGTGGGAAAATTTAGGCTGAAATTGAGGAAAAGGAAACAGACCAAAATCAGCATCAATCTAAATCTTGGACTCTTAAAGACAGATGCAGTGATACGTAAAAAAATTAACGAACATGTTCAAAACAAATGCAGTGCTCTGGAAGACGTTAGTGACAGTAAGGAACAATAGACAAAGTTGTGAAATTCGATAAATGAATCTTAAATCCTTGAAGTAGATAGAAAATCAAAAACAAACTGGATGACAAAAGAAATTTTAGGCTTGATGGAGGAACGGAGGAAGGCAAAGAGAAACGAGAGGATATACAGGAAGATAGATAAAGAAATCAGGAATAGATGCAATGAAACTAAGGAAGCTTGGCTGAAAACAAATGCAAAGAAATAGAACACCGACACAAAACGGATCCTCAAGGTATGTACAGACGAATTGAAGAAATTGTCCACAGGAAAGAGACATGCACATCAACTGGTTGCTTAAAATCGAAAGATGGAACGCTTCTCATGGAAAAAAGACAATATATTAGACAGATGGGGAAAGTACATTAAAGACCGTTTTGAAGATGACAGAAACGAAGAACACATTGTAAGAAAGAACTTTGAAGGACCACCCATAATGAAAGATGAAGTTAGAGCAGCACTGAAAAAGATGAAACCAGGAAAAGCCCCAAGACCAGACAACATTACTACAGAGATGATTGAGCCCTGGAGGAATTTGGTATTGAAAAAAACCAGTCCTCCTAAATGAAATTTACGACACTGGAAAAATCCCCAAAGATATGTCAAAATCAATTTTCATTGCTCTCCTAAAGAAGACAGGGGCTATAGAATGCGAACTCCATCGCAAGTTCAGTTTGATGAGCCATGTAACAAAAATCCTATTAAGAATAATCATGATGAGGACAAGGAATAGAATCAAAAGAGAAATAGCAGATGAATAGTATGGATTTGTAGAAGGGAAAGAAACTATTATGCCATATACGCTCGTACATCCTAAGAACAATCATAGAGAGGTCAATCGAAATGAATAAGGATTTATATTTATGTTTTGTTGATTATACCAAGGCTTTCGATCGGGTAAGACATGAAGAATTGATCAACTAACCAGAAAGACTCAATACTGATGGAAAAGATATACGAATAATCAGAAACATGTATTGGGAACAAACAGCTGCAATACGAATAGAAAACGATATAAGCTCTTTCCAATACATCAAAAGATGAGTCAGACAGGGTTGTGTTATGTCACCAGATGTGTTTTCACTTTACAGCGAAAACATCATGAGAAACCTAGTGGAAGACCCTGGATTAAAGGTTGGAGGAAAAATTATAAACAACATTCGATACGCAGATTACAAGATGCTAATTGCAGAAAATAAAAGGGACCTACAAAACATTGTGATTATACTAGAAATAGAAAGCAAAGGTAAGGAGTTGGAACTAAACAGCAGGAAGATTGAAGTCATGGTGACCAGTAAAAAACATGAAACCCCCTCATGCAAAATAACAGCACACGGCACAACCTTGAGACAGGTTGATATGTTTAAGTACCTGGGAACAATCATTTCACCAGACAGCAGATGCACATCAGAAATAGTCAGCAGAATTGACCACGCCAAAACAGCATTCAAGAAAATGAAAAGCATTCTTAATAATAATAATAATATACAGTATTTTATATAGCGCAAAATCTTGATAAAATCAAATCTAAGCGCTAAAACAGACACACACGCACGCACGCACACACACGCACGCACGCACGCACGCACGCACACACACACACACACACACACACACACACGCTCACGCACACTATCACACGCACACGCACACGTCTATAAATGGGGAGAAAGAATAAAAGCAATGGAAAATTATAGAGAGCATATTATATACAATTATATATTACAATGTGATTCCCCTCCGAGTGGAGACAGGCTGCAGAGGGGATTGAGTGAGGTCAGAATTTTATGCAGAGGAGAAAAGGTGAGTTTTGAGAGCGGACTTGAAGGAGACAAAAATAGGTTGCTGACGGACTGAGAGAGGAAGTTTGTTCCAGGAAAGTGGACCAGAAACAGAGAAGGCTCGTGGACCAAAGGTATTGAGCTTAGTGCGTGGAAAGCGAAAAGTCAGAGGATCGGAGGCAGAGCAGAGGGTACGTGAGGGAACATAGATCTCAAGTAGGCTTGACAGGTAATCGGGGGCTGCGTTATTGAGGCTTTTTGTAGCACATGGTGTCTAGTTTGTACTGTATGCGCTTTTATACAGGGAGCCAGTGAAGTTGTGCCAGGAGAGGAGATATGTGGTCAGCTTTTTTCTTTTTTAGTACAAGGCGTGCAGCATTGTTTTGAATGCGCTGCAGGATGTGAATGGTGGAGGCAGGAAGACCAGACAGAAGTGAATTGCAATAGTCAATGCGAGACATTTTGAAGGAGAGAACGAGTTTTGCAGTTGTTTCGACAGAGAGATACTTCCTGATCAGGCTTATACGATGGAGGTGATAGTAGCAAGATCTGGCAGTTTGAGAAACAAAGTTGTTCATGGAGAGGGTAGAGTCAATGCAGACACCAAGGTTTTTAGCTGAATCAGAAATTGGGACTGACGTGTTACATAATGGGAGAGAAAGAGGAGGCAGCTGAGAAAGTTTCTGACGGGTGCCAATGAGGATAGCTTCTGCCTTGTCATCATTAAGCTGAAGTTTGTTGAACGTCATCCAACAAATGCCTATCAATTAACATCAGGAAGAGAGTTCTTGAATGTTATGTAGAACCAATACTGTTATACGGTTTCGAGGCGTGGACAGTCAACAAGCATAGCCAGAACAAGATTGAAGCAGCCAAGATGTGGTTTCTAAGAAGACTGTTGAGAGTTCCATGGACAGCAAAGAAAACAAACGAGACAGTCTTGATAGTGGCAGACCAGACACAAGAAGATCATTCATAGGGAAGATTAGGAAAAGACAGGCAACATTTATAGGCCATTTTATGAGGAGGGGGTTGGAGCACCTAGTCACGACAGGAAAGCTGGAGGAAAAGAGAGCACCGGGTAGACCCAGGGAGAAGATACTAGACGGACTTGCAGTGTGGCTGAGGACAAAGAGGGTGGAGGAGATGATTGA
This sequence comes from Monoplex corrugatus, assembly GCA_030674185.1. Classification (NCBI taxonomy): domain Eukaryota; kingdom Metazoa; phylum Mollusca; class Gastropoda; order Littorinimorpha; family Ranellidae; genus Monoplex; species Monoplex corrugatus. The sequence continues at coordinate 34,210,086 of JAPXFY010000033.1, forward strand.
GGCAACAAGAGACAGAGACTGATGGAAGTCCATGATCGCCAACGCCATGTGGCAAATCACCTGATGATGATAATGATCATATGCTTTCTCTAAAACAAAAAATAACACTACATGCTGTTTGTTCAGAAATGCATTATGGATTGCCGTTTCAAAACGGATTAAATGCGCCACTGTGGAATGGCACGTGTGAAAACTGCATTGTTCCTCGTCATTCTCCAGTTTCCACAGGAGTCTGCTGTTGATCTTTTCTCGTCATTTTGCAAAGACAACTCGTTACGGCTATTGGGCGATAGTTGGAAGGATAGGACAGATCTTTTCCAAGTTAATGTAGAGGGATAATGAGAGCTTTCAGTCACGAGGAAGGAAAGAATCTTGTCATCCATATGTAACTGTACACTTATAAGAGGGTTTCTAAACAGTTTTCCGGGAGATACTTCAGACGATTTCTAATGAATATCTTCCAGGCCAAGAGAAGCGTCAGAGCAAGTCAGAAGAGCAGCTTTTAATTTGGCTAAGGTCAATGGAAGATTGTATTCTTCAGTGGTATCAGAGACGATGTTAGAGGCTGTCTTTTCTTTCGGGGCTTTGTGTTTAAGGAAAAGCGCCGATTTAATGGTAGTGGAAAAGTTGGTTTCAGTGGTAGAAGCTAATAAGTTAGAAACATGGGGTTTTTTGTTTTTTGTTTTGTTTTTTAGTAATCAGAGAATCTGACAGTTTGGGGTGGTTGACTGAAGAATAGGTGTTTTTCAGTTTAATTTCTCTCTTTTTTTAATTTTTTTTTTTTTTTATAAATTTCCACACTTTTTTCTTTAGACTTCGGGGCGTCATGTATTACCAGACAAGTTCAGACATGAATTCACAACCGAAGAGAAAAAAGGCCAGTTGAGAAACACCTGGCAAAGAAGCATTGAAGCAGACACAATGTGAATAGGACTTACCTGGAAACAGCTAAAGGCAAAAGCACAGGACAGAGAATTATGACGGTCTCTTGTTGATGGCCTACATCCCAAGAGGGGTGGAGGGCCTAAATATTACTAAGTCACACAAAATCATCTGCGCACTGTCACACTGTGTGAAGCAAACAGGAGCTTTACGCAAGACGTGTGTGTTAGCTTTCACTTTCTGGTTTTTAATTTTACTACAATCATTTAATTAGCACAGCTAAAGTTTATTTTAAAAATCGTGTTGCAGACATTCAACATTTATATCAACTACAGTACGGACTCTCAACATTTCTGTAAGAATCACATAATTTGTTTGCTGTTCATTCGTATAATGGTGCCGGGATTCTTTATCTAACAGATCTATAAAACCAATACTGGTCAAAGCAATCATTATCAGTAGAACAACAAGTGTACTTGCAACATCATGGATACAGTTTAAAGTATGGAGGGTTACCTGCAAGTAAAGAAAATGTAAACTCCATTATGGCATATACCACTCGGTATGTTACCATGCAACTAAAAGCTTGTGTGGTTCTGTGCATATGGACTGATCAAATCCATAAAAAAAAAACAAAGCTGGTCACGATATACATGTATTATACACCATCTCTTTCTGAATTGTAAAACAGTTTATGCTTAATGGTTATGATCTTAAGAATGGGTCATGCAGTTTATGTAACTGTTAATCTCTATCTTCCAAATCAAACACCACTACGGATACAAAAGTCAGGTATATTAGTACAATCTGTTTACTCAAAATGATGTGCCAATAACAGAGCTAGACTTCAAACAAACAAACAAACAAGAAAACAAACAAACAAAAACGAATGTAAATTAAGATTAAAGTGTGCGCGACAAGATTTTTGGAAAAGCAGCAGACAGGACTAGAAAAGACATGATTAGAAACGATGAGATCCAAGAGATGGTTGGAACAACACCTGTCAACCATTATATAACACAACAGTGGATCAGACGATCAGAACATTTTATCAGGATGCAGTCAATCAGCCAGCTCTGTGAGCCCGCAACACCAGATGCTACGAAGTCAACACCAGAGAAAGACCATGACAATGCAGGACAAACGGAATGCAAGACAGTACATATCTGTAGCATGACTCTGCCTCATGGTTTTCTTCTAGCTGCTGATCAACAGATTGATCTCCCCACGAAACCTCTTGGTACAGGTAGATGGAAGTAAAGTAAGTAAATGAATATCCGTTATAATGAATACACTGCTCATATAACATTATTGTAAAGAAATTGACTACAAAAGGCAAGAAATGCTTGTTATTTTCATTTTCCCAACAACTAATTCCAGATATTGAACTAGTTGGTAGTTTGCAGTGGTTGGCACAAGGAGTTACCAATTGGAAAATTGTAGATTTGAATCGCATCAGTCAAAATCATTGTGGCTTTCTTCGATCCCAACCAGCCCCTACCCAGACTTTAGTGCCCTATGGGCTTGTTGGGAAGAATGATGCCACATAGTCAAATCTCATCCACTTCATGGCTGACCAACACTGCATATGTCTGTATCTTTCAGGCCTGGTATCAGGAAAAAATCCTTTAAAATGTCTGAAAACAAGCCCGTTACCTCGCAATATAAATGAACGAATCGATACATAAATAAGAAATTGCGCAAGAGTTGATCCATAAGTCTTGTCAGATAGGCTGCCATTTCTGAACAGTTTATAGTAAACACTTATAACTTGTTATGAGATAAAGCACAGGCTTTGGCCTATTAAAAGGCACAAAAACAAAACTGCGTCATACTCAGTTTAATAGTATGACGTCATTGAAAATGTGACGTAACTCATTGTACGTCCAAATATCGAGGTCAAGGGCACAAAACTACATGCAGTCGACAACTTCACATATCTGGGCAGTTCCCTATCACGTTGTGTGCATATTGACGACGAAGTCAACAAACGCATAGCTGAGGCCAGCACTGCATTTGGGAGGCTGCGACCTACTGTATGGGACAGAAGAGGTATCTCGGCCACAACTAAACTCAAAGTGTACAAAGCGGTGGTTCTCACCACTCTCCTCTATGGCAGTGAGACCTGGACTGTTTACAGTAGACACGCAAGGAAATTGAATCATTTTCACACCAAAAGCCTCAGAAAGATTCTCAATATCCGATGGCAAGAGAAGATCCCTGATACTGAGGAACTAGCGTCTGGCAAGAGAACAGTTGGAGACCAGAGAAAACGGTTTAAAGACAGCTTGAAGGCATCGCTAAAGTCCCTCAACATAGACTAGGAGAACTGGGAAAACCTTGCCCTCGACCGTACAGTCTGACGTAGAAGAATCGAAACCGGATGTACCACTTCAGAAGGGTCTCGTATCCAATCTGCACAAGAAAAACGAGCTGCACGGAAAGCTAGGGCTGCAAACCCTTCAACCACAGTAACCGACTATAGATGTCCAACCTGTGGATGTTACTTCCGTGCCCGGATCGGATTGATCAGTCACCTCCGGACACACTGACTCAAAGCAACTTCATGAAGCCGTGGTCATTGTCGACGATGACAGACAAACACCACGTCCAAAATGGATCTTAGCATAGAGTGGCTTAGGTGTTGTCTTGATATGGCACAGACTTGGAGACGGTCAGATCAAAATTGATGCTGATTGGACTCTTGTGTATAGAGACAAACGTGAATCATGTAGGACAGTTTGCCACAAGATCTATAGTATTAAACTAGGAAAAATCCGACTCGAAAGGAAAGTACTGATGTGGACGTCCAAGTGAGACCCAGAATAAGAAAAATGTTCAGCTTGCAAAGAAGGTATTCGAAAAGGATTCACATATTTCTGTTTGTGAAATATGTGAGACATATAGTAGTTGAAAAGATCCTGCATTATGATTTTAAGATGAGGAAAGTGGTTGCCTATGGATTCCTGATCTTCTGAGGGGGAGCAGAAAAACGCACTGAGTTCAGAGTTCAAAACAATCGTTTTAAATGTTTATGCCAGACGGCCCCACAAACTATTTGACGCAAACACAATCATTCATTTGTTATATTAGAAAATAGGGTTTCGTGATTCACAAATGACATTTATTTTCTGCGATAATTATAGCTCTTTATTGTCGTCTTCCAGATCCTCTTTCAGGTCGTTACAGCCAAAACACCAACCTACAATGTAGAAGTGTGGGCATTTATGTGCTAACCATAAGCAGTGTGTTACTTTGCTGTGACACATGCAGCCACAGACTGTCGTACAGACTGACCCCACATGAAATGATGTTATTACGAAATTACAAAAAAAAAACAATGTATGGTACATGATGCGTAATGTGCTAGATTTTTTTAAATTTTCCTGTGCAGATCTTCTGTTCATTTGTTAGTTCCTAATATACAGGTTTTACAGACATATATGAATCAATATCGTGATATTGACAGTGAGTCACGCAATGACATAACAAACTCTACAAAAACAAGTTATACACAAAAAGGTGTTAAGGCACAATAATGTAGGACAGACCACATAAAAGTGACCTCCTACCTGGCAAGCCAGACAAGGTCCCACGATGATCACTACACCAGGAAAGAAGAGGTTCTAATATACACATCACTTTCCTTTGGGTGAACGGCACTTTATAGCACCAGGCCTCACCACCATCCACCAAGAAAATAAGTGGCTCTCTGTTATACTGAATACATACCCTAGTTAATGTTAGTGTAAAGTCCCTTACTTTGACAGCCAAGAAAATTTTGCGAGTGTATTTGTTCGGTTGTTTACATGTTTGCCAGCAAGTAAGTTTCAGGATAAGGCTTTCACCTCGTAATATAACTAAATGAATTAATTAAAAACGAAAGAGTAAAGATCTTTTTCCATACTTTTCTACATGTATAACTAACAGATAAATCCAATAACAGATTGAAAGTGATGTTGCAACAATTGGATTTGTATTACTAACTCTTTTAACTTGTTTACGATGATGTATTCATACGTAGGACTACTTTTTTCAAGAACGAATAGGCCTATACATTTAAACTTAGCAAAGGTCCAATTAAAAACTTACGAGAAATTCTCCACATACACAGATCAGATTGGTGTACAGTATACGTGTGACTGACATCGCTTCGTTTAAAAATCAATAGTGAGCGGTAGCAACAAGAAAACAGACACTCGCCATCATTACCATACTTTCTAAACCCCATTAACCGCAAATAATATTTCAGCGCGTCAAAATGGAAAACTGTGTTCCGTGATTCATGTGTGAACAGGGTTTTCTGTGATAATCATAGCTTTTATTTTAGTCTTCGTCTTTCAGGTCGTTACAGCCAATACATGTACATCAACCTACCATGTGGAAGTGTCGGTATTTCTGTGCTTACCATCAGCATTGTGCTACTTTCCTGTGACGCATACAGCGACAAACTGTCTTAGGGATTGACCCCACATGGAATTATGCTCTCGTGGAATTACCAAAAAAATACATAAAAGAGATTTCCTTGATTCTCATCTCTTTTATTTTATGGTCCCATGTTCTATACCAGTTTAATGGTTACAGAAGCTGGCACAGTTTTTACTATGCGATGATGAGAATGAGAATGATGATATGCATGGCGGTATAGAGTTACATATAGGACTGAGACTACGTGACAGTGTTATACTATATGTTTACTATCATAATATACCCTGACGTCAACCAGGCCTGTGAGATACATATACCTGTGGCATTGATGAGAAAATTTGAACACAACCCTTAAGAAGCGTCCGTGAAGTAAACAAGATCTGACTGTGTGGTCCTAGACTTCCCAATAAGCCCGTAACACGCTCAGCACTGGGTAGGAGCCAGTTGGAGCCGAATAATCCCAACTGACGGGGATTCGAACCCACCTCTCAGTCTGTAGTCCGTTGCACTAACCACTGCACCACAGCCAGTGTTGCTTGAAAAAGCTCATCATGACAGTGAGTCACCATATCGACAGACATACTATGACATTTCAAACATGATAACGTAAGGTGATGTGTAGTTTCCTTCTTTTTGCTGGAAAAAACCAAAACGTCTGTCTGTGTGCGTATGTGTGCATGTAATTGTGTATGTCTGTGTTTGTGTATGTGTGTGTATGTGTCTGAGTCGTGTGTGTGTGTGTGTGTGTGTGTGTGTGTGTGTGTGTGTGTGTGTGTGTGTGTATGTGTGTGTGTGTGTGTTTTATCTGTGTTTTCGTGTGTTTAGTATGTATGTCTTGGCGCGCGCATGCGCACGTGTGTGGGTATGTGTGTGTGTGTGTGTGTGTGTGTGTGTGTGTGTGTGTGTGTGTGTGTGTGTGTGTGTACGTGTGCGTACATGTGTGGGTATATGTGTGTGTGTGTCTGTGAGTGTGTTTGTGAGTATGTGTGTGTTGCTTGTTTTCATGTGGTGATGCTGATGCCTTATTGCATTATGCATACAGATTATTTTACATCGTGTGGAATGGCGTCCTTCAAACATTACTGGCATCCTTCAAAAATGACATGGACTGCTTCAACAATAACCAGGGCCCTTGTGACAATTAGCTGGGACCCTGTGACAATTTGCTGGGACCCTGTGACAATTTGCTGGGACCCTCTGACAATTTGCGGGGGACCCTGTGACGATTTGCTGGCACAATGCGACAACTCGCTGGAACCCTCTGACAATTTACCAGGACCCTTTGACAATTTGCTCGGATCTTGTGACAATTTGCTGGGGCCCTGTGACAATTTGTTCGGACCCTGTGACTATTTGCTGGAATCTTGTGACAATTTTCTGGGGTTCTGAGACAATTTGTAGGGATCCTGTGACGATATGCTGGGACCCTGTGGTAAAGACAGACAGCTTGGATCACGATTCAATCGTTCCTTGAATTTGAGAAATTGTTACTGCTGTTACAATCTCAGTCCCCAACGACATAATTGTAACAGAACAATCATACCTGACAACCTTGACACTTTGAGGCAATTCGTTAAAGTTACAACGACTTTTCAAACACAACATAAAAAGACGCACGGGTACGGATACACACACACACACACACACACACACACACACACACACACACACACACACACACTACACGCACACACACACACACACACACTCTCCCTCTTTCTCTCTCTCACACACACTATCTCTCCTATCAACATTAAAAACAAAGTAGAAAATAAAGCAAGAAAACAAAAACGAAAACAAAACCCAGCACGTGTTAACAAACCAACAACAGATCAACTCAAGACAGAGAGTTATTACACAGAATTTGACTGACAGTGAGAGTGGTGAACACGGGCGGCAGAGAGTCATTCTGTTCCGTTCTTGTTCTTGCCATCTCTCCTGTCCTTACCTCACCATGGTGACGATCATGTCCGGCTGATGCCAATGTCGGACCTTGGGTGTCTCCAGGACACTTTATGGCAAGGCTCTGTCTTAAAGACATGTTGGTGATGCACAGCTTGTGGTAGGAAAAGAACTCCAGCAGTCTCCTACCGTTGCTGTCCATCTTACCAATGCCAAAGTGTCTGAGACAGTCTGGTCATGAGTTGAAGTGCAATCTGAATTCAGCACCGAAATCGTTAAACAGAGAGATGTGCTCAGATTCTGTAATCATTCTGATGTGTAGTCAATGACCTCCTCTGTGGGCTTGATGATGGGAACGTTTCCTTGTTAGCGTTGTTGGATCTTTCCGCAGCATTTGACACGATCGATCATAATATTTTGTTCTCACGGCTTCAAACTTCCTTTGGTTTCAAAGACACGGCCCTCGACTGGATTATCTCTTACTTGACTGGACGTACTCAGACAGTGTGTGTACAAGACAGATACTCAGACAGTTCTCCTCTTAGGTACGGTGTGCCTCAGGGTTCTGTACTGGGGCCAGTCCTTTTTGTGCTGTATGCCGGTCCTGTGTCTGACGTCATTGGTGGTCATGCCATGTTGCACGAGAGCTTTGCTGATGATACACAGCTTCATCAGTCGGCTCCCATTGCTAAAATTGACTCACTGATTTCTCAGGCGCAGGGCTGCATTGCAGACCTAAAGGACTGGATGACTACCAACAAACTACAACTAAATGACGACAAGACGGAACTCATGTTCGTGACAAAACAACCTAACCATCCTTCTCTACCTTCAACTGTCACTATCAATGACTGTACTGTTTCTGTGTCCACCTCTGTCCGCAGTCTAGGGGTCATTCTTGACCAATCCCTCTCCTTTGAGAAACAAGTTTCAAATATTTGCAAGATTGCTTTTTTAGAACTAAGAAGAATTAGTTCCGTACGTCACCTTCTCACTACAGATGCTACAAAAACTCTCATTTGTGCCTTTGTTTTATCTAGAATAGATTACTGCAACTCACTTTTGGCCGGCCTTCCGAAATACCTGATAGAAAGATTACAGCGAATCCAAAATCATGCAGCCCGGGTAGTCTGTAGAGCAGGTAAATATGATCACATTTCGCCACTACTTCACTCTCTTCACTGGTTATCTGTCTCAAACCGTATCTCGTACAAAATCTCATCTCTCACTTTCTCTTCTCTCTTTGAAAATGGACCTTCTTATCTCTCGGATCTCCTTCAAATCTATACTCCCTCTCGACAACTACGCTCCTCTGCAGACGACCGTCTTCTACGAATGACTCGCTTCAGAACTACTACTGGTGAAAGGTCTTTCTCTTTTCAAGCTCCATCGATGTGGAACAGACTGCCAGACTCTCTCAGACATTCAGATTATTTCTCTTCTTTCAAGTCTAAACTTAAAACCCATCTATTTTCTCACAACTAGTCAATGCTGCGTAGGGGTACCACCTATGTCATAGCCGTCTAAGCCTTGTTTTGACATACTGTTTCAGGATGTGTTTTCTATTGCATGTGTTTGTTGTATAATTGAACGTTGTGTGATTTGGTTTTGTAGCAATGCTTGAGATGAGTGAGTGTTGTGCTCGTAGGATTTGTTGGTTTCTGTAGTGGTGGTATTCGTAGTTGTTTGTGAGGTGTGTGGTTGTGTGTGTAGGAGAGGTGAATGCAGTATATTTTTGTAAAGCACTTAGAGAAATTATTTTGATTAAGCGCTATATAAGAAGCCATTATTATTATTATTATTAGCATCAAGATAATCATAGAACTGATCGTTTATTTCTTTAGACGATCACAGGAATGGGTCATTCACACACCATATGTTCACCTTGACCATTGGGAAGGACAGTCATGTGTAAAAGGCTTTTCGTGACTGCAAGGCCGACACTGTGCATGTCATGTTCCTCAGGAAGTCAGCCCTTCAAGAAAAAGGTATGTTGTAGTTCTTCTGCCACAGCATGCCATCTGTATCAACCCTGGTGTCTTGCAGTGCAACCAGTTTGATGTGTATCATCATCTGCTGAGAGTTGATGATTGCTTGTTTCTTGCTGTCGTTGATCTGCTTCATATCGTCTGAATGGCTAGAGCATATGGTTCTAACGTTTTAAGTTGTTGGTCGCATAGCAGACGTTTCTTCTTTGTTTACCTGGTGCAGCGAAAACTGTCGACTTTTTGATCAATCCTTAGCTCCAAGCACCCACTGAAACAGGCACCCTATCGCCCAGGCACTGCTGGAATTGACGGGAGCAGTAGCTGATCAGTGAGTTGACCTCCCCCACCATCGAAGGCAACCGATAGCATCCATACCTTACTTCAGTCCAGGCGATTTATTACTCATAACTGCTACCTGCCGTATTGAGTTTCCTGTTTTACAGCAGCACTGAAGTGACATGTCCAAAGCATGGACATGGGTGATGATTATGGAGATCCCCCTCTCAGCCTTGCTGACCTGATTCAAAAGAACATATAGCAGTACGTTTGGCATCAGCTTGACTGCTGACACTGCTGGAAAGTGGGGTAATACGTCATCCAATCGTCTCATGGTCTCCAGTAAAGATCGGTGTAGGGTTTACTCCTTCGTTTTCTCTCCTCCTGAAAATACCCGCGAGACAGTGGGTGTCAATTTTGTCAGTCCGTCCTTATCCACCTTCAGAGACATTGATAATAGATGATCATCAGCCTGGTCTGGTACGTCCAGTTGTTGTCTTTGCCATACATGGGGGCTGATTTGTGGGCATCCAGGCATATCCACACGATGGTGGGCCACGTATTCTGCACGTTTAGGGGCCAGACATCCTCCCTTTTTACACATCCAGGTACCTGTCGTGCTATAACATAACAATCCTTGTGAGAACAGGGCTTACCAGAGAAAGTGATTTTACAAGCACTGTGATGTAGGAGAGGCCATATGGAAGTGACCTCCTGTGTTGTGAGCCAGACAGGGATCTTGTGACAATCACTACACCTGGAAAAGGAATGGCTGTAGTCTTGGTGAGCCAGACAGACAGGTGTCCTGTGACAATCACTACACCTGGAAAAGGAATGGCTGTAGTCTTGGTGAGCCAGACAGGTGTCCTGTGACAATCACTACACCTGGAAAAGGAATGGCTGTAGTCTTGGTAAGCCAGACAGACAGATGTCCTGTGACAATCACTATACCTGGTAAAGGAATGTCTGTAATCTTGGCTGCACTTTCCTTTAGGTGAGCAGGGATTTGTGGCATAGTATGTCAGGATGGTGATTAAGTTTGACACTGTTACACACCACAGTATGTCATGATGGTGATTACGTTTGACACTAACTATTACACACCACAGTATGTCAGGATGGTGATTAAGTTTGACACTAACTATTACACACCACAGTATGTCAGGATGGTGATTAAGTTTGACACTAACTGTTACACACCACAGTATGTCAGGATGGTGATTAAGTTTGACACTAACTATTACACACCACAGTATGTCAGGATGGTGATTAAGTTTGACACTAACTGTTACACACCACAGTATGTCAGGATGGTGATTAAGTTTGACACTAACTGTTACACACCACAGTATGTCACGATGGTGATTAAGTTTGACACTGTTACACACCACAGTATGTCATGATGGTGATTAAGTTTGACACTGTTACACACCACAGTATGTCATGATGGTGATTCAGTTTGACACTGTTACACACCACAGTATGTCATGATGGTGATTAAGTTTGACAATGTTACACACCACAGTATGTCATGATGGTGATTAAGTTTGATACTGTTACACACCACAGTATGTCATGATGGTGATTAAGTTTGACACTGTTACACACCACAGTATGTCACGATGGTGATTCAGTTTGACATTAACTGTTACACACCACAGTATGTCATGATGGTGATTAAGTTTGACAATGTTATACACCACAGTATGTCATGATGGTGATTAAGTTTGACACTGTTACACACCACAGTATGTCATGATGGTGATTAAGTTTGATACTGTTACACACCGCAGTATGTCATGATGGTGATTAAGTTTGACACTGTTACACACCACAGTATGTCATGATGGTGATTAAGTTTGACACTGTTACACACCACAGTATGTCATGATGGTGATTAAGTTTGACACTGTTACACACCACAGTATGTCATGATGGTGATTAAGTTTGACACTGTTACACACCACAGTATGTCATGATGGTGATTAAGTTTGACACTGTTACACACCACAGTATGTCATGATGGTGATTAAGTTTGACACTGTTACACACCACAGTATGTCAGGATGGTGATTAAGTTTGACACTAACTATTACACACCACAGTATGTCAGGATGGTGATTAAGTTTGACACTAACTGTTACACACCACAGTATGTCAGGATGGTGATTAAGTTTGACACTAACTGTTACACACCACAGTATGTCACGATGGTGATTAAGTTTGACACTGTTACACACCACAGTATGTCATGATGGTGATTAAGTTTGACACTGTTACACACCACAGTATGTCATGATGGTGATTCAGTTTGACACTGTTACACACCACAGTATGTCATGATGGTGATTAAGTTTGACAATGTTACACACCACAGTATGTCATGATGGTGATTAAGTTTGATACTGTTACACACCACAGTATGTCATGATGGTGATTAAGTTTGACACTGTTACACACCACAGTATGTCACGATGGTGATTCAGTTTGACATTAACTGTTACACACCACAGTATGTCATGATGGTGATTAAGTTTGACAATGTTATACACCACAGTATGTCATGATGGTGATTAAGTTTGACACTGTTACACACCACAGTATGTCATGATGGTGATTAAGTTTGATACTGTTACACACCGCAGTATGTCATGATGGTGATTAAGTTTGACACTGTTACACACCACAGTATGTCATGATGGTGATTAAGTTTGACACTGTTACACACCACAGTATGTCATGATGGTGATTAAGTTTGACACTGTTACACACCACAGTATGTCATGATGGTGATTAAGTTTGACACTGTTACACACCACAGTATGTCATGATGGTGATTAAGTTTGACACTGTTACACACCACAGTATGTCATGATGGTGATTAAGTTTGACACTGTTACACACCACAGTATGTCATGATGGTGATTAAGTTTGACACTGTTACACACCACAGTATGTCATGATGGTGATTAAGTTTGACACTGTTACACACCACAGTATGTTATGATGGTGATTAAGTTTGACACTGTTACACACCACAGTATGTCATGATGGTGATTCAGTTTGACACTACCTGTTACCCACCGCAGTATTTCATGATGGTGATTCAGTTTGACACTACCTGTTACACACCTTCAATAGATTGAAAATGACAGGGAGTTTCTGACCTGACTGTACAGAGGGCATTCAAACAGGAAATGTGTTTCGTTTTCCTGCACATTGGGACAAAGTGGACATGAAGTGTTTTCAGTCGTGGACACAGCGATATCTGTGGACGTTTAACTGGACATCCCCATTCTAAACTGTGCTATAGCATTTATTAACACCTCCACATGCAATACTCCAGCATGCTTTGCTCTCACAAATAGAGGTTGATATTTATCATACAGTGCGTGCTCTGGTATCCAAGTGGTTTCATCAACTATGGCAGAAACTGCTGTGTAATCTCTCTTTCATTTCTTTACTGAATCGTACTTGATTACCACACACAAAAGTCATACTTCTTTAGAACTAGTTTCACATGAAATGTTTTTGCTTCATCTTAGACACCCAGGTTCCATAACCATTTTCATGCATGGAAATTAATATTTGAATGCTTTTTCTTTGAGTACACAGTCTCTGGCTGTTTCAGTAGTGAAAATCATTCTTTAATACATCTAATAACAGCATATATCCAGAGAGGAACTCGTCCCAATTCTCCATACACCATACAGCTCTAAAAAAAAGACACATATTCAAGTGCATTGTTTGAGGGTTTTTTTTCTATAGCAACCTACAGTAATCACAACGGTGATCAAAACTCACCAAAGGTCACACGAAGTCACTCCACAACCTTTGCTAAGGCCTTGAAGGCATTCAAAGAAATTGGAATATCCATTTTTACTGCGATATAATAGGCATGCTTGGACTATTGCGTACAATGCTCGGATCATCTTGAGCATCTTGCCCTTTTTATCCCACACATAATGATACAGACTATAAAACTTTTCTATTCCCTGTAACATATCATATTTCTAAATCTGCGAAGGCAGCATTGAGTTTTGTATTTCTGAACAAATATCTTTCAATAATTGCATGTAAAGTGAAAATATGATCAGGTTTAGAATGCGCCTTACTGAATCATGCTTGTGATTCTCTTATGATATCATTTTCCTCTGCCAATACTGTTAATCAATAAGTAATAATACATGTAAAACTTTGCTGAGAATGCTAATAAAAGAAATACTTTTGTAGACGTTTGAGCAATTACTATTCTCCTTCTCGTGTAAAGGAACAATAATGGCTTCTGTCCATTTCAATGGAAATGTACCTGTATAAAACAAAGCATTGAAGTAATTTTTTCAAAAACGATGTTATTGCGCAATTACATGCTCCACTCATTTCAATATTTCGGATATAATGCCATCGAATCCTGCAGCTATTCCAGTTTTTCATTGTTTAATCACTTTTATTATTTCTTCTTCACTGTTTTCACTGTCAAGTATGTTGTCGTTGATCCCCTCATCTGTTTCAACAGTTACAAAGCCCTCCTCATTCGTCAAACCCATCATTGAAAACAGACTCCACATGGTCGATAATGATATCACACTGTTTACATTTTACGATTTTGACTTCATACTGGCATCTGGTGTAATCATGAAAGGCATGATGGTTGACTAGCATCTGGTGTTGTAATCGTGAAGGGCATGATGGTTGACTAGCATCTGGTGTTGTAATCGTGAAGGGCATGATGGTTGACTAACATCTGGTGTTGTAATCGTGAAAGACTGGCATCTGGTGTTGTAATCATGAAAGACTGGCATCTGGTGTTGTAATCATGAAAGGCTGACATCTGGTGTTGTAATCATGAAAGGCTGACATCTGGTGTTGTAATCATGAAAGGCTGACATCTGGTGTTGTAATCATGAAAGACTGGCATCTGGTGTTGTAATCATGAAAGGCTGCCATCTGGTGTTGTAATCATGAAAGGCTGACATCTGGTGTTGTAATCATGAAAGGTTGACATCTGGTGTTGTAATCATGAAAGACTGGCATCTGGTGTTGTAATCATGAAAGACTGGCATCTGGTGTTGTAATCATGAAAGGCTGACATCTGGTGTTGTAATCATGAAAGACTGGCATCTGGTGTTGTAATCATGAAAGGCTGACATCTGGTGTTGTAATCATGAAAGGCTGACATCTGGTGTTGTAATCATGAAAGACTGGCATCTGGTGTTGTAATCATGAAAGGCTGACATCTGGTGTTGTAATCATGAAAGACTGGCATCTGGTGTTGTAATCATGAAAGGCTGACATCTGGTGTTGTAATCATGAAAGGCTGACATCTGGTGTTGTAATCATGAAAGGCTGACATCTGGTGTTGTAATCATGAAAGGCTGACATCTGGTGTTGTAATCATGAAAGACTGGCATCTGGTGTTGTAATCATGAAAGGCTGCCATCTGGTATTGAAATCATAAAAAGCATGATGATTGACCAGCATCTGGTGTAGTAATCATCAACTGTATGTTGGTTGACTGGCATCTGGTATTGTAATCATGAAAGGTTGGCATCTGGTATTGTAATCATGAAAGGCTGGCATCTGGTGTTGTAATCATGAAAGGCTGGCATCTGGTATTGTAATCGTGACAGGCTGGCATTTGGTGTTGTAATCATGAAAGGCTGGCATCTGGTATTGTAATCATGAAAGGTTGGCATTTGGTGTTGTAATCGTGACAGGCTGGCATTTGGTGTTGTAATCATGAAAGGCTGGCATTTGGTGTTGTAATCGTGACAGGCTGGCATTTGGTGTTGTAATCATGAAAGGCTGGCATCTGGTGTTGTAATCGTGACAGGCTGGCATCTGGTGTTGTAATCATGAAAGGCTGGCATCTGGTGTAGTAATCATGAAAGGTTGGCATTTGGTGTAGTAATGATAAAAAGCATGATGACTGACCAGCATCTGGTGTTGGAATCATGAATAGTATGAAGTTTGACTGGCATCTGGTATTTTAATTATGAAAGGTCTGTTGATTGACTGTCATCTGGTGTTGTCAATGATGAAAGGCTGGTTGGTTGACTGGCAACAGGTGTTGTAATCACGAAAGACTGGTTGGTTGACTGGCACCTGGTGTTGTTATCATGAAAGGCTGGTGTATGGTGTTGCAATCATGAAAGGCTGGTGTCTGGTGTTGTAATCATAAAAGGCATGATGGTTGGCTGGTATCTGATGTAATCATGAAAGGCTGGTGTCTGGTGTTGTAATCATGAAAGGCATCGTGGTTGGCTGGCGTCTGGTGTTGTAATCATGAAAGGCTGGTGTCTGGTGTTGTAATCATGAAAGGCATGATTTTTGGCTGGCGTCTGGTGTTGTAATCATAAAAGGCATGATGGTTGGCTGGCTGGCGTCTGGTGTTGTAATCATGAAAGGCTGGTGTCTGGGGTTGTAATCATAAAAGGCATGATGGTTGGCTGGCTGGTGTCTGGTGTTGTAATCATGAAAGGCTGGTGTATGGTGTTGTAATCATGAAAGGCTGGTGTCTGGTGTTGTAATCATGAAAGGCATAATGGTTGACTGGCGTCTGGTGTTGTAATCATGAAAGACTGGCTGGTTGACTGACATCTTGTATTGTAATCTGAATGAGCATCTCTCCTCAAATCATCTCCACCATCCTCACCAGTCTGCCTATCGAGAAAACTACAGTACAGAGACAGCTCTGAACATCAATACACTTCTTCTTGTGTCTGATGTTGATAAAATCTCTCTCCTCATATTCCTCGATCTGCATGCTGCACTTGATACTATTCATCACTCCATCCATCTCTCTCGTTATGAATACATTTTCGGAATTCATTGTACTGGTCTTTCTTGGTTCTCCTCCTATTTCTCTGATCGCTTTCAGTCAGTCACAGGCTTGACAGGCTTGACAGGACATCCTGTCAACCATGCCCACCTGACCCTTCCTTCTCTGGCACACCTCTTACTACTTTTACCCCTGTCTCACAAGAAGAAATTTTCAACACATTCAGATCCATGTCGTTCAAAACCTGCGAACTGGATCCTCTTCCAGGTTCTCTCTACTCCGACTGTCTCCCTACTCTCCTCCCATTCATCACTGACATCATCAACACTTCTCTTCAAACTGGAACTGTCCCAGATTCTTTCAAGTCTGCTATTGTTCACCCTCTCCTCAAGAAACACAATTTAGACCCAAATGAACTGAAAAATTACCGGCCTATCTCTAATCTCTCTTTCTTGACAAAACTCCTTGAAAAAGTCGTCCTCAACCAGCTGAACTCTCACCTGTCTGCCAACAATCTCCTCAATCCTTTCCAGTCAGCCTACCGCCAGTGCCATAGCACTGAAACTGCCCTACTACGCATTCTCAACAATCTCCTCCTTGCAACTGATACTGGCAAAGTCTCTCTTCTCACACTCCTTGATCTGCCTGCAGCCTTCGATACCATTGACCATGGTATTCTCCTTTCTAGACTTCATCATACTTTTGGCATCTCTGACATTGCTCTCTCCTTTTTCACTTCGTATTTATCAAACAGAAAACAAACTGTTCTCATCAATGGCACTTACTCTCAACCTGCATACCTGACCTGTGGTGTTCCACAAGGATCTGTCCTTGGCCCTGTTCTTTTCACTCTTTACACCTCCCCCCTGTCCACCATCATCAACTCCCACTCTATAAAACACCACTTCTATGCTGATGACACCCAACTTCAAGACAGTGAATCACCTGATAATATACAGTGCCTATTGACTCGCACCACTGAGTGTTACTCGGACATTAAGAACTGGATGACGTTCAACAAACTTCAGCTTAATGACGACAAGACAGAAGCTATCCTCATTGGCACCCGTCAGAAACTTTCTCAGCTGCCTCCTCTTTCTTTCCCATTATGTAACACATCAGTCCCAATTTCTGATTCAGCTAAAAACCTTGGTGTCTGCATTGACTCTACCCTATCCATGAACAACTTTGTTTCTCAAACTGCCAGATCTTGCTACTATCATCTCCATCGTATAAGGCTGATCAGGAAGTATCTCTCTGTCGAAACAACTGCAAAACTCGTTCTCTCCTTCATAATGTCTCGCATTGACTATTGCAATTCACTCCTGTCTGGTCTTCCTGTCTCCACCATTCACATCCTACAGCGCATTCAAAACAATGCTGTACGCCTTGTACTCAAAAAGAAAAAAGCTGACCACATATCTCCTCTCCTGGCACAACTTTACTGGCTCCCTGTATCAAAGCGCATACAGTACAAACTAGACACCATGTGCTACAAAAGCCTCAATAACGCAGCCCCCGATTACCTGTCAAGCCTACTTGAGATCTATTATCCCTCACGTACCCTCCGCTCTGCCTCCGATCCTCTGACTTTTCGCTTTCCACGCACTAAGCTCAATATCTATGGTCCACGAGTCTTCTCTGTTTCTGGTCCACTCTCCTGGAACAAACTTCCTCTCTCAGTCCGTCAGCAACCTACTTTTGTCTCCTTCAAGTCCGCTCTCAAAACTCACCTTTTCTCCTCCGCATAAAATCCTAACCTCACTCACCCCCCCCCCCCCTCTGCAGCCTGTCTCCGCTCGGAGGGGAATCACATGGTTATAATATATAATTGTATATGCTATGCTCTCTATAATTTTCCATTGCTTTTATTCTTGCTTTTATTGCTTTTATTCTTTCTCCCCATTTATAGCCATGCGTGTGTGTGTGTGTGTGTGTGTGTGTGTGTGTGTGTGTGTGTGCGTGCGTGTGTGTGCGTGCGTGCGTGCGTGCGTGCGTGCGTGTGTGTCTGCTTCAGCGCTTAGATTTGATTTTATCAAGATTTTGCGCTATATAAATATTGTAATTATTATTATTATTATAGTTATCGTCGACGGAAATCAGTCTGAAACAGCTTTCTTGTGGAGTTCATCTGGGTTCTGTGCTAGGGCCTGTCCTGTTGAATCTTTACACTTCACCCCTAGCCAACATCATCAGCAATCATGACATGAAGCATCAATTTTAACGCTGATGATTCACAACTTAAGAATAGCACCATTCCTGAAAATATCGCCTTCCTTATCTCAGAAGCATCCAGCTGCTACGTTGATATATTGAACTGGACGGCACAAAATAAACTACTGTTAAATGGTGATTAAACCAAAGCCATGCTCGTAGGCACCAAAAACAAACTTGCCTCTGTTACACTGAATACCATCCAGCTAAGTGACAACATCATCTCTCTCTCTGATTCTGTCAAGAACCTGGGTGTGACCTCGGGCAACATTCTGTCTATGCAGATGCCTCTAATGCAGACCTGCCAATCGTGCTACTATCAGATTCAGCGCGTTGGTTACGTTCTAAGATATCTTTCAACTGAGGCTGCAAATAAGCTTGTGACTTTTCTCATTTTTTTCTTGTCTTGTTTATTGTAATGCTCTCCTTTCTGGACTACCAGTTTCTTCTCTCCTTTGTATGCAACGCACGCAAAACACAGCTGCTCGTCTTGCCTTCAGAAAGAAAAAGTTTGATCATGTCAGTCCTCTCCTTCGCTGTGTTCACTGGTTGCCCGTCTTAAAAAATAAATATAAGCACTGGATACCTTGTGTTACAAATCTATTCACCAGTCTCCTCCATCATATCTTTGTGACAACGTTAATATTTATACGCCAACTCGCACCTTGCGCTCAAGTTCAGATAGTCTCCCTTCAGGTTCTTAGACTTAAACTATCAACTGCTGACCAGCGTTCTTTTGCTGTCTCAGGATCGTTTACCTGCAATGGACGTCCACTCTCCCTTTGCCTAACATCTATCCTTTCTGTTTTTAAATCCACTCAAAAAATACACCTCTTTTCCCGACAATGAATTTTGCAGCTGCCTTTTTCCCTCAGTTTGTCTGGGTTTTTATTTTTGTGTGTTGTAGGGTGGTCTTCGTTGATTGTGTGCTTATGTCTAGTGCG
>JAPXFY010000033.1:34229600-34269600 GCA_030674185.1 Monoplex corrugatus
CCATACTCACCCAGTACATTATGCTAGATGAAGCAAAGAAAGACAATATTGTATTACATAGAACTACCAATTTTCTACTCCAGATGGCTTCTTCCCAGAGTTGAGAGTATTTCTGAATGTTGGGAAAACATGAGTCACACAGTTACATTATATCCATTTTACAGACACAGCTTTAAGGGTGCTCAGCAAGTGTCTGTATATCTCAAGACTGGATAACACCAGGATATATTATGAAAATAAGTGTAGAGGTAAGCCCTGTCATTCAGTCTCATTGCCAAATAGAGCTTCGTATCATCGCCCTTATCATCTCCATTCTCATTATCTTAGCACTGTAAAAAATTTTCCACATTCTGCAGCTCTTCGTGCTCCGCTGTCATAGCGACCTCAGATTTGATTTGAGTTGAGCGTTCTGTGGACTTAATAGAATGAATAAGATGACAATCGTAAATATGGATCACTTATGTCCATACATGATAAATTGCAAACATGTTAAAGACAGAAAAGCATTAGAATGCTAATAAATACTACAGAAAAACTTGAAATAGAGAGAGGTCATCATTATACAATTCTTAGACTAGAAATACTGCATAAAGCCATCGGAATCGTGGAGAACGAACTACAATTTTATATAACTTCTCTCTAAAAGACTCGATGAAATTACCTCTTGTTTTCATTGTAAACAAGCAGTTCTGTTTATAGTCGTTAATGTATACACTACCTGACTTGGTAACATTCTTAAAGAGGCAACATCCGATCCAATGGATTGGGACGCATACGCAGTAAGCATGGGCGGGGCTCATCATCATCATCAGGTGCCTTGCTGCATGGCGTTGGCGATTATGGACTTCCATCTGTCTCTATCTCTTGTTGCCTCAAGCATCTCTTCCACCCTCCTTGTCTTCAGCCACTCTGCAAGTCCGTCTAGTATCTTCTCCCTGGGTCTACCTGGTGCTCTCCTTCCCTCCAGCTTTCCCGTTGTGACCAGGTGCTCCAATTCCCCTTTCCTCATAAATGGCATATAAATGTTGCCTGTCTTTTCCTAATCTTCCTTATGAATGATCTACTTGTGTCTGCCTCCATCAAGACTGTCTTGTTTGTTTTCTTTGCTGCCCATGGAACTCAATATTCTTCTTAGAAACCACATCTCTGCTGCCTCGATCTTGTTCTGGCTTTGCTTGTTGACTGTCCATGCCTCACAACCGTACAACAGTATTGGTTCTATATAACATTCAAGAACTCTCTTCCTGAAGTTAATTGATAGGAATTTGTTGGTACGAATGCTTTCATCTTCTTGATTGCTGTTTTGGCTTGGCCGAGTCGGCTGGCTATTTCTGATGTGCATCTGCCGTCTGGTGAAATGATCGTTCCCAGGTAGTGCCGGCGACCGAATATTCGGTCGGCTCTCTGTGCCATCCTCTTTGCCAGCGACCGAATATTCTGACAGTCTATTTTTCGCATTTTTCATGGGGAATTACGGCAAGCAGAAGTGACGCAGAACACAGATACACAATCTACAACCCTTCCCCGATAATGACATACTACACAGTTTTTGTGACGTTCGTCCCAAAGTTTGCAAACAAAGCAATTAGTAGGGGACCCCACTTACGTAAACACTCCGACAGCGAAAATGGCCGACAGCGCCGAGCCGAGCACTTCAAGCAGACGACGCGCTTCCATTCCACTTTCCCTTGCCGTTTAACTTTTGCTCCAAAATGATTCTGACATCGAATCAGTTGATTCTTTGGATGATTTTAGCGAGGACAGTGATATTCATGGCGATGATGTGGCCAGAACAAGTGCACGGCGTGCCCTGACTGACTTCGACGGCAGTGATACGTCAGTCACGACTCGACTGTTGATCCTGCTTTCACTGCGGAGACAGAGGTGAGTGGTGCTGAGACTGAAAGCGGTAGTGATGGGGAGGTGCCAGTAGTTAGCGGAAAAAGGCCTAGAGTTTCGAGAAGCAGGGCGGGTCCGGGGTGCGAGAAGAGGACGGACAGTGACCGGAACTGCACGTTTCGACGGTCAGCTCCTCGATGGGACAAACACAAGACCTGTGTCGTTTGAGTTTACAGGGGATGCAGGCATCACAGTATCAACTCAGGGTTTTGGAGGTGTAGATTATTTGAAGTTGTTTCTCACACAAGATCTCCTTCAGAGGCTTGTGACTGAGACGAATAGGTACGCGCAGCAGATGATCACGGCTGCCAGTCAGAAGGAGGGGGAATTTCTAAACATAGCTCACTGAGACAGTGGACAGACTGTTACCAACTCTGTGTGTTGTGTGTGTGTGTGTGTGTGTGTGTGTGTGTGTGTGATTGTGATAGTGGTGGTGATGTGGGGGTGGGGTGGTGGTGATTATGTGTGTGTGTGTGTGTGTGTGTGTGTGTGTGTGTGTGTGTGTGTGTGTGTGTGTGTGTGTGTGTGTTCGTTCGTTATTTCTTTTAACGTCTGTTCACATGTGCTTTTAGACAAAAAAAAAAAAAAAAAAAAAAAAAAAAAGTGTGTCTATGGGGTGGAAGATTCTACGAAATCATAAAGACTGTTTAACATATTAATTAACATTAAAAAAAATTACAGGACAATAGAAAAGCAATCATAACATTAGAATGATCAGGCTTGAACAGATTGCTCAGGGCTGTATGTGTGTATGTAACCGCGCGCACGCGCGCATGTGTGTGTGTGTTGTGTGTATGTGTGTGTGTGTGTGTGTGTGTGTGTGTGTGTGTGTGTGTGTGTGTGTGTGTGAGTGTGTGCACGTATACGCATGCGCATGCAACGAGCGTATCCCGTGCTGGGTTATGACAAACCATCTGTGATTATCTGGTGGGGTAGAGGGGTAGAAAAGGATAATCTTACCGAATAAAAACATTGTAACAGTCAAGGAGTAATGATAAAACTAACAAGCAAACAAACAGAGGTAGGTGGGAGTTACAGGTATAAAAACAATCGGTCTTAATCAAAGAAAACGACCTACAGGACTGTGCAGTAAATGCCTAGCAAAGTGCAAATACAAAGTGAAATCAGTGTGTTTCTGTTTCAATTTTGAAAATGATACAGGGAAATAAGGTCGCATTCGCTGACAACACAAAAGGTGTTTAACTGTTATAGACTCATCACAGACACATTTTATGGTATTATTGAACTTAATCCGAAGTGAGTCCAGATATAATCTGTAAGCTAAAGTTATTTCTAGTCTTGTAAAACCCTGGTAATTTACGATGAAGGGGCGATAGTGACATTGCGCTTTTACTTTCTTTTCTAATATAGCATTCATTTCATGTTCAGAGAGTCGTAAATCAAGTTTAGTACTGCCTGCCCTATTCATTGCTGCACTTTTAGCGATTCTATCGACTCGATCATTATCTATTATACCACAGTGTGATGGAATCCAACAAAAAGTAACGTGAGTATTATTTGTTATTAAACAATGAATTAAAAAGTTTATCTCAAATATTAACGTACTATTTACTTTACATTGCAGCTCGTCAGGGATTGTAATGCAGATTTCGAATCTACACATAATAAGATACTAAATATATCTATGGGTAGATCTACTATATATTTCAGTGCCATTAGGATGGCAACTAATTCAGACGTGAAGATTGAGTGTCCCTGTCCTAAAGAGTAAGCCTTTTCTACTTTTAAGTTTGGAATTATAAAACCAGCGCCTGCTGCACCATCATCTAGAACAGAGCCATCAGTAAATATTTTCAAGTGATGTGAATATTTTTCATGCATATGAGACAGAACGTCAATTGCCAACAGGTGCGGATTAATATCTTTTCTCAAGTCAGTTTCAATGTAGTTGATATCAAAAGTAGCAGTGGACAATTCCCAGGGGGGTAGAGGATAACATATCAGTTTATGTGAAACTTTGTGTGTGTGTGTGTGTGTGATGTGTTTGTGATACTTACTTATTTTGCTTGTTCATCCTGCTTATGGTGCAGTTATATATTTTGTCACATGTTACTTATTGCTGTGTATGTTTGTGTGTATGATTTCAGATACCTCTTCAGGCAGAACACCAGCTGTTGTGGTACCATCAAAGCCAACAGACTGGTGAAGGAGATGACTGACCTTGAGGTCACCAAAAAAGGGGACATGAAGGTGCTTCTCCTTGTTTCATGGAGTACCACACAAAACTCAAATACTGGCTTGAAGATTAGTTTGTGGAGCACTGACAGTAGTTGAGTCGGACATCCATAATCTATAAATAGTTTTTTTGTGCCTTTTTTTATTTCTTCATTTCTTCAGTGATGAGAACTCTTCTCTTTGAATTAGTGTTCCTTCAAAATACATGGATTTAGGATTGCTTTTTGTTTCACTTTGGAATGTATCATGCCACTTAGTGCAAAATTTCTGCAAATTTGGTGAGTACAAATAAAATATTTCACCAAAAATTCAAATGTTCATTTTTTATCTTTCTGTGAGTGTCATTTTGAAGAGAAATCATTTTGCTACAAACTTCACTCAACATGTTATTGTCTATTTTGTCTCCTTTAGCTTCAGGAATTTTTTATGAATTATTACCCTAATTCGCAAAATGCGCCCTGGCAATGGCGATGCACACTTTAATTACATCATCTGGCACAGTAAGGGTTAAACTTATCAACCTGTCTCAAAGTTGTGCCGTTTGCTGTTATTTTGCATGAGGGGATTTCATGATTTTTACTGATCACCAGGACTTCAGTCTTCCTGCTGTTTAGTTCTAACCCCTTACCTTTGCTTTTTATTTCTAGTATATTCGCAAGGTTTTGTATGTCCCTTTCATTTTTTGCAATAAGCACGGTGTCATCTGCGTATCGATTGTTCTTTATCATTTTTCCTCCAACCTAATCCAGGGTCTTCCTCCAGGTTTCTCATGATGTTGTCGCTGTAAAGTGAAAACAATCTGGTGACAAAACACAACCTTATCTGACTCCTCTTTTGATGATTTGGAAAGAGCTTCTATCGTTTTCTATTCTCATTGCAGCTGTTTGTTCCCAATACATATTTCTGATTATTCGTAGATTTTTTCATCAATACTGAGTCTTCCTAGTTGGTTGATCAATTCTTCATGTCTTACCCGATCGAAAGCCTTGGTATAATCAACAAAGCATAAATATAAATCATTATTCATTTCGATTGACCTCTCTATGATAGTTCTTAGGATGTATATGGCATAAATAGTTCCTTTCCCTTCCACAAACCCACACTGTTCATGTGCTATTTCTCTTTTGATTCTATTCCTTGTCCTCATCATGATTATTCTTAATAGGATTTTTGTTACATGACTCATCAAACTGATTGTGCGATGGAGTCCGCATTCTATAGCCCCTGTCTTCAAGACCTTTTAGAATTTATAGTGTGGGTCGACAATCATTTTTGTCTGTAGTTGGTTTAATTTATTGGATTCTTCGTAAGCGCAATGAAAATCGATTTTGACATATCTTTGGGGATTTTTCCAGTGTCGTAAATTCAATACCAACTTCCCCCAGGGCTTCAATCATCTCTGTATTAATGTTTTCTGGTCCTGGGGCTTTTCCTGGTTTCATCTTTTTCAGTGCTGCTCTAATTTCATCTTTCATTGTGGGTGGTCCTTCAAGAATCTCTCTTATAATGTGTTCTTCGTTTCTGTCATGTTCAAAAAGGTCTTTATGATATTATATGTAGCATTTTCTTCATATTTGGTGTTTCCATTCTGTTTGACGGTGAAGCCCCATCCAGTCTTGTTATTGGTGACTGAGCTATCCGTGTATATGATTACATCGGCACTGACTCCATCACGACTGGAAACGCACAACGGACCATGATCAATGACCAGTTGGAATTTCCGTGTGCGTGTGGAAGGAGATTCACCACCAAACGCGGCATGAAGATCCACAGGACAAAAATGGGCTGTTTGAAGACACATACGAACCAGCAGCAGCGCACTGCGATAGCAGGTGAGACGTTGGATGACCAAGGCCAGGAATTAAACCATAGTGCCAAGGACATCCACGCTGACGGTTCTGATGCGGATTTTGCACAAGCTCTTAACGCCAAACGTGGAAAACTCAATTTGCGCCTGCCGGTGCAAAAAGAACAATGGGAGAAATTAGATGAGGAACTTGTCCTTAAGCTCAATGCGCTAATAGGGAACAGTACGCTGGAACACAAACTTAACACATACGGAGACATCATATACTCTATCTGCAGGGACACTTATGGAGTGAAGCAGCCAAAGACAAAAACGCCTCCCCAGAAATCCAGAAGACAGCAGCAGATGGAGAGCATCCGGAGGGAGAAAAGGAAGCTTAAAAAGCGAATGAAAACTGCCTCAGAATTCGAGAAGCAAGGGCTCCTGGAACTCTGGAAAGATCTGAAGGCCAAACACAATGCTCTCAGCAAAGTGGAATCAGCAAGGCGAAGAAAGAGCAAAAAGAAGAAGACTCAAGATCGTTTCTTCAAAGATCCCTTTGACTTTGCAAGAAAGCTGTTTGAACAACCCAAATCAGGGACTCTCACAGTGGGCAAGGAAACCCTAGAGCAGCATCTCAGGGAAACATATTCCGATTCTCAGCGCGAGGCACCACTTGAAATCCAAAATCTGGTTTGGCCTGCAGCGCCAGAAGGAAAATTCAATAACAAACCACCAACACTGGATGAAGTGAAGAACGTAGTAAAGAAAGCCAGAGCCAAGTCAGCACCTGGACCAAACGGAATACCATACCTGCTCTACAAGAAATGCCCAAAAGTGCTCGAGTGGCTCCACAAGATGATTCGATCAGCATGGAGGAACCAGAAGATCAGCGACCAATGGATGAGAGCTGAAGGAGTGTACATTCCGAAGGAGCAGAACTCCAGCAGCATCAATCAGTTCAGGCCAATATCACTTCTGAACGTCGAGGGGAAAATCTTCTTCTCTGTTATGGCAGCAAGATTGACAAAATACCTGACTGAAAACAAGTATCTGGATATGTCAGTCCAAAAGGGAGGCATACCAGGAATGCCTGGATGCTTGGAACATGCCACGTTGATTTGGGATGCCATCCAAAAAGCAAGAACAGAGAAGAGAGACATTGACGT
Organism: Monoplex corrugatus; assembly: GCA_030674185.1. Taxonomy (NCBI): domain Eukaryota; kingdom Metazoa; phylum Mollusca; class Gastropoda; order Littorinimorpha; family Ranellidae; genus Monoplex; species Monoplex corrugatus. The sequence continues at coordinate 34,236,651 of JAPXFY010000033.1, forward strand.
AGTTTGGCTTGATCTGGCGAATGCATATGGATCAGTTCCACACGATATGATCCAGCTGGCTCTTGAAATGTATCACATCCCAGAAAACATCCGAACAATGCTGAGGAAGTATTTCCAAGGGTTCTCAATGCGGTTCTCTACCAAAGAATACACCACGGACTGGATAGACCTAGAGGTGGGCATTGCAATGGGCTGTGCAATCTCTCCCATACTGTTCGTGTTGGCAATGGAAGTCATCTTGAAAGCTGCAATGAAGAGTTCAGGTCCAGTGAATCTGGGAGATGGATACCAGATGCCTCCTCTGAAAGCTTTCATGGATGACACAACAGTCTTGTCCACGGATGAGGAAGAGACACACCAAATCTTAAAGCAGCTGGATGAGCTGGTGGCCTCTTCAAGAATGAGGTTCAAACCTAAGAAATCCCGAAGTCTCTCACTGCGAAAAGGAAAAGTGGCAGATTCAGTCAAATTCATGGTAGCCAACCAAGCCATCCCCACTGTCACAGAAGAGCCAGTAAAAAGTCTCGGAAGATGGTATGATGACTCCCTGAAAGACACACAAAGGGGATGTGAAACCAAGCAAACAGCAGAAGAAGGCCTGAAGAAAATAGATAACTGCGGACTGCCAGGCAAATACAAAGTCTGGTGTCTACAGTTCATGCTGATACCAAAGCTGCTGTGGCCACTGCTAATCTATGACATTTGCACCAGCACAGTCGAAGCAATGGAAGCCAAAATCAACAAATACACAAGAAAATGGCTCGGTGTCCCACCTGGTCTCACTGATGTTGCATTCTACTGTCGTCAAGCAATGCTGAAGCTACCTCTGAAATCCATAGTGGAGGAATACAAAGTTGGAAAAGCAAGACTGTTGAGCATGCTGGAGGAATCGGAGGACAATATCGTGAGAGCAGTTCATCCAAAGCTGAGAACTGGCAGAAAGTGGAAAGTCCAAGAGGCTGTAAACAATGCCAAGAGAAACCTCAGCGTCAAAGAAATAATTGGACACACGCAAACCAACAGACAGGGACTGGGAGCAACAAAAATGCAGTGGTGGTCCAAAGCCAAAGGGAAGGAAAAAAGAGACATGATCATACAGGAGTTGAAGGAAGAAGAAGATGTCAAAAGAGTGCAGAAGGCAGTCCAGCAAGGTCAACAGGGGCAATGGACAACATGGGACAGTGCACTCCAAAGAAGTCTCAGCTGGAACGATATGTGGCACATGGCTCCTCTAAGGATAAGCTTCCTCCTCAGATCTGTATATGACCTGCTCCCCTCGAATGCAAACTTAGTGAAATGGGGGAAAGCAGACGACCCAGCATGTCCGCTCTGTCAGAAGAAACAAACAGTGGAACATGTCCTAAGCTCTTGCAAAGTAGCGCTAGCCCAAGGAAGGTATACATGGAGGCACAACCAAGTTCTGAAAGTGATCACAGATGTGGTTAGCGAAAAAACCATGACCCCAAACGCACCAATTGCTATGACAACGTTCTACAAAGCAGGAGGGAAACAGGTCTGGCCCGAAAGGGCTATGACAACCAGCACATTGCCAAAGGGTCTTCTGGATGGAGCAGTCGACTGGGAGTGTACAGCAGACCTCCCAGAGTGGAGAAATTACCCAGATGTCATCAGCAAGACAGGCATGAGACCAGACATCGCTCTCCACTCTGACTCCTCGAAACAAGTGATTCTGATAGAACTCACTGTGCCATACGAAAGCAGAATGGAAGAAGCACATATCTACAAGACCGAAAAATACGCCGGTCTTGCCAGCACCCTGAAGAAAGCAGGTCTGCGGGTCAAAATCTTCGCCATAGAGGTCGGGGCAAGAGGGTTTGTGGGCACCTCCGCTTATGATCTCATGAAACAACTCGCCATTTCTGGGAAGAAGAGGACTAGAGCCCTTAAAGCGATGGCAGAGGCAGCAGAAAGGAGCTCAAGCTGGATCTGGGCAAGGAGGAACCAAAAAAGTGAACTTCATAAGGATTAAATTCCCTACAGATGATGTGTGCCCCGTTAGCACATTGGTAAAACCGCGTACCGCAGTTCTGAAGCGCAGAATCGCCCAGGTTCGATCCCCGGCGTGGGAAAAAAAAATAGACAACAGCAGAAGGGCATCCAGGAGTCATGACCTGGATGTGGCCCGGCCCCCCGAGAGTGTAACACTTGTCTAAAGGGGGTTACTTCTCTGAAGACCTTCTGTTGTCTAGCTCTCCCTAGAGTTTCTTTCTACCTTGGGGTTGCAGCTTAGTTGCTCCATAGAAGCTGGGACAATTTTAAAATACTACAATGATAAGGATAATAATCATGATGCTATGACACTCCATCTAGGATTGAGACTGTGTGACAGAGCTAGCTGTACTCTACGTTTACTGTCGTGATATATCCTGTTGTCAGATAGTGAAATCTGTGGTGGTGTTCAGAAGATATAAGCAACACCTCATTGACGCATACATAAGGTAGATGAGACTCGATTGTGTGGTCCCATCTTCCCAATAAACCCATATCACTAAACCAGTTCCCACAATGAATTTGACAGGACTGAAGATATTTGAACCCACACCATAACTGGTAATCCGTTGTGCAAACCACTGTACTCTGGTGGCTAAGCTGGATCATTATCTTTGTCATCATTTCTGTTAGAGCATTAACTGAGAACAGAGAACACAAAATGCCAGACCATCACTTTACTGATGACAAGACTGTCATGTCTGATGTGCACTGATCTGATTCTGTGGCATGGTTATTCCTCGACATGCTGGAGGCCAACACACTGTTACATTAACTTTCTACTGTTGATACTATTTTCAACACTGTGTGAATCAGACAAAAATATTGTTAAACGGACGATACTTACTGAAAAGATAAGACATGGCTAAGTTACCAACTTCAAGACCTTTAAGAATTTATAGTGTGGGTCGACAGTCATTTTTGTCTGTAGTTGGTTTAATTTATTGGATTCCTTTTGGAGGAGCAGACATTTCCACGCATCACACAGACATAGCCAGTACCATCATCAAAAGCTCTGATGGTCTGATGAATATCAGTGAGATGTGTCCGGGTGTAGAATATCTCTTTAACAAAACAAACGTCACAATCCAGGAAGTTAATGTGTCAAGCTGTGGGCATTTGCCCAGATTTACAGCACATCATGGAGTGATTTATGGGATGTGTGATCATTCTTCTGTCTACTGTCGTCTACATATAGAGGTGCCCCAGGGTATGCTGATACGCATTCATGCTAAAAGACCAGCCTATTGGTGTGAGTCTAGTCCATGGGAAGCTTTGGTGTTTACATATAGAAGAGTTTATACGCCTTACGTTTTGTCATGCAATGTTCATTTAATTGAAGAAATGGTCATTGAAACAAATACAAACCATGCTTTTTTCTCATACCAGCACCTTCCTGACGTTCAGATTCGAATAGAAGCAATTACAACTCATGGTTTTATCGTAGGATACACATCACCACATTCAGGGTATGTGATATTACCAAGTCTCTACTCACCTGCCCTTCAGATTTATAAAGAACTGAAAGCTCCCCCTGGATGGGTCATCATGGTCAGTTTTCTGACAGAAAACCAGGATAACGAGAATAATCCATGCATAGAACCGTTTTACACACAACAAGATGCATATCATCAAAGACATACACCTGTGTGCAGTATATATGACACAACTACAAAAGTATTCTCAACATCACGTATTCGTATTCATTTTAGAGTGACAACATCGTTCACTTATTCAGAAATATATCACAAATGGGTCTTCTCGTTTCATTTTAAATATGAACAACCTCAAGAGCTACCCACTGGTTTGTTTAACTGTTCTGTTACTCACTATTCCAGCTTCCAATACCACCTGGACTGTAACCTGAAGATTGAGTGTAACGATGGACAGGATGAAACAGAACACTGTCCCTTCAGTAGTCCTGAATGTCAGGGTTTGGTGGCTTCACGTAATAAGTGTTTCTGGAGTACTGATATCAAGTTATTCAATGAAGTTACAGTTTTCAAAATAACTACACACACGTGCCTAAAACGTGGTGGAAACGTGGTTTCAATAAAAACGAGAGAAGAGCAAGGAAACTTTCTACATATTTTTAAGAGAAAAAGCCACTTTAGTGTGATAGTAGGTCATTCAGGTTGGGATTCTGTACCGCTTATGTACAGCATCTTTCGTAAATGGTATGACAATACTTTAATATACAACATAGCTCACTTCTTAATCTCAATACCACATTATCCAGAGTGCATTCACTTGACTATATGGAATACAAATATGATATTAGAGCATGACAAGATTAAGGTCCCAAGCCAAACTGTCTTAGTGTGTGAAACACAATCACAGTCAGAAAGTAAGATCAGAGTCCAAACGGTTGAATTCCCTCGCTCACACCCACGTCTATCCATCTTAACACAAACACAACAAAACATGTTTCATTGTCCAGGTAGTCATGTGACACATTCATTTTTGTCATGTGATTCAAACAGTCATTGTGGAAGGATTACATACTCACGATATTGTGTGTTTTTGGATATGGGTGCTAATGACAATGCACTGGGTCTGCCTGGAAAAGGTGTTGCACATACTTTCGCCATGTTTATCTGTGATGATGATATAACAACAGTGCCATACAGTCTAGTGTGCAACTTCAGACATGACTGTCCAGATAACAGTGACGAGTCATTCTGTGAACATCCTGACTGTAACAGTTTTTTATGCTCCAATGGTCAGCGTGCGTTGTACAGTCAACGTTGTAATGGACAGTCAGATTGTCTGGACGATTCTGATGAAATCGGCTGTAAAAAACACGTGACAAACACATTTGTCCACAGAGAGGCAGACAAAATGCAACGAATGTTCATCAACCTGGATGGTGCAGGATACTTTACTCAGCAGGCAATGAAATCTGATGACCCGTGTCCTGACACTCATTATCGTTGTACAGAAGACTGGTTGTACTGTCTCCCTGTCTACACACGTTGCAATGGATTTTCTGACTGCACTTATGGAGAGGATGAAGAGGACTGTGAGATGCTGTCTTGTCCTGGTTTCTACCAGTGTCGAAGTTCCAGAGTCTGTGTGCATGGATATCATCTCTGTGATGGTTGGGGTCAGTGCCCACAACGTGATGATGAATGGTTCTGTGATATAATTTGTCCTGAAGGTTGTCTGTGTCAATGTCATTCACTTTCATGTTCTCAAGCTTTCTCTACTGATTTATTCGATCATTTACGTTATGTAGACGCCAAAGGCTCAGGAATGACATTGGCTAATTTCAGTACTAACATATATCTTATTCGTCTTAGTTTATCGCATTCTTCCTTATTCGATATACCCAGAATCAAGCTTGCAAACTTGCAATTCATCGATCTGGCTGGTAACAAATTAAGAAATGTCAATATGAATGTGTTTTGGGAGTCACCAAATTTAAAGGTTTTAATCTTAGCAAGCAATCCATTGTTTTCGTTAATAAGTAAACCATTTAATGTATACTATGCTCTGAATAGAATTGATTTGTCAAGAACACATTTAGAAAAGTTTGACAATACATTGTTCATGTACTTACCTAGGCTTACAAATTTGAATCTATCTTTTTCTGCCATTGAAACAATTGAATCAGGGAACTTCAAAACGGTACCGTACCTGACTGAATTAGACATAACAGGTAATCCAGTCACCAGCTTTTATTTTGATGCATTGTCAGGATTACATTATTTAAGAAATATCTTTGCATCTGACTTTAGACCATGTTGTGAGAAACTTGTTCTGAAACAATCACATGAAATGAAGTGCCTGTCTCCATTGCCAGTGTTTTCTTCATGTAAACACTTGTTACCAACTGATGTGTCTAGGATGTTCTGTTGGCTGGTTAGTATATTTGCCATTTTAGGTAATGGTATTTGCATTACGATTCCTTTTGTTGTAAAGAAAATATTTGAAGACAATTCTATTTTGTTTTTTGTCCATTACCAGATTGCTAATGTAATGATGGGAATTCACACAAGCATTGTTGCAGTGGCCAATCGAGTGTTCCATGGTAATTATATTTATAATGAAAATACCTGGATCAAGAGTGTGCCTTGCAAGACAGCTTCTTTTCTGTCCGTCCTGTCCAGTGAGGTATCAGTTCTAATCATGTTGTTTATCACATTAGATCACGTCATCATTCTTTATCTCCCTTTGACCAGAAGGAGATTCAGTCGACGTTCAACTGCTGCAGCTTGTGTTGTAACTTTGTTTGTTGCAAGTGTGTTGGCAGTGGTTCCTTTTATCCCTGGACTGTCGCACTGGGGCCTTGATGGTCAGTCTGGTCTGTGTCGTCTGGCATTGTTTGATTGTTACAATTGTAATCGACAATTCAGATGGTTCACAGTCACTGCGATATGTAACTTTATATTGTGCATAATATTTGTTCCTGGTAATGTCATTGTTTACAAAAGAATTCCGAAATACCAAGTTGTTGCGGATCCTACCAAGAGATCAATTTATTCTTCAGCAGAATTGATAGTAAAAATGGCTGTGACAGGCTCCATTTGCTGGTTATTATTTGGCCTGACCAGTGTGATGACTTTGTGTGGTGTTGCTGTATCAGACAAAGTCAACATGTTCATGGTTGTGTTCATGTTACCATTCAACTCTGCATTCAGCCCACTGCTCTACATGTGGACTGTTGTAACACAGCGACGACATCAGGCACAAGAAAAAAAGGTGTTACACATGCTGAAATCACGACTTTCCTTACCATCGAAAATATTCACTTAATCAGAGAACATGTATCATTGCAAACTGTTACCCTGTTACTGGCTACAATGCACACGTCCGTTTATGATGACTTTCCATTGTTAAGAACATCTCTTTGTTAAAGATGAAATATAAAATCGATACGATATGGTATAGAAATTCACGCCACTTAGACCAAATCAGTGGCCAACCACTCTAGTGCCATAACTGATGATAATCCAGTACAGGACATAAGCTTTAAACTATTCAACAATTCACTTACATGTACCTGTATGATCCATCATCAGCAATTACGGATCCAAAACTGAAATATATGTGAGGGAAACAGACAATATCAGTATTGTATTGTTCACGATGAAACCTGCAAGGGAACGAAAGGAATATCTCTGTAAAACACAAGATCAGGGCCTTACATGCATTGTATATTTCATCTTCCATATGCACACCAGGCATAGACATTCACAGCAATTTGCTCAAGTCATGGAAATGATCTGCAATAGCAAGACACTGAAGGTAAGATTCATTGATCCTATCACAAATGAACAAGTGCGACATTTTCAAGAAGCACCATCGACCATGTGAAGATCTGCTGACTTAGTTAGGGTAGTTAGTTTACTTAGTTAAGAAAATAGTGCGTTGTTCTGATCATGTAACAAGATCCAATGACCTAGCTGGAATGATTATCCAGAAAGCTGTTGAGGGAGGAATACAGAGGGGAAGACAAAAAAGTGATTGATAACAACAAGCAATGAACAGAGAAACCATTCACATAGTACCAGGCTTTTGCACATGACTGACAGAGCTGGAGAGATGAGGTGATCAGTTCTTTAGTGTGCAGCGAGTAAATGATTTTTTTATAGAGTTAGGGGAGAAGAAAAACGAAGAATCAGGGTGTGGACATTTTTAGGTGAAAGTTTGTATAATGTCGACGTCAGGGAGGACAACCATTATGGTTGTGGTTCAGTGAAGGTATGTGCGGGATTTAGTCCAAGCACAGACACTATTTCGCCATCTGGAGGACAGTCTGGAAGACACCATCTACAGGATTCTTTAGGGTTTTATTGTTGTTGTTGTTGTTGCTGTTGTTGTTTAGTATATACCTTTTACGATAATCTGAGTATGATTAGTAGACTTCACATTAATTACTTGCTTTATATCTTATTTCACAGATTCTCAAATTTTTCCTCTCTCTCTCTCTCTCTCTTGTTTTTCCCCTCTCTTTCATACACTCATTCATTCCCCTCTTCCCTTATGTCTTTGCTTTCAGAATCTTCTCTCCCTGTTTCTTTCAGACTTCACATGGGTTCACAAATATCCACTTACTGTAACACTTTAAAAGAGCATCCATTTGTTAAATCTATACATGTGGTCTGGACATTTCCAGTTTGTTTACTCACTCAATCGTTTGGTTTGCTAATGCGTAATCTTCTTTCTTCACGCCTTTTTGTATGTGTTTCAATGTGAATTCGTTGTTTTAAGGTGACTTGAATACAGAGAACAAATCATCTGTACATCTATTTTGTGTGATGACGTCAGAATCAACTGGTTATATCACACTAAAAGGTTATGCCCCATTAAAAAACAGTGAGTTTGTGAAGACGTGCATATCTGTCCCTACTGGACATGTTCTTATGATCAGTGTAAAACGTTTTTCATGGATGATACTTGGTCTACATGTTCGAGGTGCTGAATATCCCAAATCAGAAACAATTACCTCAATCACAAGCTCGAGCTACACTGTACATGTATACAGGATTGCAAAATTAGAAGTAAAATACAATGTAAATTACCTTCTTAACTCCAAAAAACAAAAGCCATTTCTAATTATATTTTCTTTTCACACGGAAACTGCATCACCACAGGAATTACCCAGTGGTTTTTTCAATTGTTCAGTGGAATATTATTCAAGCTTTCAGCACCATCTGGACTGTAACCTGAAAAGGGAGTGTAATGATAGACAGGATGAAACAGAACACTGTCCTTTCAGCAGTTCTGATTGTCAGGGTAAATTGCCATTTTGCAACCGTTGTTACGAATATGTTAGCAGTAAAGTTCTGCATGCATTTGACAGTTCAGGAACACCAGCTGACAAGAGAGCCAGCCGTTACTGTCGTACAATGGGGGGCACACTGGGTGTACCTAAATGTAGTCATGAATGGATGACATCAGTGAAAAAGTTGACCAAAGCATCTGACGTTTTCTATGAACGAGTTTTGGTTGGTATGTACATTGCTGATAAAACTTTACCTAATATGTACAGACACAGTATTGTTCATGAAGACAGAACTGTTGATTTTCATCCTATTGTTGTACTATTCACACGGAGGAATCTTAAAATGAAACAATGTGTGGCATTACATGAACATTATTTTCGTTCTGAGTGTAATCATCATTTATTATCAAATTATGGTGCAGTTTGTGACTTCAGTAAGAATAAAAGGGAAATGAATCATTATTCAAAAACTGTCTCACTGCCCAGTATACAGTTGTTGTTGCACACACGACAAACATCTCTGATGACCTGTCCTGATGGTCATGTTACACACGCTTTTCTGTTATGTGGTTCACACATATTTAATGTATGTGGTAAGGGACACACGTTCTATTGTACTTTTGCCACGTATTCATCAAATATGCTTGACATACGTCAATCAGAAGATCGACACACAGCTTTGTTTACGTGTGATGATGACGTCACCACACTGTCATACACACTGGTGTGTGACTTCAGACCTGACTGTCAGGATGTGAGTGATGAGTCATTCTGTAAACATCCTCCTTGTGTCAACATGTTTACCTGCACTAACGGTCAGTGTGTTTCCTATGACAACTTGTGTGACTGGTTGTTTCATTGTCCAGATGGATCAGATGAAAAAGGCTGTGATACATTTGATTTGAATAAGAAAGACTTTACAAATTCTCCATCTCCAGCTCTTATCAAGTTTGATGGTATCAGGATTTTCAAGGCAACCCCCATGAAGTCCAACGACTCCTGTCCTGACACCCACTATCGTTGTCCAGGTAAGTTTAATGATTGTCTACCTGTGTACACAAGATGCAATGGAATGTATGACTGTATTGACCATGAGGACGAAGAGGGATGTGACAACATGGTGTGTCCAGGATTCTTCAGATGCAGAGCTTCCAAAATATGCGCACATGGCGACCACCTGTGTGATGGCTGGCCTCACTGTCCAATGCATGACGATGAAATGTCATGTGTGTGTGACCTGCCCCATGGAATGTCTGTGTCAAGGTCACTCTTTTCTGTGTTGTCAGCCTTTCTATGCATCACTCTTTCCTGATCTCCGCTCATTGGATGCTACAGGCTCAGGAATGAATCTGTCTGCTGTAAATAACAATGCCTACCTTATTCATCTGGTTCTTGCTCATGTTCTCTGACACATGTTTTTAACACTAAACTGTTCAATATAAGGCTTCTTGATCTCAGTGGCAACAGACTGCAGCATGTAGACATGGCTCACTTTGTTGATTTACAAAATCTACAAATATTGTCTCTGTCCAACAATCCCCTCATTTTACTTTACACCGATAACTCATCTTATTCCACACAAATTAAGCTGAGTGTGATTGACTTGTCTCACACTACATTAACAGTCTTTCACACCAAAGTCTTGTCGAAATTCCTAAGCCTGAAGAAGATTAATTTATCTTTTACTACCATTCATGATATTAGCTCTTGTGGTTTTAAGTCCATACCACGCTTAGCTGAATTGTACATGGATGGTAGTCCCATAAAAACATTCCCCCATGATGTTTTTAAAGATTTGTTCTTTCTACATATCATATCAACACTAAACTATAAACTCTGTTGTAAAGAAATACTTCCAGAGAAATTTGATGCTACGTTTTGCTACTCTCCCCAAAACGAAATTTCGTCATGTGAAGATTTACTAGAATCAGGGATGTATCGAGGGTTTCTCTGGCTGGTCAGCTGTCTGTCAGTGACTGGCAATGTCTTCTGTTTCTTCATACGTTTTTGTACAAGGAAGACAACCTTTTCAAGTGGGTTTAGTGTGTTTGTCACCAATCTTACTATGGCTGATTTTCTTATGGGTGTCTACATTGCTATCATTGGAGTGGCTGATGAAGTGTTCCACGGTAGATATCTCCATCATGATGATGCATGGAAGAACAGTGTGACCTGTAAGTTGGCTGGCTTTCTGTCTTTGTTGTCCAGTGAAGTCTCAGCTCTGATCATCTGGCTTATCACACTGGATCGTTTTATTGTTCTTTGCTTTCCATTCAGCTCTTTGCGATTTGAGAGAACATCAGCAGTAGTAGCTTGTCTGCTGATTTGGTTGGTTGGTTGGTTTCTTGCCATGTTGCCTTTACTTCCAGTAACATCTCACTGGGAGTTTTACAGCCAGACAAGTATATGTATTCCACTACCAGTTACAAGACATGATTTCAAAGGAAGAGTTTACGCTTTCAGTATATTAATCATCCTTAATTTTGTTCTGTTTCTGTTGATCTCAGCAGGCCAAGCCTTCATTTACTGGTCAATACAGAAAAATGCCATGACAACAAACACGACCAAAGTGTCACGTGACATGACCATAGCTCGGCGATTGATCAGTGTAGCTGTAACAGATTTCATGTGTTGGTTTCCTGTTGGACTGTGTGGAATGTTAGCACTGGCTGATATTCCCATTCCTGGAGAAGTGAATGTAGCATTAGCTGTCTTTGTGTTGCCCTTAAACTCTGCTCTTAATCCATTCATGTATACCTTCAACACGCTGTCAGAGAAGCGGAGAAAAGCTAAACATGCTAAACTACTAAAGTGGCTCGAATCCCATACTGATATGATTGGCTGTTAACATAGGACGCCATATATCGATTGGCTCATCATACATTATAGAAAAACAACATAACATGTGTGTGTGTGTGTGTGTGTTGTGTGTGTGTGTGTGTGTGTGTGTGTGCGTGTGCGTGTGCGTGTGTGCGTGTGGTGCGTGTGCGTGTTTGTGTGCGTGTGTGTATGTGTGTGTGTGTGTGTGTGTGTGTGTGTGTGTGTGTGTGTGTGTTAACAAGAAAGGTTTCTCTGCCATTCATCATTTTTTAGTATATGTGTTGCTGAGCAGATACAAGAAACACAGATACTGATTTAACTTGTCCAGCTCACCAACCAGACAATTATGATGATGTGTATTTTCTCCTTTTGTGTACCGTGTTTTTAAGTATCATTGAACTAAGACAAATTTCTGCAAGCATTTTTATTTTGCCACGTTTTACACCACTTTCATGGCCACGGAAGTGGACCAGTGTACAGTGCTTTGATGGTGATGATGATAATGATGATCATAAAGATCACTAGGCTATGAATTTCCATCTACTACTGAAACTGTATGACATGGGTCTACTGTATGCTTACTGTCAAGATACATCTTTGCTTGAACCAGGCCCGAGAAATACAAACACCTGTATGCTGGTCAGGAGATTTGAGCTACACCCACGAAGATACATCTGTAAAGTCAATGATACTCAGCTTTGTGGATTTTCCAATGAGTTCATAGCACACTTAACCCTACGTAAGAAATGGTTGGGTCTGAAAAATCTCACAATGATTTTAAAAGAACTGACAGGGTTCAAACCCAAACTCTTCCTGTCGTGCATGGCAACTGTTTGTGCCCAGTAGTTGCTGAACTTTACCCTTTTTCCCGCAAAATGTTAAAAATGATCAAGCATGCTTCATTTAATAACATTTGTAATTGGAGTCTAGCTGTGTGTATGCTCGTTTTTGCCCAAAGCATTTAAAGTAAAAGGAGCTGCCTGCCATATGCCGATACATAGTTTGTCATCCTGTTCCTAGCTGTTAATGCAACTGTTTACTTGATATTTTCTGCTGAAAAAAATCAGCATTTTTGTTTATACAATTCTGATCTGTTCTCTCTCTGTCCCTCTTTGTGTGTGTGTGTCTCTCTCTCAGGGAGTCCACGCTGGCCATTCCAATATACAATAGAATTAAAATTAAACGAAGCTATTTGTGATTTATATATTATGAAAGAATTCTGAATGGATCAAATATGAGAATGGTGGTCCACCATTATGTCTACCCCTCAGTCGTTAAAACTTCCTCAACGTCTCATACGCGATTTCGACGGGAAAGTCATCAAAAGTTTTAGAGAACTGGAAGAGGAACACCGATCACAAGCCAGGTTCACGAACCATCTTCATTTCACGCTCCATTGTAAACATCAAAATGTGTGCCCTACAAGTCTTAAGATCAAAACTAATATGAACGGCCAGGCAGCTAACTACATCATCCATCGTGCTCAACGTGCGCTCATGAACGAACGGATTAAAACAAATCAACAGTCGTTTGGTTATCATCAACAACAGGATCACCATTTTGAAGGATGAATTCAGTGCTTGTGTACCGGATACTATTATGGCGGAGACGGTTGCCTGGTCCGACTGCACTGTCAGGCATGAATGGGACAGAGTGTTCATTCGCCACAGGAAAAAGTTTGCTAAGTTGCAGGCTAAACCAAAACATGACGATTGCGTGCCCATTACTCCCGTCAGTGATCAAGAAACGCAAGAAATCAAAAACAGGTGGGTGGTGAATCTGTCGGATCAAAGTTTGACTGAAGCAGAATTGTCAATGTTGAGAAAGGGGCTCAATTTCGTGGTCACTCCAGACAAACTTCCCATCACGGAGTACATTACCAGCATTGAAATTGCGTGTCGATAGATTGGTCCTCAAACAGAAGAGGCCACACACGTACGATCAGAGTGTGTGAACATCCTCAAACAGAGCAAACCCCCCAAATCCAACATTTCCAGGGATGAAAGACTTGCACTACAGGGACTGAAGAAGAAGGATTCCATCACGATTCTCCCAGCCAACAAAGGCCGTGCCACAGTCATCTTACCCAAGGGGCAGTATTATGAGAAGGCTTACAATCTGCTGGATGACAAAAAGACCTACCAACAGCTGAGCAAAGATCCCACCAGCAAGTATACTGCCCGTCTGACCAAACTACTGCAAGGCCTACAGAAGTCAGGAGAACTGTCCTCAGAACAGTACCGCAGATTGTACCCCTCAGCTACTGATGTGCCCAAGTTCTACGACTGCCTAAAGTGCACAAGAAAGATGTACCCCTCCGTCCCATTGTCGCCTCTAGAGGATCCCTGATGTATGAGACGGCCCGCTTCATTGCAGACATCCTCTCACCTTTGGCAGGAAAGACAGAACATTCCATTGCCAGCAGTGCAGACCTGGTAAAGAAGCTGTCGAAGTTTGTACCACAACCTGATGAGATTCTGGTGTCCTATGACGTTACAGCCCTGTTCACCAGTGTCCCTGTGAAGGACAGCATTGACATCATCAGGGGGAGGTTACAGGTCAACAGCAGCTTTCGGCAACGCACCAACCTGCCAGTGGAACACATCTGTGAACTGCTATCCTGCTGCCACAACACCACCTACTTCACCTTTGAAGGACACTTCTACCAACAACCAAGGGTGCAGCCATGGGGTCCCCCGTGAGTCCCATTGTCACCAACCTCTTTATGGAAAATTTCCAGGAGAAAGCTTTGGCATCGTTCCACACTCCTCCACGCTACTGGGGCTGCTGCTACATGGACGAAAACCGACCCACACGGAGCAGTACTTACAATTTGACAAGTCACCAGCCACTGGAACACAAGCTTGGGGTAATCCGCACCCTCACCCACCGAGTGAAGACCATCTGCTCTATCGACATCGCTAGAGAAGAAGAGGTGCAGTACATCAAGAAAGTACTCAGTGTGTCAGGATACCAGAAGTGGGCCTGGGATATTCCGGGGGGCAAGAAAACCATACCCCACCCCTCCACTGAACGGCCAATCCCGTCAAGAGGGCACGTCTCCATGCCATACGTCAGCAGCGTCACTGAGGCTCTCAGCAGGAAGATCAGGAAGTTGGGAGTCAGTGTCCATGCCAAGCCCACCAACACCATCAGAAGTCAGTTAGTCCACCCCAAAGACAAAACACAAATTAGACACATCAGGGGCGATATACAAGATAGACTGCCAGACTATGACCATAGTTATATTGGCAAAACTGAGCGCAACTTGCACAAAAGATTAAAAGAACACAAACGTGAGTCCTCTCCAGTGGGAGAACATCTTACCGAAACCAACACCACTTTGAAAAGGACAGTGTGCAAGTTCTCGACAAAGAAGCAAGATGGTTCCAGAGGGGAGTAAAGGAGGCAGTTTACATCGCCGCAAGGAACCCCACCCTCAACCATGACCAGGGCCGACACAACCTGCCATCGGTGTACTCCTCACTTATTCAGTCACACTGTCGTGAGTTCGCTCACGGCGGTGCGCACTGAAGCCAGTTCTCAACCCAGCAGTTGCGCTGATCTGAAGAAGTCGGCCGGATCGCCGATGAAAGCTACGCAGTAAGTAGCTTTTTTTTCACTGAGAGACAGGTTCAGCCAGGTAGCCATCAAATATGACAATTTTACATTAATTACATTCAAGGAGACAATCAGTGTGATGTGACTAGTCCCCTATTGTTTTCTTTGTTCATAAATGAACCACATTAAAAGTATTCAGCAATTGGAGACATGGTACAAGATCTACACATAGTTATCATAAAAACCCTAGAGTACAGAATATATTTGCCAAGATGGCAGGATAAACAAAACAAACAAACAAAAGCAGTCGCACACGTAAAACCCCAGTCGTACAATGGAGCACACGTGATAGTTGCGCTTAACGAAGTCAACATAGATATATGTTACTTCTTGCAGACGATGCTGCTTGTTTCAGAAAGGAGTATATTTAGCTGTCAAAGTAGGGAGGATTTTTCATGGTGTTGTCAAGTTTGTAATTAAGTTTATAAGTATTTTATACGTATCTGTCGTTCAACAATGCTGGTGTCTTCTGCTGTACGCCATGATTTTGTAAGGACAGTTAGAAATATTTTGTTATGTGTCGTGCATAAAACATGTAACTTAAACTATAATTCTACTGACATTTACCTGAAGTTGTTTCACCAGAGATTCAGTCAATTGCTTGTGATGGTGCTGAGCTATAGGGTGAGGGTAATGCAACCTGATGTTTTGAAGGATGAAGCCCACGTAACGGATAATTCCCTGTGTGACTATTTTACAACATTGTATATAATGACCAGTCTGACCATTTTACAACACTGTGTATAATGACCAGTCTGTGTATAATGACCAGTCTGTGTATAATGACAAGTCTGTGTATAATGACCAGTCTGACCATTTTACAACACCGTGTATAATGACCAGTCTGACCATTTTACAACACTGTGTATAATGACCAGTCTGACCATTTTACAACATGTATATAATGACCAGTCTGACCATTTTACAACACTGTGTATAATGACCAGTCTGACCATTTTACAACACTGTATATAATGACCAGTCTGACCATTTTACAACATAGTGTATCATGACCAATCTGATCATTTTACAACACTGTATATAATGACCAGTCTGATCATTTTACAACACTGTATCATGACCAATCTGATCATTTTGCACAACACTGTATATATGACCAATCTGATCATTTTACAACACGTATCATGACCAATCTGATCATTTTACAACACTGTATATATGACCAGTCTGATCATTTTACAACACTGTATAATGACCAATCTGATCATTTTACAACACTGTATCATGACCAATCTGATCATTTTACAACACTGTATCATGACCAATCTGATCATTTTACAAACACTGTATCATGACCAATCTGATCATTTTACAACACTGTAATAATGACCAGTCTGATCATTTTACAACATCGTATATAATGACCAATCTGATAATTTACAACACCTGTATATAATGACCATCTGATCATTTTACAACACTGTATCATGACCAATTGATCATTTTGCAACACCGTATA
This sequence comes from Monoplex corrugatus, assembly GCA_030674185.1. Classification (NCBI taxonomy): domain Eukaryota; kingdom Metazoa; phylum Mollusca; class Gastropoda; order Littorinimorpha; family Ranellidae; genus Monoplex; species Monoplex corrugatus. Next base: position 34,253,312 of record JAPXFY010000033.1, read on the forward strand.
TAATGACCATCAGATCATTTTACAACACCGTATAATGACCAGTCTGATCATTTTACAACACCGTATCATGACCAATCTGATCATTTAACAACACGTATCATGACCAGTCTGATCATTTTACATACAACCATGTATTAAATATGACCAATCTGATCATTTTACAACACCGTAATATGACCATCTGATCATTTTACAACACCGTATATAATGACCAATCTGATCATTTTACTAATCGTATAATGACCAGTCTGATCATTTTACAACACTGTATATAATGACCAGTCTGATCATTTTACAACACCGTAATATATGACCAATCTGATCATTTTACAACACTGTATATATGACCAATCTGATCATTTTACAACACTGTGTATATGACCAGTCTGATCATTTTACAACACTGTGTATAATGACCAGTCTGATCATTTTACAACACTGTGTATAATGACCAATCTGATCATTTTACAACACTGTTATCATGACCAATCTGATCATTTTACAACACCGTATCATGACCAATCTGATCATTTTACAACACCTTATCATGACCAATCTGATCATTTTATAACACCGTATCATGACCAAATCTGATCATTTTACAACACTGTATATAATGACCAATCTGATCATTTTACAACACTGTATATAATGACCAATCTGATCATTTTACAACACTGTATCATGACCAATCTGATCATTTTGCAACACTGTATCATGACCAATCTGACCATTTCACAACACTGTATAAATGACCAGTCTGACCATTTTACAACATAGTGTATAATGACCATCTGATCATTTTACAACACGTATATGATGACCAATCTGATCATTTTACAACACCGTATCATGACCAGTCTGATCATTTTACAACACTGTATATAATGACCAGTCTGATCATTTTACAACACCGTATCATGACCAATCTGATCATTTTACAACACTGTATATAATGACAAATCTGATCATTTTACAACACTGTATATAATGACCAATACTGATCATTATTTACAACACGTTAAATCATGACCAGTCTGATCATTTTACAACACCGTATCATGACCATCTGATCATTTTAAAACACTGTATATAATGACCAGTCTGATCATTTTACAACAACCATTATCATTGACACACATCTGATCATTTTACAACACTGTATCATGACCAGTCTGATCATTTTACAACACCGTATATAATGACTAATCTTATCATTTTACAACACCGTATATAATGACCAGTCTGATCATTTTACAACACCGTATATAATGACCAATCTATCATTTTACAACACCGTATATAATGACCAATCTGATCATTTTACACACACTACCAGTTATCATTTTACACAGTAAAACCATTGATCATTTTACAACACCGTATATATTGACCAATCTGATCATTTTACAACACTGTATATAATGACCAATCTGATCATTTTACAACACCGTATCATGGACCAGTCTGACCATTTTACAACACTTTATATAATGACCAGTCTGATATACAACATTTTAAACCACGATCATTACAAACCATATCATGACTCTATCATTTACAACGTACAACATCTCTTTTACAAACCGCATATGACCAGTCTGATCATTTTACAACACGTATCATGACCATCTGATCATTTTACAACACCGTATATAATGACCAGTCTGATCATTTACAACACCGAATCATGACCAATCTGATCATTTTACAACACCGTATCATGACCAGTCTGATCATTTTACAACACTGTATATAATGACCAGTCTGATCATTTTACAACACCGTATCATGACCAAATCTGACCATTTTACAACACCGTATCATGACCAATCTGATCATTTTACAACACCTTATCATGACCAATCTGATCATTTTATAACACCGTATCATGACCAATCTGATCACTTTTACAACACTGTATATAATGACCAATCTGATCATTTTACAACACTGTATATATGACCAATCTGATCATTTTACAACACTGTATCATGACCAATCTGATCATTTTGCAACACTGTATCATGACCAATCTGATCATTTTACAACACTGTATATAATGACCAGATCATTGTATACATTGTTATTTCAACACTGTATCATGACCAATCTGATCATTTTGCAACACTGTATCATGACCAATCTGATCATTTTACAACACTGTATCATGACCAATCTGATCATTTTACAACACTGTATATAATGAACCAGTCTGATCATTTTACAACACACGTATCATGATCAATCTGATCATTTTGCAACACTGTACATGCATGACCAATCTGATCATTTTACAACACTGTATCATGGACCAATCTGATCATTTTACAACACTGTATCAATGACCAATCTGATCATTTTACAACACTGTATATAATGACCATCTGATCATTTTACAACATCGATATAATGACCAATCTGATATTTTACAACACCGTATATAATGACCAATCTGATCATTTTACAACACTGTATCATGACCAATCTGATCATTTTGCAACACCGTATATAATAACCAGTCAGATCATTTTACAACACCGCATAATGACCAGTCTGATCATTTTACAACACCGTATCATGACCAATCTGATCATTTTACAACACGTATCATGACCAATCTGATCATTTTACAACACTGTATATAATGTCCAATCTGATCATTTTACAACACCGTTATAATGACCAATCTGATCATTTTACAACACTGTATATAATGACCAATCTGATCATTTTACAACACTGTTATATGACCAGTCTGATCATTTTACAACACTGTATATAATGACCAGTCTGATCATTTTACAACACTGTGTATAATGACCAATCTGATCATTTTACAACACTGTATATAATGACCAGTCTGATCATTTTACAACACTGGTATAATAACCAATCTGATCATTTTACAACACTGTGTATAATGACCAGTCTGATCATTTTACAACACTGTGTATAATAACCAATCTGATCATTTTACAACACTGTGTATAATAACTAGTCTGACCATTTTACAACAATGTGTATAATAACCAGTCTGACCATTTTACAACACTGTGTATAATGTCCGGTCTGACCATTTTACAACATTGTGTATAATAACCAGTCTGATCATTTTACAACATTGTGTATAATAACCAGTCTGACCATTTTACAACATTGTGTATAATAACCAGTCTGACCATTTTACAACACTGTGTATAATGTCCAGTCTGACCATTTTACAACACTGTGTATAATGTCCAGTCTGACCATTTTACAACATTGTGTATAATAACCAGTCTGACCATTTTACAACACTGTGTATAATGACCAGTCTGACCATTTTACAACACCGTATCATGACCAGTCTGATCATTTTACAACACTGTATATAATGACCAGTCTGATCATTTTACAACACCGTATATAATGACCAATCTGATCATTTTACAACACCGTATCATGACCAATCTGATCATTTTACAACACTGTATATAATGACCAGTCTGATCATTTTACAACACTGTATCATGACCAATCTGATCATTTTACAACACTGTATCATGACCAATCTGATCATTTTACAACACCGTATATAATGACCAATCTGATCATTTTGCAACACTGTATCATTACCAATCTGATCATTTTACAACACCGTATATAATGACCAATCTGATCATTTTACAACACTGTATCATGACCAATCTGATCATTTTACAACACCGTATATAATGACCAGTCTGATCATTTTACACCACTGTATCATGACCAATCTGATCATTTTACAACACCGTATATAATGACCAGTCTGATCATTTTACAACACCGTATATAATGAGCAGTCTGATCATTTTACAACACTGTATCATGACCAATCTGATCATTTTACAACACCGTATATAATGACCAGTCTGATCATTTTACAACACCGTATCATGACCAATCTGATCATTTAACAACACTGTGTATAATGCATCTGGAAACTTTCAGTCAAGGGCATGAAAATATCAAAAATTCGAAACATTATGTTTGTGCCTTTAAAACCACTAAGTTATATTTTTATGCATGCCTGGAAAGTAGTAAACTCTACACATTTATGTCTGTCCATTCTTGTTATCACCGGTAACTTTCAGCGCTTAATTTTCTTGCTGTCTGATCGATCACAGATTTATGGAAATAGTGTATCTTGCTATCATCCATCCATTTACTAGTAAAAAAAAGTCAAAACGTTTAATTCTAAAGAAAATAATGCATACAATTTGCCAGTTGTTTTTTTTTTCCTCAGAAGAAGTTAGGTGAAAAAAGATGCTGAAACTGTGTCTTTCTTGTGGATCAGAAATCTGTGCATTAAGACAGGTTCATAACACGTTAAAATACGACATAGTGGCCAGTGTTGTTGTGTGTGTATGGCAGACGATCGGTTCATTGTGGATGGGACGACATCGGCACTTGCGTGATGATTGCGTTTACCGTTCTCGTCACACCCGAATCCGCAACCCCGAGAAGCGTTGTCCTAGCCAGGGTCACCGCCTTCTTTGGGTAACGTGTGAGGCAGTCCAGTATCCCGCTGTCCTCCCCGAACAGTTGCCATCGCCTGTGCTCAGTAGCCGGGCATCTCCGGAGCCAGTGTGCCAGGTCTTGGTCCTCCTCTTTGCACATGGGACACACTGGATCCGTTGTTTGGTCAATTCGATTTTTATAGGCTCACAGCAAAGGGTCTGGTCGCTGCGGGACCCTATTTCCGCCTCTCTATGCATGGAGTATGCCCCGTACACTTCCTTTGTTCTCTCATGCTTGATCAGGGGATCTTTTGTGATTCTTTTTATTAAAGCGCAAGCGCTGCTATACGAGATGGGTCGCCATGGGCCCGGGGTGGTTGTTGCCTGTTTTGCGGCTTCATCAGCCAGATCATTCCCGGGGATGTTGCTGTGATTCGGAATCCACTGTATCGTCAATCAGAAACGGAGATTTCTGAGACGAAGGCGTAGACTGTCGAGGGAGGGAGAGGTGCCAAGGAGGGCCAGGCAGAGCCACTGACTATCAGTGAACACCGCGACCGAGTCGGTCTCGCTGCATTCTTCTACAGCCCAGTTGATCGCGATTTCGAGGGCCCTCGTCTCTTCTTCGTAGGAGTATGTGTACTTGGCTCCTCTCTCCTTGAGCGTGTGTTCAACCATCGGAGAGGATGGGTCTCCTGTAGTGATGACGACCCCAGCGCCGCCATCTGTTGTTCCCGCGCTCGCCGGGCCGTCCTTGTATACATTATATCGTGCGCCCAGTTCTCTTGCGCGATCCATTGCGGCGCTCAGTTTCCCTTCGCAAGTGTCATTACTTCCACTTATTCCAGCGAGCTGTGGAAGATCATGCTCGATTCCACTCCTTTTTCCCATCTGGTCTGGTGTCGAAGTAAGTAAGAGGCCTCCTCTCGTGGGCGAACAACTGGGGGCTGCTGTTTCGTGAGTTCGTCGGCTCTCTTTCTCCAACCCCAGCGCTTGAGGCGCTGTTGAACTGGGTGGGTGCTGGCTGTGCCGCAAGGTATCTAGGATGGTCATGGGGAAGGCGTGGTCTGTTGCCGCAAGGTATCTAGGATGGTCATGGGGAAGGGTGGTCTGTTGCCGCAAGGTATTAGGATGGTCATGGGGAAGGCGTGGTCTGTTGCCGCAAGGTATCTAGGATGGTCTGTTGCCGCAAGGTATCTAGGATGGTCATGCGGGAAGGTGTAGTGCTTTTTCCTTAGATCGGAAGCATGGTAGACCTGATGCTAGGAATTCTCGTTTCGGCACGCAGCGCTTCCAGTGGGGATGACTTGGCTTGGCTGGTGATCATTCTCAAGCATTTATTCTGGACAACCTCCAGGTGATTAATCTGGGTGTCGGAGAGCCAGGGTTGCCAACTGCTACCAGCGAAATTGAAGACACTGAGTGTGTGGGCGAGGTAGATCTTCCTGAGGTCCTCTTTTCTCCAGCCCCAGTCAAAGTGTGCGACTGCGCCGAGCATCCTCATTTTTCCCATCGCCTTGGCAGTCACCATCTCGACCTGTTTGCTGAACGTGAGCTGTCTGTCAAGGGTGACTCCCAGGAGCCTGGCGTGGGGTTCGTACCTTATGGCTGCGTTATTGATGGTGAAGTTCGGCGTCCATCCCGCGTCGAGTGGTGACCTTGAGAAGAACGTAGCCTCACTTTTCGAACCATTGAGGTTGAGGTTCCACCGCCTGCTCCAGTCCACGACTGTATCCACCGCGCTCTGCGCGAGACGCTCCGAATCCTCAAGCTTTGGTGACGAAGCAGGGATAGATACGTCATCGGCGTACAATGAGATCGTCAAATCATCTGGTAGAAGCTTTGCTAGTTCGTCTATGTAGAAGAGGAAGAGAATGGGGGCCACTTTGAAGCGGACCTTGGCCTGACGATTGCGTAGGAAATCATTCAGCCATTGGACATAGCTGTCGGGATCACCTTTGTCGAGGAGGGTGTGAAGAAGGCGATCACGCCAGACGGTGTCGTACGCCTTTGAGAAGTCGAGAAGGACGAACACGGATTTATGCACAGGTTTCTTTTGGAACCCGTCGTCTACGTTCTGCGTGACTCTCAGAATTTGGTCTTCTGCACCTCTACCCTTGCAAAACCCGGCCTGTAGTTTTGAAAACCATAATTTCCGTTCGTCCAGGTATTACAGTTGCTCGGACATCATCCTCTCCATCACTTTGATGACGCAGGAGGTGAGGCTTATCGATCGGAACGATGCGAGGTCGGATGCTGGTTTACCGGATTTGAGAAAGGGGGACAATAATGCCGTCCTTCCACATTTGTGGCACGTCTGCAGAGTGGAAGGACATGTTGAAGATGTGGAGGAGGCTTTGGGGCATAGGTTCTTCAGAAAGGTGGAGGAATGTTGTCGGGGCCGGGTGACCCACGGGGCTTCATCTTGGAGATGGCGGTCCTTAGCTCAGCGATTGTGAAATCAGTGTTGTTGTGGCATCAACGTTAACACTTCTGTGAATAGAGATCTTATTGTAACACAGATCTAATATAAAACATTGAAAAGTAGCTTGTTTGTGAAAGATCCCTTTGAGTAATATAAGCACAGCGTTTCGAGCCCAGGCTCTTTGTCAAGTGATCAACAGATCTAATAGACACACCTTTATTGTTGATCACCAGAACACGTTGCCATACCAGTGGTGAATACAATCCTCTACTGTTGATCACAAAACACGTTGACTGTCTTTGTCATCATTCGATGCTAAAGAATGATAGCTGCTATGTACTAACTTTGCAGCGTCGTTTTTTCAGCGCCGACTAATGACAATGGTTGTATGCTGACACACATAATAGTTATACACTGATACATGATGATTGTACAATGATACACAGCAATTTGTCTGTGCACGGAGTTACGGTTGTACACTGAACACAGAATTCGTTGTACACTTACACACAACTGTTGCACACTGACACACAATGGTTTTACACTGAAAAACAATGGTTGTACACTGACACAGAATGTTGTACACTGACACACAACATACACACGCACGTTCGCACGCATGCACACAAACACACACACGCACATACTCACGCACACGCAAACACACACACATACGCACACGCACACACATACACATATACACACAAACGTACACGCGCGACACAACACACACACACACACACACACCACACACACACACACAGTCAGTCCACTTATAAAAAATACTAACATCACACCATTACACCGCTTCACACACAAGGGACAGTATCGAGATGAGTCGTCTCTCCAATAATCTTGACTTATTTCCCTTGTATGGCAGTCGCTTCCTGCAGAAGAAAGACAGGAATGTGAGACGCTACACGAAATAGCGAAAAAAATCGACAATTTCTCACTGAAAAGATCGAAAATTTTCGGTGAGTATTATTATTTGATACAAAATACATGATTAGGATTGATGATGTATAAAAATGTGCATCAATAGGATCGTAGTGCATGAAAATAGCAGTGACTTTGACACGAGGCCACACACACACAAACTGACAAAGACGCAGTCAGACAATGGCGTGGGTAACTGGGTTTGAAATCGTTCCGGTTTCGTCATCTGGGATCTTGGTTCCTGTTCTCATTTTGTGAGATGGATATTCTTTAGACTTAAAAAATCGAAATCGCATAGGCCTTTCTGCATTTTGACGTCCCTTCAAGTTATCGTTTATTTGATTTATTCGTCAGATTCAGTAATTGAGTAAATTAATTAATTATAATAGTAATACTCTGGACAATGTAGCGCCACCCCTTTTTTCACAGCACTGCACGTTGTACAACTTGGTGTCATCCATTTTCTCTGGTTTCTTTTTTATGTGAATTATATGTTTATTTTTTGTTTTTTTAATTATTTGTTTATTTTGTTTATTGATTCATGGATTGATTTATTTATTCATTTATTTACTTGAAGCTTTGAGCCAAATCGAGTGATCCTAACCTTTAATCTAGTTTAAATCACACTCACACATGCCCACACGCACACATACCAGGATAGGAACACTCATAAAAAGAGTCATATCCACACACATGGGCTCAGACACACACACACACTCACACACACACACACAGTGACACACACATGCACATGATAGAAACCTGTATTCACACGCTTCATTTATGTTTTATATATATGCATTTCGGATTTATTTATTTATTTGTTTATTGATTGATTGATTCATTCATTCATTCATTTATTTATTTATTGCAGTGTGGGAATAACAATTTGCAGAATAAAGTAACTATCTCCCGCAATATTTTTTGTAACTGCTTCAGTGCTTATAGTTACAATACAATACAATACAATATTTTATTTATATAGCGCAAAATCTTTATAAAATCAAATCTAAGCGCTAAAACAGACACGCATGCACACACACGCACTCACGCACACGCACACACACACGTACACACACACACACACACACACACACACACACACACACACACACACACACATACACACGCACACGGCTATAAATGGGGAGAAAGAATAAAAGCAATGGAAAATTATAGAGAGCATATTATATACAATTATATATTACAATGCGTTTTGCTTCATGTTCTTCAATTTTAACGCCTGTATTTCAGCTCTATTTTGAAAATGCAAATGTCTGGTCAGTTATATAATATCTTGCTTAGTATATAAGCATTTTTTTGCAAAAAGTATATAAACATAATTCTTGCAAACAGTATATTATAAACATAATTTTAGCAAACAGTATAAAAACATTATTTGAGCAAACAGCATTGTAAAGTCAAGGACCATGTCTGTCTTCAGTGAGTAATCTGCTTCAAATGAAGCAGCAACATTAAGATTCACTTTAGAAATACAGAAGATGTCTTCCATTTACCTTATTTTAATTTCTTATTTATTGATTTATTTTGCCAGAAGTGTATAAAATAAAAACTTTAATTTATATCTTGGTTAAGTCATAAATCACTAACAATTTATATCTTGGTTAAGTCATAAATCACTAACAATTTATATCTTGGTTAAGTCATAAATCACTAACAATTTATATCTTGGTTAAGTCATGAATCACTAACAATTTATATCTTGGTTAAGTCATAAATCACTAACAATTTATATCTTGGTTAAGTCATAAATCACTAACAATTTATATCTTGGTTAAGTCATGAATCACTAACAATTTATATCTTGGTTAAGTCATAAATCACAAACAATTTATATCTTGGTTAAGTCATAAATCACTAACAATTTATATCTTGGTTAAGTCATGAATCACTAACAATTTATATCTTGGTTAAGTCATGAATCATTAACAATTTATATCTTGGTTAAGTCATGAATCACTAACAATTTATATCTTGGTTAAGTCATGAATCACTAACAATTTATATCTTGGTTTAGTCATGAATCACTAACAATTTATATCTTGGTTAAGTCATAAATCACTAACAATTTATATCTTGGCTAAGTCATGAATCACTAACAATTTATATCTTGGTTAAGTCATGAATCACTAACAATTTATATCTTGGTTAAGACATGAATCACTAACAATTTATATCTTGGTTAAGTCATAAATCACTAATAATTTATATCTTGGTTAAGTCATGAATCACTAACAATTTATATCTTGGTTAAGTCATAAATCACTAACAATTTATATCTTGGTTAAGTCATAAATCACTAACAATTTATATCTTGGTTAAGTCATAAATCACTAACAATTTATATCTTGGTTAAGTCATAAATCACTAACAATTTATATCTTGGTTAAGTCATGAATCACTAACAATTTATATCTTGGTTAAGTCATAAATCACTAACAATTTATATCTTGGTTAAGTCATGAATCACTAACAATTTATATCTTGGTTAAGTCATGAATCACTAACAATTTATATCTTGGTTAAGTCATAAATCACTAACAATTTATATCTTGGTTAAGTCATAAATCACTAACAATTGATATCTTGGTTAAGTCATGAATCACTAACAATTTATATCTTGGTTAAGTCATAAATCACTAACAATTTATATCTTGGTTAAGTCATAAATCACTAACAATTTATATCTTGGTTAAGTCATGAATCACTAACAATTTATATCTTGGTTAAGTCATAAATCACTAACAATTTATATCTTGGTAGTATAATCACTAACAATTTATATCTTGGTAAGTCATAATCACTAACAATTTATATCTTGGTTAAGTCATGAATCACTAACAATTTATATCTTGGTTTAGTCAAATCACTAAGTTTATATCTGTATCATATCACTAACAATTTATATCTTGGTTAAGTCATAAATCACTAATATTTATATCTTGGTTAAGTCATGAATCACTAACAATTTATATCTTGGTTAAGTCATAAATCACTAATAATTTATATCTTGGTTGTCATGAATCACTAACAATTTATATCTTGGTTAGTCATGAATCACTAAAATTTATATCTTGGTTAAGTCATGAATCACTAACAATTTATATCTTGGTTAGTCATGAATCACTAATAATTTATATCTTGGTTAAGTCATAAAACACTAATAATTTATATCTTGGTTAAGTCATAAATCACTAAAATTTATATCTTGGTTAAGTCATGAATCACTAACAATTTATATCTTGGTTAAGTCATGAATCACTAACAATTTATATCTTGGTTAAGTCATAAATCACTAACAATTTATATCTTGGTTAAGTCATAAATCACTAATAATTTATATCTTGGTTAAGTCATAAATCACCAACAATTTATATCTTGGTTAAGTCATGAATCACTAACAATTTATATCTTGGTTAAGTCATGAATCACTAACAATCTATATCTTGGTTAAGTCATGAATCACTAACAATTTATATCTTGGTTAAGTCATGAATCACTAACAATTTATATCTTGGTTAAGTCATAAATCACTAACAATTTATATCTTGGTTAAGTCATGAATCACTAACAATTTATATCTTGGTTAAGTCATGAATCACTAACAATTTATATCTTGGTTAAGTCATGAATCACTAACAATTTATATCTTGGTTAAGTCATAAATCACTAAATTTATATCTTGGTTAAGTCATGAATCACTAACAATTTATATCTTGGTTAAGTCATAAATCACTAATAATTTATATCTTGGTTAAGTCATGAATCACTAACAATTTATATCTTGGTTAAGTCATAAATCACTAATAATTTATATCTTGGTTGTCATGAATCACTAACAATTTATATCTTGGTTAAGTCATGAATCACTAAATTTATATCTTGGTTAAGTCATGAATCATTAACAATTTATATCTTGGTTAAGTCATGAATCACTAATAATTTATATCTTGGTTAAGTCATAAATCACTAATAATTTATATCTTGGTTAAGTCATGAATCACTAACAATTTATATCTTGGTTAAGTCATGAATCACTAACAGTTTATATCTTGGTTAAGTCATGAATCACTAACAATTTATATCTTGGTTAAGTCATGAATCACTAACAATTTATATCTTGGTTAAGTCATGAATCACTAACAATTTATATCTTGGTTAAGTCATGAATCACAATTTATATCTTGGTTAAGTCATGAATCACTAACAATTTATATCTTGGTTAAGTCATAAATCACTAACAATTTATATCTTGGTTAAGTCATGAATCACTAACAATTTATATCTTGGTTAAGTCATGAATCACTAACAATTTATATCTTGGTTAAGTCATGAATCACTAACAATTTATATCTTGGTTAAGTCATAAATCACTAACAATTTATATCTTGGTTAAGTCATGAATCACTAACAATTTATATCTTGGTTAAGTCATGAATCACTAACAATTTATATCTTGGTTAAGTCATAAATCACTAACAATTTATATCTTGGTTAAGTCATAAATCACTAATAATTTATATCTTGGTTAAGTCATAAATCACCAACAATTTATATCTTGGTTAAGTCATGAATCACTAACAATTTATATCTTGGTTAAGTCATGAATCACTAACAATTTATATCTTGGTTAAGTCATGAATCACTAACAATTTATATCTTGGTTAAGTCATAAATCACTAACAATTTATATCTTGGTTAAGTCATGAATCACTAACAATTTATATCTTGGTTAAGTCATGAATCACTAACAATTTATATCTTGGTTAAGTCATAAATCACTAAGAATTTATATCTTGGTTAAGTCATAAATCACTAACAATTTATATCTTGGTTAAGTCATGAATCACAAACAGATTATATCTTGGTTAAATCATGAATCACTAACAATTTATATCTTGGTTAAGTCATAAATCACTAACAATTTATATCTTGGTTAAGTCATAAATCACCAACAATTTATATCTTGGTTAAGTCATGAATCACTAACAATTTATATCTTGGTTAAGTCATGAATCACTAACAATTTATATCTTGGTTAAGTCATGAATCACTAACAATTTATATCTTGGTTAAGTCATAAATCACTAACAATTTATATCTTGGTTAAGTCATAAATCACTAACAATTTGTATCTTGGCTATCTGTGAATGCAATATAATCCAGCTTAAGCCATATATTTCAATGTTTTAAATGCTGCTTGGAAACCACCATTTCTAAATTCACTGAAATCGGTTGCGTTTTAGGGAAAATTCCTTTCAGAATGTGTTTAAATACCCGTATAATTATAAAAATTGATAAAATGACTTGACCCACTTAAAAGTATAATTTAACCCACTTTAAAAAAGTTCCCTTAAAAACTGAAAGCCATCAGACTTGTTTAGTTGTTAAGCCAATATGTGTGAGGCACTGGCAGAGATGTAATTTGTTTTTGAATCAAAACATGGTACTCATACAAATTTCCTTGTATCTTTTTGACATAACTTCACTCTGTCTCTCATAGTCAAAACAAGGGATTAAGGCTCCTCCTCTCATATCCAACATAATATTATGTAACATCAATTTTTTTACATTCTGGCAAAGTGTGGGTCAGTCTGCCTACTGTAAGTGGTGTTGTACTTGTGCCTGTATTCACATTTCTTACCTGTATTTTGTCCTGGACTTTGGTCTTCTCGTGGGTGGGTCTCTTGCCAGATTTTGGCCCTTTCCATGTCCATTCCCCTTGTTCACCATTCGCATCCTGCCTTGATTCCAGCCTTGGCCTCTTCCCCACTCAATGATGTCTCAGTGTTTTTTACATGTTCCTGGGAAAATAACTTTACAATCTTGTTACATGTTACCAGTGTCTGTCCCAGTTTGCTGGCTGAATGAATAGCAGATATGCTGGCTTCCAAGTTATCCCCAAACAGAAATTCTGTGACTGGGATGTCATTAGAGTCTGGCTTTTAATGGTTCCTGTTCATATTTTGAGAACCATGATTTTGATCCGTTGATGTAGGCCTACTGAAAGATCATGTCAGGTCTTCATGACCAATGCCAGTGTGTGTGTCATGTTTTTAGTTGGCCCTTGCTTTCTTTTTATGGGTTTTTAATAAAGGCATCGCACGCTTTGGCCGAATCAAAAGAGGCTTTCACAATACCAGCCAGTTTTTTTTTTCAGAAACTGATGATCAGCTTCTTCATCTGACTTGTAGTCCTCTTCAGTCTCTTTGAGTCCACTATCATCATCTCTTTGAACATATGATCAGTATCGTCTTCTGTCTCTCTCTGTCTTGGTTGGGCATGCCGTTTTGGTGGGGTTTTTTCTTTTCTTTTTGTTCATTGAAGAGTTTGCTATAAGAATGTGATGAGTCGCTTTTCACAATCTGCACCTTCATTTCTTCCCTATCCTCAGTAGGAATGGAAACAAGCTGGAGTCCAGCTTTACATGATTCATGTCCTTCAGGCGTTAATTGACGTTTGTCCACTGAGTCAGGGGATTTTTCATCAACATGTTTGGTCAGTTTGTTGTCTCAGCTAAATTTTTCAACAATGACAAGATTGAAAACAAAAATATAGGGAAAAATAGACAACTCAAGGCTGTAGAAATATTTGTATGAGTTAGTATGAGACAGTTTTTTTTATGATACTGCATGCACTGCCCACCTTTGGGACAGACAGCATGTGGTAACACAAAAATTCACTGAGCACAGAGGGAAACATACATGACACATGCGCAGTATATATACTACTGTTAAAACTTTCTCATGTGAAGTTGTAAATCGTCTGTCTTCTCAATCAAGTTCCTTTTTACCTGCCAGTTGCCATGCTCTAAGTGATCAGCCAGTCACTACAATTCAGTCGTGCGCCATATTCTGAGTTATCATGCACCCCCAACTATTTCGTGTTCTGCAGTGTGGCTCAAAAGGCAGCTGCTAAACAGTTTTAAATGCTTTCCTCTCTCTTTTATAAGCATTCTGTGTCAATTCCAACCAAAAAGTGTGTGTGTGTGTGTGCGCGCTCGCGCGCGCATGTGTGTGTGTGTGTGTGTATATGTGAAATCTATAACTGTTAAAACCTTCTCATCTGAGCTTGTAAATTGTCTCTGGTCTCAGTCCAGTTCATTTAATCCCTCTAGTCACACCAAATCAGTCTTGTGCCTGATTGTAGATGAGATGCTCCCCCAACTATTTGTGTTCTGCCTGACCATGTATTTGCACTCTGGTATACAGATGAAATAATAGCAACCAAACGAGCTCTTAGGCGTGCCAAACGCCAGTGACAGTCTTCAAACTTGTATATTTTCAAAATTTTGGAGAACATGATCCCTGGAGTCATTCATCCAGCAGCACAATTCCCTGATCCTTGGGGACTGAAAAAACACTGATCATGTGATAATCACATTTGTTTTTGTCTTTTAGGTACCAAACGATTGTGGGTCTTTGACTTAGTTCAACTGGGTGGCGTCATTGTACGGGAAGACTGGACATCTGAAGGGCAGAGATGGCTCGTCGACGGAAGCGCCGTAATGATTCGGTGCTAGAGATGGTAACTGCCCAAAAGAAACGCTGTGTGCGAAGGAAAAATGTCTGTGAAAGTTGTGATAGAAATGACAGCCGACAAAATGGCATCACACAATCATTTAGAGGTAAAGTTGAACAACACCCATCACTTAGAGGTTGTTACCAGCGGAATGACGTCAGACAGTCACCAAGACGAAAAAACTTCTCACATTTACCAGACCATGTATGGATTATGATCATGTCCAATTTGGAACATCAGGACAGACTAGCACTATCTATGACCTGTCAGAAACTCAACGATATTTACAAGACCGCGTCAATCTTGTGGTGGTCTGCGGCATTGTATATAGGTAACTGGAGCCACAAGTGGGATACTCACCAAGTGGAATTGAACTCTACAGAAATGTCGGTACTACAGTCCCAGAGTCATGAGATTGAGAAAATGGAATTTGTGGTACACAATCTTGAGGGCTTGGAGTTCAATGGGAAGTCTTTCAGATTTTGAACGAATCTGTAAAGAATATGTCATTGAAGGAGCTGACTATTTTTTGGGAAAGTGGTCCGGGTACACTATTTATGCGTGGTGATGTGGGTAATTTAATCTTGACCTTTCTGACCTCAAAGAAAATGAAAGGACTGGAGAAATTGACTGTTCGGGACTGTCGTTGGCCCAATTGGTACTATGGTGACAAGGGTGCGGTTATCTTGGATGAATTGAAGGACTCCCCATTCACTGAGAATCTGAAAGAGCTGGCAATAGGATCAGTCTTTGGCTCTTTGAAATCAGAAGATCCGTACAATCTCATTCCACAGTGTGTTGGAAGATTCCAGAACCTGCAAAGTCTGGACCTGTTGTTTTGTTATTTGTCAGATCCACTTTTACAGACGTTATCCAATTCCATGACCCCAAAGTTTGAACGG
>JAPXFY010000033.1:34274600-34281155 GCA_030674185.1 Monoplex corrugatus
GGAGCATAGGGTGTGTTCAAGAAAGATTGTATGATAATATGGACAGTGGGATTAGACCGTAGGATGTGTTCGAGAAAGATTCTGTAATAATATGGACAGTGGGATTGGAGCGTAGGGTGTGTTCGAGAAAGATTCTGTAATAACATGGACAGTGGATTGGAGCGTAGGGTGTGTTCGAGAAAGATTCTGTAATAATATGGACAGTGGGATTGGAGCGTAGGGTGTGTTCGAGAAAGATTGTATAATAATATGGACAGTGGGATTGGAGCGTAGGGTGTGTTCGAAGAAAGATTGTATGATAATATGGACAGTGGGATTGGAGCGTAGGGTGTGTTCAAGAAAGATTGTATGATAATATGGACAGTGGGATTGGAGCATAGGGTGTGTTCAAGAAAGATTGTATGATAACATGGACAGTGGAGTTGGACAGTGGAGGGTGGGTGTGTTCAAGAAAGATTGTATGATAACATGGACAGTGGGATTGGAGCATAGGGTGTGTTCAAGAAAGATTGTATGATAATATGGACAGTGGGATTGGAGCGTAGGGTGTGTTCAAGAAAGATTGTATGATAATATGGACAGTGGGATTGGAGCGTAGGGTGTGTTCAAGAAAGATTGTATGATAAATGGACAGTGGGATTGGAGCGTAGGGTGTGTTCAAGAAAGATTGTATGATAATATGGACAGTGGGATTGGAGCGTAGGGTGTGTTCAAGAAAGATTGTATGATAATATGGACAGTGGGATTGGAGCGTAGGGTGTGTTCAAGAAAGATTGTATGATAATACATATTGGAGCAGTGGGATTGGAGCATAGGGTGTGTTTCAAGAAAGATTGTATGATAACATGGACAGTGGGATTGGAGCGTAGGGTGTGTTCAAGAAAGATTGTGTGATAATATGGACAGTGGGATATACTGTGTTATAAAAAGGAAAAGAGTGGCAGAATGGTTCAGGCGTTCACCTGCCAGTAACTGAACACGAGGTTCAGGGTTCGTTTCCCGTTGCGGCCTTAACATTTCTTCTCAGTTTGACACAGGAAAATCGAAATGAAAGTCTGGTCTTTCGAAAGGGGACGAAAAACGAGTCAGCCCCGTGTGCCTTCTGGCCTGTACACGGTAAAGATCCCACGGCAGTTGAAAAATGAAAAGCATGGCTTTCGCTCAACTGTCCTGGTGTAAAACATTGGAGAGAGAGGATGATTTCCCAGGTCCCTCACTTTGAGGGCCAATTAACCTTCTTGCCTTTCTAAAGTCTTGTTTAAAAAAAAAAAGATTGGGTGGTATGCACTCCCAAAGCGAAGAGCAGCCCGAGCTCCACATGATAAATCCACTATGAAAAAGAAGTGAATATGACCAGTCGCCGTGGTGTAGTGGTTAACGCAAAGGACTACCGACTGGAAGGTTGTGGGTTCGAATCCCCATCAGTACTTTCAAAAATCATTGTGGGGTTTTTCGGCTCTAACCGGCTCCTACCCAGAGTTGGGCGTGCTATGGGCTCATTGGGAAGACTGGAACCACACAGTCGAGTCTCATCTACTTGGCGGATGCGTCATTGAGGGTGTTGCTCAGATCTTCTGAACAACACCGTGGGTGTCTGTATCTCTCGGGCCTGGTTGACGCCAGGCTATATTATGATAGTAAGCGTAGAGTACAGCCCTGTCACGCAGTCTCAATCCTAGATGGAACTCCATAGCATCATGATTATCATCCTCATCGACATCATCATCATCGTTTAATAAAAACTGTTTCAGCTTCTGTGGCCATTAATTAAATTGGCGTAGAAAATGGGACGAAAAAAAAAAGGTGAGCACAAAGGTAACCTCCCTGAGTGCAATGATCCTCAAAAAAAAAAGAATATAACTATGAATATAAATAACGCTATCAAATGGACAGTGGTAGTTGACTGTTAGACATTAGCATGGTTGGAAATCAACTGAGACTGTTGACAGGATGTTCAAGTAGGCTACCGTTAACTGACTTCTTCTTCATTCTTTGTGCACAAGTGTTTAGCAATAATGATAAGAGATGATCAAGTAATACGCTTCTTGTTCATTCTTTGTGCACAAATGTTTAGCAATAATGATAAGAGATGATCAAGTAATACACTTCTTGTTCATTCTTTGTGCACAAATGTTTAGCAATAATGATAAGAGGTGATCAAGTAATACGCTTCTTGTTCATTCTTTGTGCACAAATGTTTAGCAATAATGATAAGAGATGATCAAGTAACACATTTATTATTCATTCTTTGTGCACAAATGTTTAGCAATAATGATAGATGATCAGGTAACACGCTTCTTGTTCATTCTTTGTGCACAAATGTTTAGCAATAACGATAAGAGATGATCAAGTAACACGTTTCTTGTTCATTCTTTGTGCACAAGTGTTTAGCAATAATGATAAGAGATGATCAAGTAACACGTTTCTTGTTCATTCTTTGTGCACAAGTGTTTAGCAATAACGATAAGAGATGATCAAGTAACACATTTCTTGTTCATTCTTTGTGCACAAATGTTTAGCAATAATGATAAGAGGTGATCAAGTAACACACTTCTTGTTCATTCTTTGTGCACAAGTGTTTAGCAATAACGATAAGAGATGATCAAGTAACACACTTCTTGTTCATTCTTTGTGCACAAGTGTTTAGCAATAACGATAAGAGATGATCAAGTAACACACTTCTTGTTCATTCTTTGTGCACAAGTGTTTAGCAATAACGATAAGAGATGATCAAGTAACACATTTCTTGTTATTCTTGTGCACAATGTTTAGCAAAATGATAGAGTATCAAGAACACATTCTTGTTATTCTTTGTGCACAATGTTTAGCAATAACGATAAGATGATCAGTAACACATTTCTTGTTATTCTTTGTGCACAAATGTTTAGCAATAATGATAAGAGGTGATCAGATAACACAATTCTTGTTCATTCCTTGTGCACAAATGTTTTGCCATAACGATAAGAGGTATCAAATCAGTAAATAACAGTTTTCATCGTCAGAAAATGCGGCCATATTTTGCGGCATCACTTACAGATTAACACCCAAAAGATGCTGATGTGATGTTGTGTCTTCAGACTGCGAGACATTTGTTGTATGTCCTGTTGGTTTCTTTCTTTAGTTAAGCCTCATCGGTCTGAACCGTTCTTCCTCCCCTCTTTCTTTTTCATTAACATTTGTCACAATGACAAAAACCCAGTCTTTGGCTTCCACTTTATCTTTGAATCCAACCCCATATTCACGCATTTATTTATTTATTCATTTGTTTATTTATTTAGTTACACAGTTAGTTAATTAGTTATTTGTTCATGTCGCACTTCTTTGTGTGTGTGTGAATGTGTGTGTGTGTGTGTGTGTGTGTGTGTGTGTGTGTGTGTGTGTGTGTGTGTGTGTGTGTGTGTCCACGTATATGATAGATTCGATAGATAGATAGATAATTAGATAGAAAGATTAATAGATAGACAGATAGACAGACAGACAGATAGATAGATAGATAGATAGATATGGGAGTTTAGCTCACAAATTATGCAGAACAGAAAAAGCAGATTGAGATCGCACTAAAGCTAGATAGACCTGATCTTGCTGTGATTCTCAAGCAAGAAATTCCCTCGGGGTCCATAAAGTAGTCAGTTGATCAGCTAGCAGATATCTGATATCTGTAGAAGTATTGCTTGGAATATAATCTTTCGTTCAGTCGGTGATATTAACAGCATCATAACATAAAGATTGTTTGTTAACCTAGCCATCAGAACGACAGAGAAACTCGACCTGCAAGATGCACAGTTTATTAGCTAGCCACAAACTCTCAAGTGTCATCAGTAGAGGAGGCCAAGAGGCTGTGGTTGGTCAACAAATGTTGGAACTTGCGTGTGATATTTCTTTATGGCAATACAGCTAAAATCTATCGCAACAGAAGATTTTCCCTGACATTATGGACAGGCATATTCCTTTGAGGCATCCATGTGTTGTCTCAATTCCACAGTCCCTAGGGATTTTAAAAAAACACCAATCATATCATAATGATTAAATCCTTTCTTTTTTTTCCCTTTTCAGATACCAGAATTTCCTGAGCCCATGGCGTGGCCTTTGTCTTTAGTTTTATGGCCTTTGTCTTTAGTTTTATGGCCTTTGTCTTTAGTTTTATGGCCTTTGTCTTTAGTTTTATGGCCTTTGTCTTTAGTTTTATGGCCTTTGTCTTTAGTTTCGTGGCCTTTGTCTTCAGTTTCGTGGCCTTTGTCTTTAGTTTCGTGGCCTTTGTCTTTAGTTTCGTGGCCTTTGTCTTTAGTTTTATGGCCTTTGTCTTTAGTTTCGTGGCCTTTGTCTTTAGTTTCGTGGCCTTTGTCTTTAGTTTCGTGGCCTTTGTCTTTAGTTTTATGGCCTTTGTCTTTAGTTTTATGGCCTTTGTCTTTAGTTTTATGGCCTTTGTCTTTAGTTTCGTGGCCTTTGTCTTTAGTTTTATGGCCTTTGTCTTTAGTTTTATGGCCTTTGTCTTTAGTTTTATGGCCTTTGTCTTTAGTTTTATGGCCTTTGTCTTTAGTTTCGTGGCCTTTGTCTTTAGTTTCGTGGCCTTTGTCTTTAGTTTCGTGGCCTTTGTCTTTAGTTTCGTGGCCTTTGTCTTTAGTTTCGTGGCCTTTGTCTTTAGTTTTATGGCCTTTGTCTTTAGTTTCGTGGCCTTTGTCTTTAGTTTCGTGGCCTTTGTCTTTAGTTTTATGGCCTTTGTCTTTAGTTTCGTGGCCTTTGTCTTTAGTTTCGTGGCCTTTGTCTTTAGTTTCGTGGCCTTTGTCTTTAGTTTCGTGGCCTTTGTCTTTAGTTTCGTGGCCTTTGTCTTTAGTTTCGTGGCCTTTGTCTTTAGTTTCGTCTTTAGTTTCGTGGCCTTTGTCTTTAGTTTCGTGGCCTTTGTCTTTAGTTTCGTGGCCTTTGTCTTTAGTTTCGTGGCCTTTGACTTTGCTTCATAATCCCATGGCAAAACTGAACACATTATGGGCAGAGACGTCAGCACCAGCAGGTGAATGCCAGGAACCTGACTTCTCACAGTTACCAGATGAACCTGACTTCTCACAGTTACCAGATGAACCTGACTTCTCACAGTTACCAGATGAACCTGACTTCTCACAGTTACCAGATGAACCTGACTTCTCACAGTTACCAGATGAACCTGACTTCTCACAGTTACCAGATGAACCTGACTTCTCACAGTTACCAGATGAACCTGACTTCTCACAGTTACCAGATGAACCTGACTTCTCACAGTTACCAGATGAACCTGACTTCTCACAGTTACCAGATGAACCTGACTTCTCACAGTTACCTGATGAACCTGACTTCTCACAGTTACCAGATGAACCTGACTTCTCACAGTTACCAGATGAACCTGACTTCTCACAGTTACCAGATGAACCTGACTTCTCACAGTTACCAGATGAACCTGACTTCTCACAGTTACCAGATGAACCTGACTTCTCACAGTTACCAGAACTTGTGTGGACCATGATCGTATCAAATTTGGAACAACGGGACAGACAAGCACTGGCTGTGACTTGTCATAGACTCTACAGTGTTTGTAAGACAGAGTCGATCTTGTGGCGTTCTGTGGCCTTGCGTCTAGGAAACATGAGCAGGGACAGGTGGAGAACTAACCAAGTGGAATTGAACTCAACAGAAATGTCCGTGCTACAGTCCCACAGTCATCAGATTGAGAAGATGGAATTGGTGATAAACATTCTTCAGGATTTGTGTCTGAACGAGAAGTCTTTCAGGATTTTGTATGAATCCGTAACCAAGTGGCCATTGAAGGAACTGAGTATTCATTGGACATTGGATGATTTTTACGTGTGGCCTTGGAGTCAAACGAGTGATACTGTGAGTCTCCTAATCAGGGCATGCCTGAGCTCAAAGAATGTTAAAGGACTGCAGAAATTGGCTGTTCATGACTGTCTACGGGCATATAGCGATATGGATTCAGTTATCTTGGAAGCACTGAAGGTCTTCTCCTTTACTGACAGTCTGAAAGAGCTAACGCTGGGACCAGCCAAAACCAGAACTGGTAGGTTAATTTATATGAGCGACACCATTGCACAGGTGGTAAAGTGTGTTGGAAGATTTCAGAACTTGCAGTCACTGTGGCTGTATTCTGTGCATGTGTCAGATCTACTGTTAGAGACTCTATCTAATTCTATGACCACTCAATTTAAACAGTTGGGCTTTAACGGTTGTTGTGAATTTTTCCAGGAAACCGTTACAAAGTGGCCTCAGCTGATCAGTTCTCGGCCAGATCTGAAAGTGTGCCTTGATATAGTATGCTGTGTGAATTGTCAAGCTGCTCTAGCAGCATTTCCATCCATCGTCCCAATCAAACGCATCACAGTAAAGGACATTCCTGAGTGCTATGAGAATTACACTGGGAGAGAGGTGCTAAACCTATTGCCAGCCTACTCCAAAACCCTCAATAACCTTGCTTGGTTTTACGAGAGCATATCCAACTTTGACAGCATGCTGATTGATACAATCAGTTAATGTCCCAAGCTGGGATGTCTTTCATTTCATGGACGTATCAGC
>JAPXFY010000033.1:34286255-34361255 GCA_030674185.1 Monoplex corrugatus
TGATAATGGGTACTGTGGCTGACGGATGTGTTGAATGTTTGAAATACGAAGTTTTGATTGGCTAAGAAACTATGGCTAAAAAAATCAAAACGTGATAAATAAGTGAAGAGTCTCGCTTCAGGTTAAGTTTGCTTCACATGGTGTTATTTCTCAGACGATATTACATGAGTTGTATCATGTCAGTTTATGTGGAAGGTCCACACGTTTTTCCATAAACAATGTTATGGTGAGGTCTAAAGATTTTACATTATTTCCGTTCTTCAAAAGTCTAATGTATACTGTCACTGGGAAAATGTATACATTGAAATATACTTCTCTTTGGTGGTTTTATTCATCACGAGTTCCCAGCCATAGACAAACGACCACCACTGTTATCATCAAACTGACAAAATTGTCTTTTATGTTGGCAACAAACCATTAAAACAGGCTATTTGTACCCAAGGAGGATTCAAGGACTAAATTGCAGCTGAAGTTTACTTGGTTTTTACATTGAGAAAAAGAAAAGCATGAACACATGCAAGGCTACACGGTCAGTTGAACTATGGAAAACAAACCAAAACAAAACCCGAAAGACCCTGCTAATCAGACACAACACAGGGCCAATACAATGATGATCCCTACCCAGGCACAAACAACCAGCATGTCACATCTTCCCTATATACATGAAGTTTGCTCAAGATCACCGGCACCACTAGCACTGCTCCCAGTCAATGTTGACACATCGCAAACCTACCATCCCAATGACTAATATCACCATCTCCAAATACTACGATCCACCATCGGTGCACAAATTCATACCCTGTTCACTCCTAAATCTTTTTTGCCTGTACATTGTGACTCCATGGTCCTCACAACATCACACCTGACTCCATGGTCCTCACAACATCACACCTGACTCCATGGTCCTCACAACATCACACCTGACTCCATGGTCCTCACAACATCACACCTAACTCCATGGTCCTCACAACATCACACATAACTCCATGGTCCTCACAACATCACACCTGACTCCATGTCCTCACAACTCACACCTGACTCCATGGTCCTAACAACATCACACCTGACTGAACTTTTATCTCCCAGCCAGCTACAGTAGAGGAGACAAGAGACAGGCCCTGTAGTGTGTGTGTATGTGTGTGGCGCGCGCGCGTGTGTTATATATGTGTGGGCGTGTGTGCGTATGTGTGTGTGTGTTTGTATGTGTGTTTGTGTGTGTGTATGTGTGTGTTCGTTCTTTGATTTAACGTCTTTTCACTATAAGTGATATTAGACGGGGGAGGGGGAATAAAAAAAATGAATAAATAAAATAAGATGTAGAACGATAGTTGGACGGGTTGGATTGGGGCAGAGGGGAGATAGAGTAAAAAGACATAAGTAGGTGGGAGAACAGAAAAATGGAACGAAAACTTAACTCTAACAATTAACTTCAACATTATGAAAGGAAATTGTAACACTAATATGCAAACTGCATAAAGTTAAAGTAATGCATTAACAGGACTGTGAACTAATGATTCTGAAATTTTAACTAATAAAGATTGATCTGATATAACTTTTTGGAAATGAGTTTCAGAATACTTTTCTTGAGTAAACGTTTTTGGTAAAAAGGAACGTAGCATGTTGCAGTAGAATAAGCAGTGAAACAGTGTGAACTGTTCGCCGCAAATGCACTTGACATTTTTACAATATTTTGTTTTCAACGCGTTTAGCTGAATTCGAAAACGAACAGCAACAATCGATCTCAAACGATACATGGATGAATACTGCAATTTTTTACATACATTTTGAACGGTAAGTTTTATCATTTGTTGTGACACAAACTGTTCATTGAAATGTTCATGAAATCGAGTCCATGAGGTTGATTCGAGCAAGCTTCTTTTACGGTAGTAAGAACATATAATTCTATAGAATTATCAGAATTCTGTGCGCCTTGCTTAGCTGCTCTGTCAACTACTTCGTTGTTGCCTTGAAGACCAACTTGTGACGGCACCCAGCATAACCTGATATCTGTACCT
Source organism: Monoplex corrugatus (assembly GCA_030674185.1). Classification (NCBI taxonomy): domain Eukaryota; kingdom Metazoa; phylum Mollusca; class Gastropoda; order Littorinimorpha; family Ranellidae; genus Monoplex; species Monoplex corrugatus. Next base: position 34,288,271 of record JAPXFY010000033.1, read on the forward strand.
ATGACCCTTAAACGATGTATAAGATGTACATGTGTGTGTGTGTGTGTGTGTGTGTGTGTGTGTGTGTGTGTGTGTGTGTGTGTGTGTGTGTGCGTGTGTGTGTGTGTGGTGAAATATACTAGACACGTCACATGTCTATATGTTAGCGACAAGATCTCGCTGTGTATCCGATTTAGACAGCAGATGAACATAGGAATACTTTTCAAAGATCATTTAAAAATCATACGTCATAATGATTGAATTTCTTTAAAAAAAAAAAAGTCATGTACGATCTATTAGTTTCAGTTGACGAATCCTGTAGAAATTGTGAGTATTAATCTGAGTAACATCAATCTACTTATCTGAAAGTGTGAAGTAGTATATTCTAAGTATTCAGCTGTAGAAATTGTGAATATTAATCTGAGTAACATCAATCTACATATCTGAAAGTGTGAAGTAATATATTCTAAGTATTCAGCTGTGGAAATTGTGAATATTAATCTGAGTAACATCAATCTACATATCTAAAAGTGTGAAGTAGTATATTCTAAGTATTCAGCCACAGTGACATTTCTGAATGAGAACATACTTTCCATGATCACAATTATATAGGCCTACATAGTGCATAAAGTTGATGTACAGCGGACAACGCCGCTATGGCTTTACCATAAACTACTGAATTGTGGTGTTAGTTTGTGAAAGTGTTAGTGGTGGTTGATATGGTAATAAGGGGGGGGGGGGGTGACTGCAAATTGTTTTGTTTTGATTTATTTCAAACACGGATTGCAGGAACGATAAGTATGAAAATAAAGTCTATAAATCATGATTTTCACTGAGGCTTTTCAGTGTTAATGATCTTTCAAGTTACAAGTTTTCCCGGGTAGAGGATAATAAATCATTTGTAAAAAAAAGCGGGACGTCATGTCACTTGATCTTTGTGAGAGCTATATATGTCAAACGAAAACAGCTCTTGTACTGTTGGTAATCAGATCATCTGAAGTGCTCAGACTGTTGATGGCTTCATTGTATTGATCGACGTTTGACTGTCACTGTGTACATGAAAGGGACAACAGAACTTACCTTCAGTTCTTGACATAACTTTTTAAGTTTCGTGATTATCTTGTTTAATGGTGTACAGAAAAGGAGCAGAGAACTATTGACGGTAGCTACTCTCTACTGTTGTAATAAATCTTACAAATAAAGCACAGACCCTGGTATCTTATATGAAGAAATGTTTCTCTGAATCCAAATGACAGCCAGTGTTCATAGAACTATATCTCAGAGTTCAAAGAACTGTACGCGGTTAGTATTGAACAACGATAGCGCTTTCTCAACATGCAACAGAAATAACGAAATGAATAAAACCAAATTAACCAACAGTTTAAAAACGGCATCCAGACCAAGTCATTATGCTGGATAAAGGTTGATGGGAAGTAATAGCGCATAATGTCTGTATAGCTATCGACTTTTAGAAGCCATCTGCGTATTTCATATTTATACATATTCATATTTATTTCTTTGTCACAGTAGATTTACCATGTGAAAGTCGGGCTGCTCTCTTCTTTGAGAGAACATCGCCACAGTGCAGCGCCACCCAATTTTTTTACCAAGATTTCAGAAAGGCAAGAAGGCTAATTGACCATCTATGGGAGGGACCTGGGAAGTAACTTATCTCTCCAATGTTTTATACCGGAGCAACTGGAAAATGCCCTGCTTTTCAAGATTTTCAACTGCAATGGGAATTTAAACATGCGCAGGCCCATCCAGAATCAAGACCATACTCACCCAGTACATTATGCTAGATGAAGCAAAGAAAGACAATATTGTATTACATAGAACTACCAATTTTCTACTCCAGATGGCTTCTTCCCAGAGTTGAGAGTTTTTCCCGAATGTTGGGAAAACAGGAGTCACACAGTTACATTATATCCATTTTACAGACACAGCTTTAGGGTGCTCAGCAAGTGTCTGTATATCTCAAGCCTGGATGACACCAGGATATATTATGAAAATAAGTATAGAGGTAAGCCCTGTCATTCAGTCTCATTGCCAAATAGAGCTTCGTATCATCGCCCTTATCATCTCCATTCTCATTATCTTAGCACTGTAAAAAATGTTCCGCATTCTGCAGCTCTTCGTGCTCCCTGTCATAGCGACCTCAGATTTGATTGAGTTGAGCGTTCTGTGGACTTAATAGAATGAATAAGATGACAATCGTAAATACGGATCACTTATATCCATACATGATAAATTGCAAACATGTTAAAGACAGAAAAGCATTAGAATGCTAATAAATACTACAGAAAAACTTGAAATAGAGAGAGGTCATCATTATACAATTCTTAGACTAGAAATACTGCATAAAGCCATCGGAATCGTGGAGAACGAACTACAATTTTATATAACTTCTCTCTAAAAGACTCGATGAAATTACCTCTGGTTTTCATTGTAAACAAGCAGTTCTGTTTATAGTCGTTAATGTATACACTACCTGACCTTGGTAACATTCTTAAAGAGGCAACATCCGATCCAATGGATTGGGACGCATACGCAGTAAGCATGGGCGGGGCTCATCATCATCATCAGGTGCCTTGCTGCATGGCGTTGGCGATTATGGACTTCCATCTGTCTCTATCTCTTGTTGCCTCAAGCATCTCTTCCACCCTCCTTGTCTTCAGCCACTCTGCAAGTCCGTCTAGTATCTTCTCCCTGGGTCTACCTGGTGCTCTCCTTCCCTCCAGCTTTCCCATTGTGACCAGGTGCTCCAATTCCCCTTTCCTCATAAATGGCATATAAATGTTGCCTGTCTTTTCCTAATCTTCCTTATGAATGATCTACTTGTGTCTGCCTCCATCAAGACTGTCTTGTTTGTTTTCTTTGCTGCCCATGGAACTCAATATTCTTCTTAGAAACCACATCTCTGCTGCTCGATCTTGTTCTGGCTTTGCTTGTTGACTGTCCATGCCTCACAACCGTACAACAGTATTGGTTCTATATAACATTCAAGAACTCTCTTCCTGAAGTTAATTGATAGGAATTTGTTGGTACGAATGCTTTCATCTTCTTGATTGCTGTTTTGGCTTGGCCGAGTCTGCTGGCTATTTCTGATGTGCATCTGCCGTCTGGTGAAATGATCGTTCCCAGGTAGTGCCGGCGACCGAATATTCGGTCGGCTCTCTGTGTCATCCTCTTTGCCAGCGACCGAATATTCTGACAGTCTATTTTTAGCATTTTTCATGGGGAATTACGGCAAGCAGAAGTGACGCAGAACACAGATACACAATCTACAACCCTTCCCCGATAATGACATACTACGCAGTTTTTGTGACGTTCGTCCCAAAGTTTGCAAACAAAGCAATTAGTAGGGGACCCCGCTTACGTAAACACTCCGACAGCGAAAATGGCCGACAGCGCCGAGCCGAGCACTTCAAGCAGACGACGCGCTTCCATTCCACTTTCCCTTGCCGTTTAACTTTTGCTCCAAAATGATTCTGACATCGAATCAGTTGATTCTTTGGATGATTTTAGCGAGGACAGTGATGTTCATGGCGATGATGTTGCCAGAACAAGTTCACCGCGTGCCCTGACTGACTTCGACGGCAGTGATACGTCAGTCAGTCACGACTCGACTGTTGATCCTGCTTTCACGGCGGAGACAGAGGTGAGTGGTGCTGAGACTGAAAGCGGTAGTGATGGGGAGGGTGCCAGTAGTTAGCGGAAAAAGGCCTAGAGTTCGAGAGCAGGGTGCAGACGAAGAAGAGGACAGCAGGAAGGGGGTGGGCAGGAGGGGGGGTCCGGGGTGCGAGAAGAGGACGGACAGTGACTGGAACTGCACGTTTCGACGGTCAGCTCCTCGATGGGACAAACACAAGACCTGTGTCGTTTGAGTTTACAGGGGATGCGGGCATCAAAGTATCAACTGAGGGTTTTGGAGGTGTAGATTATTTGAAGTTGTTTCTCACACAAGATCTCCTTCAGAGGCTTGTGACTGAGACGAATAGGTACGCGCAGCAGATGATCACGGCTGCCAGTCAGAAGGAGGGGGGAATTTCTAAACATAGCTCACTGAGACAGTGGACAGACTGTTACCAACTCTGTGTGTTGTGTGTGTGTGTGTGTGTGTGTGTGTGTGTGTGTGATTGTGATAGTGGTGGTGATGTGGGGGTGGGGTGGTGTGTGATTATGTGTGTGTGTGTGTGTGTGTGTGTGTGTGTGTGTGTGTGTGTGTGTGTGTGTGTGTGTGTGTGTGTGTGTTCGTTCGTTATTTCTTTTAACGTCTGTTCACATGTGCTTTTAGACAAAAAAAAAAAAAAAAAAAAAAAAAAAAAGGTGTCTATGGGGTGGAAGATTCTACGAAATCATAAAGACTGTTTAACATATTAATTAACATTAAAAAAAATTACAGGACAATAGAAAAGCAATCATAACATTAGAATGATCAGGCTTGAACAGATTGCTCAGGGCTGTATGTGTGTATGTAACCGCGCGCACGCGCGCATGTGTGTGTGTGTGTGTGTATGTGTGTGTGTGTGTGTGTGTGTGTGTGTGTGTGTGTGTGTGTGTGTGTGTGTGAGTGTGTGCACGTATACGCATGCGCATGCAACGAGCGTATCCCGTGCTGGGTTATGACAAACCATCTGTGATTATCTGGTGGGGTAGAGGGGTAGAAAAGGATAATCTTACCGAATAAAAACATTGTAACAGTCAAGGAGTAATGATAAAACTAACAAGCAAACAAACAGAGGTAGGTGGGAGTTACAGGTATAAAAACAATCGGTCTTAATCAAAGAAAACGACCTACAGGACTGTGCAGTAAATGCCTAGCAAAGTGCAAATACAAAGTGAAATCAGTGTGTTTCTGTTTCAATTTTGAAAATGATACAGGGAAATAAGGTCGCATTCGCTGACAACACAAAAGGTGTTTAACTGTTATAGACTCATCACAGACACATTTTATGGTATTATTGAACTTAATCCGAAGTGAGTCCAGATATAATCTGTAAGCTAAAGTTATTTCTAGTCTTGTAAAACCCTGGTAATTTACGATGAAGGGGCGATAGTGACATTGCGCTTTTACTTTCTTTTCTAATATAGCATTCATTTCATGTTCAGAGAGTCGTAAATCAAGTTTAGTACTGCCTGCCCTATTCATTGCTGCACTTTTAGCGATTCTATCGACTCGATCATTATCTATTATACCACAGTGTGATGGAATCCAACAAAAAGTAACGTGAGTATTATTTGTTATTAAACAATGAATTAAAAAGTTTATCTCAAATATTAACGTACTATTTACTTTACATTGCAGCTCGTCAGGGATTGTAATGCAGATTTCGAATCTACACATAATAAGATACTAAATATATCTATGGGTAGATCTACTATATATTTCAGTGCCATTAGGATGGCAACTAATTCAGACGTGAAGATTGAGTGTCCCTGTCCTAAAGAGTAAGCCTTTTCTACTTTTAAGTTTGGAATTATAAAACCAGCGCCTGCTGCACCATCATCTAGAACAGAGCCATCAGTAAATATTTTCAAGTGATGTGAATATTTTTCATGCATATGAGACAGAACGTCAATTGCCAACAGGTGCGGATTAATATCTTTTCTCAAGTCAGTTTCAATGTAGTTGATATCAAAAGTAGCAGTGGACAATTCCCAGGGGGGTAGAGGATAACATATCAGTTTATGTGAAACTTTGTGTGTGTGTGTGTGGTGTGATGTGTTTGTGATACTTACTTATTTTGCTTGTTCATCCTGCTTATGGTGCAGTTATATATTTTGTCACATGTTACTTATTGCTGTGTATGTTTGTGTGTATGATTTCAGATACCTCTTCAGGCAGAACACCAGCTGTTGTGGTACCATCAAAGCCAACAGACTGGTGAAGGAGATGACTGACCTTGAGGTCACCAAAAAAGGGGACATGAAGGTGCTTCTCCTTGTTTCATGGAGTACCACACAAAACTCAAATACTGGCTTGAAGATTAGTTTGTGGAGCACTGACAGTAGTTGAGTCGGACATCCATAATCTATAAATAGTTTTTTTGTGCCTTTTTTTATTTCTTCATTTCTTCAGTGATGAGAACTCTTCTCTTTGAATTAGTGTTCCTTCAAAATACATGGATTTAGGATTGCTTTTTGTTTCACTTTGGAATGTATCATGCCACTTAGTGCAAAATTTCTGCAAATTTGGTGAGTACAAATAAAATATTTCACCAAAAATTCAAATGTTCATTTTTTATCTTTCTGTGAGTGTCATTTTGAAGAGAAATCATTTTGCTACAAACTTCACTCAACATGTTATTGTCTATTTTGTCTCCTTTAGCTTCAGGAATTTTTTATGAATTATTACCCTAATTCGCAAAATGCGCCCTGGCAATGGCGATGCACACTTTAATTACATCATCTGGCACAGTAAGGGTTAAACTTATCAACCTGTCTCAAAGTTGTGCCGTTTGCTGTTATTTTGCATGAGGGGATTTCATGATTTTTACTGATCACCAGGACTTCAGTCTTCCTGCTGTTTAGTTCTAACCCCTTACCTTTGCTTTTTATTTCTAGTATATTCGCAAGGTTTTGTATGTCCCTTTCATTTTTTGCAATAAGCACGGTGTCATCTGCGTATCGATTGTTCTTTATCATTTTTCCTCCAACCTAATCCAGGGTCTTCCTCCAGGTTTCTCATGATGTTGTCGCTGTAAAGTGAAAACAATCTGGTGACAAAACACAACCTTATCTGACTCCTCTTTTGATGATTTGGAAAGAGCTTCTATCGTTTTCTATTCTCATTGCAGCTGTTTGTTCCCAATACATATTTCTGATTATTCGTAGATTTTTTCATCAATACTGAGTCTTCCTAGTTGGTTGATCAATTCTTCATGTCTTACCCGATCGAAAGCCTTGGTATAATCAACAAAGCATAAATATAAATCATTATTCATTTCGATTGACCTCTCTATGATAGTTCTTAGGATGTATATGGCATAAATAGTTCCTTTCCCTTCCACAAACCCACACTGTTCATGTGCTATTTCTCTTTTGATTCTATTCCTTGTCCTCATCATGATTATTCTTAATAGGATTTTTGTTACATGACTCATCAAACTGATTGTGCGATGGAGTCCGCATTCTATAGCCCCTGTCTTCAAGACCTTTTAGAATTTATAGTGTGGGTCGACAATCATTTTTGTCTGTAGTTGGTTTAATTTATTGGATTCTTCGTAAGCGCAATGAAAATCGATTTTGACATATCTTTGGGGATTTTTCCAGTGTCGTAAATTCAATACCAACTTCCCCCAGGGCTTCAATCATCTCTGTATTAATGTTTTCTGGTCCTGGGGCTTTTCCTGGTTTCATCTTTTTCAGTGCTGCTCTAATTTCATCTTTCATTGTGGGTGGTCCTTCAAGAATCTCTCTTATAATGTGTTCTTCGTTTCTGTCATGTTCAAAAAGGTCTTTATGATATTATATGTAGCATTTTCTTCATATTTGGTGTTTCCATTCTGTTTGACGGTGAAGCCCCATCCAGTCTTGTTATTGGTGACTGAGCTATCCGTGTATATGATTACATCGGCACTGACTCCATCACGACTGGAAACGCACAACGGACCATGATCAATGACCAGTTGGAATTTCCGTGTGCGTGTGGAAGGAGATTCACCACCAAACGCGGCATGAAGATCCACAGGACAAAAATGGGCTGTTTGAAGACACATACGAACCAGCAGCAGCGCACTGCGATAGCAGGTGAGACGTTGGATGACCAAGGCCAGGAATTAAACCATAGTGCCAAGGACATCCACGCTGACGGTTCTGATGCGGATTTTGCACAAGCTCTTAACGCCAAACGTGGAAAACTCAATTTGCGCCTGCCGGTGCAAAAAGAACAATGGGAGAAATTAGATGAGGAACTTGTCCTTAAGCTCAATGCGCTAATAGGGAACAGTACGCTGGAACACAAACTTAACACATACGGAGACATCATATACTCTATCTGCAGGGACACTTATGGAGTGAAGCAGCCAAAGACAAAAACGCCTCCCCAGAAATCCAGAAGACAGCAGCAGATGGAGAGCATCCGGAGGGAGAAAAGGAAGCTTAAAAAGCGAATGAAAACTGCCTCAGAATTCGAGAAGCAAGGGCTCCTGGAACTCTGGAAAGATCTGAAGGCCAAACACAATGCTCTCAGCAAAGTGGAATCAGCAAGGCGAAGAAAGAGCAAAAAGAAGAAGACTCAAGATCGTTTCTTCAAAGATCCCTTTGACTTTGCAAGAAAGCTGTTTGAACAACCCAAATCAGGGACTCTCACAGTGGGCAAGGAAACCCTAGAGCAGCATCTCAGGGAAACATATTCCGATTCTCAGCGCGAGGCACCACTTGAAATCCAAAATCTGGTTTGGCCTGCAGCGCCAGAAGGAAAATTCAATAACAAACCACCAACACTGGATGAAGTGAAGAACGTAGTAAAGAAAGCCAGAGCCAAGTCAGCACCTGGACCAAACGGAATACCATACCTGCTCTACAAGAAATGCCCAAAAGTGCTCGAGTGGCTCCACAAGATGATTCGATCAGCATGGAGGAACCAGAAGATCAGCGACCAATGGATGAGAGCTGAAGGAGTGTACATTCCGAAGGAGCAGAACTCCAGCAGCATCAATCAGTTCAGGCCAATATCACTTCTGAACGTCGAGGGGAAAATCTTCTTCTCTGTTATGGCAGCAAGATTGACAAAATACCTGACTGAAAACAAGTATCTGGATATGTCAGTCCAAAAGGGAGGCATACCAGGAATGCCTGGATGCTTGGAACATGCCACGTTGATTTGGGATGCCATCCAAAAAGCAAGAACAGAGAAGAGAGACATTGACGTAGTTTGGCTTGATCTGGCGAATGCATATGGATCAGTTCCACACGATATGATCCAGCTGGCTCTTGAAATGTATCACATCCCAGAAAACATCCGAACAATGCTGAGGAAGTATTTCCAAGGGTTCTCAATGCGGTTCTCTACCAAAGAATACACCACGGACTGGATAGACCTAGAGGTGGGCATTGCAATGGGCTGTGCAATCTCTCCCATACTGTTCGTGTTGGCAATGGAAGTCATCTTGAAAGCTGCAATGAAGAGTTCAGGTCCAGTGAATCTGGGAGATGGATACCAGATGCCTCCTCTGAAAGCTTTCATGGATGACACAACAGTCTTGTCCACGGATGAGGAAGAGACACACCAAATCTTAAAGCAGCTGGATGAGCTGGTGGCCTCTTCAAGAATGAGGTTCAAACCTAAGAAATCCCGAAGTCTCTCACTGCGAAAAGGAAAAGTGGCAGATTCAGTCAAATTCATGGTAGCCAACCAAGCCATCCCCACTGTCACAGAAGAGCCAGTAAAAAGTCTCGGAAGATGGTATGATGACTCCCTGAAAGACACACAAAGGGGATGTGAAACCAAGCAAACAGCAGAAGAAGGCCTGAAGAAAATAGATAACTGCGGACTGCCAGGCAAATACAAAGTCTGGTGTCTACAGTTCATGCTGATACCAAAGCTGCTGTGGCCACTGCTAATCTATGACATTTGCACCAGCACAGTCGAAGCAATGGAAGCCAAAATCAACAAATACACAAGAAAATGGCTCGGTGTCCCACCTGGTCTCACTGATGTTGCATTCTACTGTCGTCAAGCAATGCTGAAGCTACCTCTGAAATCCATAGTGGAGGAATACAAAGTTGGAAAAGCAAGACTGTTGAGCATGCTGGAGGAATCGGAGGACAATATCGTGAGAGCAGTTCATCCAAAGCTGAGAACTGGCAGAAAGTGGAAAGTCCAAGAGGCTGTAAACAATCCCAAGAGAAACCTCAGCGTCAAAGAAATAATTGGACACACGCAAACCAACAGACAGGGACTGGGAGCAACAAAAATGCAGTGGTGGTCCAAAGCCAAAGGGAAGGAAAAAAGAGACATGATCATACAGGAGTTGAAGGAAGAAGAAGATGTCAAAAGAGTGCAGAAGGCAGTCCAGCAAGGTCAACAGGGGCAATGGACAACATGGGACAGTGCACTCCAAAGAAGTCTCAGCTGGAACGATATGTGGCACATGGCTCCTCTAAGGATAAGCTTCCTCCTCAGATCTGTATATGACCTGCTCCCTCGAATGCAAACTTAGTGAAATGGGGGAAAGCAGACGACCCAGCATGTCCGCTCTGTCAGAAGAAACAAACAGTGGAACATGTCCTAAGCTCTTGCAAAGTAGCGCTAGCCCAAGGAAGGTATACATGGAGGCACAACCAAGTTCTGAAAGTGATCACAGATGTGGTTAGCGAAAAAACCATGACCCCAAACGCACCAATTGCTATGACAACGTTCTACAAAGCAGGAGGGAAACAGGTCTGGCCCGAAAGGGCTATGACAACCAGCACATTGCCAAAGGGTCTTCTGGATGGAGCAGTCGACTGGGAGTGTACAGCAGACCTCCCAGAGTGGAGAAATTACCCAGATGTCATCAGCAAGACAGGCATGAGACCAGACATCGCTCTCCACTCTGACTCCTCGAAACAAGTGATTCTGATAGAACTCACTGTGCCATACGAAAGCAGAATGGAAGAAGCACATATCTACAAGACCGAAAAATACGCCGGTCTTGCCAGCACCCTGAAGAAAGCAGGTCTGCGGGTCAAAATCTTCGCCATAGAGGTCGGGGCAAGAGGGTTTGTGGGCACCTCCGCTTATGATCTCATGAAACAACTCGCCATTTCTGGGAAGAAGAGGACTAGAGCCCTTAAAGCGATGGCAGAGGCAGCAGAAAGGAGCTCAAGCTGGATCTGGGCAAGGAGGAACCAAAAAAGTGAACTTCATAAGGATTAAATTCCCTACAGATGATGTGTGCCCCGTTAGCACATTGGTAAAACCGCGTACCGCAGTTCTGAAGCGCAGAATCGCCCAGGTTCGATCCCCGGCGTGGGAAAAAAAAATAGACAACAGCAGAAGGGCATCCAGGAGTCATGACCTGGATGTGGCCCGGCCCCCCGAGAGTGTAACACTTGTCTAAAGGGGGTTACTTCTCTGAAGACCTTCTGTTGTCTAGCTCTCCCTAGAGTTTCTTTTAATCTTTGGGGTTGCAACTTAGTTGCTCATAGAAGCTGGGACAATTTTAAAATACTACAATGATAAGGATAATAATCATGATGCTATGACACTCCATCTAGGATTGAGACTGTGTGACAGAGCTAGCTGTACTCTACGTTTACTGTCGTGATATATCCTGTTGTTCAGATGTCAGTGAAATCTGTGGTGGTGTTCAGAAGATATAAGCAACACCTCATTGACGCATACATAAGGTAATGAGACTCGATTGTGTGGTCCCATCTTCCCAATAAACCCATATCACTAAACCAGTTCCCACAATGAATTTGACAGGACTGAAGATATTTGAACCCACACCATAACTGTAATCCGTTGTGCAAACCACTGTACTCTGGTGGCTAAGCTGGATCATTATCTTTATCATCATTTCTGTTAGAGCATTAACTGAGAACAGAGAACACAAAATGCCAGACCATCACTTTACTGATGACAAGACTGTCATGTCTGATGTGCACTGATCTGATCTGTGGCATGGTTATTCCTCGACATGCTGGAGGCCAACACTGTTACATTAACTTCACTGTTGATACTATTTTAACACTGTGTGAATCAGACAAAAATATTGTTAAACGGACGATACTTATGAAAAGATAAGACATGGCTAATGTACCAACTTCAAGACCTTTTAGAATTTATAGTGTGGGTCGACAGTCATTTTTGTCTGTAGTTGGTTTAATTTATTGGATTCCTTTTGGAGGAGCAGACATTTCCACGCATCACACAGACATAGCCAGTACCATCATCAAAAGCTCTGATGGTCTGATGAATATCAGTGACATGTGTCCGGGTGTAGAATATCTCTTTAACAAAACAAACGTCACAATCCAGGCAGCCAAGTGTCAAGCTGTGGGCACTTGCCCCGATTTACAGCACGTCATGGAGTGGTTTATGGGATGTGTGATCATTTTCTGTTACTGTCGTTTGCATATAGAGGTGCCCCAGGGTATGCTGATACGCATTCATGCTAAAAGACCAGCCTATTGGTGTGAGTCTAGTCCATGGGAAGCTTTGGTGTTTACATATAGAAGAGTTTATACGCCTTACGTTTTGTCATGCAATGTTCATTTAATTGAAGAAATGGTCATTGAAACAAATACAACCATGTTTTTTTCTCATACCAGCACCTTCCTGACGTTAAGATTCGAATAGAAGCAATTACAACTCATGGTTTTATCGTAGGATACACATCACCACATTCAGGGTATGTGATATTACCAAGTCTCTACTCACCTGCCCTTCAGATTTATAAAGAACTGAAAGCTCCCCTGGATGGGTCATCATGGTCAGTTTTCTGACAGAAAACCAGGATAACGAGAATAATCCATGCATAGAACCAGTTTTACACACAACAAGATGCACATCATCAAAGACATACACCTGTGTGCAGTATATATGACACAACTACAAAAGTATTCTCAACATCACGTATTCTTATTCATTTTAAGTGACAAAATCGTTGGCTTATTCAGAAATATATCACAAATGGTCTTCTCGTTTCATTTTAAATATGAACAACCTCAAGAGCTACCCACTGGTTTGTTTAACTGTTCTGTTACTCACTATTCCAGCTTCCAATACCACCTGGACTGTAACCTGAAGATTGAGTGTAATGATGGACAGGATGAAACAGAACATCTGTCCCTTCAGTAGTCCTGACTGTCAGGGTTTGGTGGCTTCACGTAATAAGTGTTTCTGGAGTACTGATATCAAGTTATTCAATGAAGTTACAGTTTTCAAAGAAACTACACACACGTGCCTAAAACGTGGTGGAAACGTGGTTTCAATAAAAACGAGAGAGGAGCAAGGAAACTTTCTACATATTTTTAAGAGAAAAAGCCACTTTAGTGTGATAGTAGGTCATTCAGGTTGGGATTCTGTACCTCTTATGTACAGCATCTTTCGATAAATGGTATGACAATACTTTAATATACAACATAGCTCACTTCTTGATCTCAATACCACATTATCCAGAGTGCATTCACTTGACTATATGGAATACAAATATGGTATTAGAGCATGACAAGATTAAGGTCCCAAGCCAAACTGACTTAGTGTGTGAAACACAATCACAGTCAGAAAGTAAGATCAGAGTCCAAACGGTTGAATTCCCTCGCTCACACCCACGTCTATCCACCTTAACACAAACACAACAAAACATGTTTCAGTGTCCAGGTAGTCATGTGACACATTCATTTTTGTCATGTGATTCAAACAGTCATTGTGGAAGAATTACATACTCACGATATTGTGTGTTTTGGGATATGGGTGCTAATGACAATGCACTGGGTCTGCCTGGAAAAGGTGTTGCACATACTTTCGCCATGTTTATCTGTGATGATGATATAACAACAGTGCCATACAGTCTAGTGTGCAACTTCAGACATGACTGTCCAGATAACAGTGACGAGTCATTCTGTGAACATCCTGACTGTAACAGTTTTTTATGCTCCAATGGTCAGCGTGCGTTGTACAGTCAACGTTGTAATGGACAGTCAGATTGTCTGGACGATTCTGATGAAATCGGCTGTAAAAAACACGTGACAAACACATTTATCCACAGAGAGGCAAACAAAATGCAGCGACTGTTCATCAACCTGGATGGTGCAGGATACTTTACTCAGCAGGCAATGAAATCTGATGACCCGTGTCCTGACACTCATTATCGTTGTACAGAAGACTGGTTGTACTGTCTCCCTATCTACACACGTTGCAATGGATTTTCTGACTGCACTTATGGAGAGGATGAAGAGGACTGTGAGATGCTGTCTTGTCCTGGTTTCTACCAGTGTCGAAGTTCCAGAGTCTGTGTGCATGGATATCATCTCTGTGATGGTTGGGGTCAGTGCCCACAACGTGATGATGAATGGTTCTGTGATATAATTTGTCCTGAAGGTTGTCTGTGTCAATGTCATTCACTTTCATGTTCTCAAGCTTTCTCTACTGATTTATTCGATCATTTACGTTATGTTGACGCCAAAGGCTCAGGAATGACATTGGCTAATTTCAGTACTAACATATATCTTATTCGTCTTAGTTTATCGCATTCTTCCTTATTCGATATACCCAGAATCAAGCTTGCAAACTTGCAATTCATCGATCTGGCTGGTAACAAATTAAGAAATGTCAATATGAATGTGTTTTGGGAGTCACCAAATTTAAAGGTTTTAATCTTAGCAAGCAATCCATTGTTTTCGTTAATAAGTAAACCATTTAATGTATACTATGCTCTGAATAGAATTGATTTGTCAAGAACACATTTAGAAAAGTTTGACAATACATTGTTCATGTACTTACCTAGGCTTACAAATTTGAATCTATCTTTTTCTGCCATTGAAACAATTGAATCAGGGGACTTCAAAACGGTACTGTACCTGACTGAATTAGACATAACAGGTAATCCAGTCACCAGCTTTTATTTTGATGCATTGTCAGGATTACATTATTTAAGAAATATCTTTGCATCTGACTTTAGACCATGTTGTGAGAAACTTGTTCTGAAACAATCACATGAAATGAAGTGCCTGTCTCCATTGCCAGTGTTTTCTTCATGTAAAAACTTGTTACCAACTGATGTGTCTAGGATGTTCTGTTGGCTGGTTAGTATATTTGCCATTTTAGGTAATGGTATTTGCATTACGATTCCTTTTGTTGTAAAGAAAATATTTGAAGGCAATTCTATTTTGTTTTTTGTCCATTACCAGATTGCTAATGTAATGATGGGAATTCACACAAGCATTGTTACAGTGGCCAATCGAGTGTTCCATGGTAATTATATTTATAATGAAAATACCTGGATCAAGAGTGTGCCTTGCAAGACAGCTTCTTTTCTGTCCGTCCTGTCCAGTGAGGTATCAGTTCTAATCATGTTGTTTATCACATTAGATCACGTCATCATTCTTTATCTCCCTTTGACCAGAAGGAGATTCAGTCGACGTTCAACTGCTGCAGCTTGTGTTGTAACTTTGTTTGTTGCAAGTGTGTTGGCAGTGGTTCCTTTTATCCCTGGACTGTCGCACTGGGGCCTTGATGGTCAGTCTGGTCTGTGTCGTCTGGCATTGTTTGATTGTTACAATTGTAATCGACAATTCAGATGGTTCACAGTCACTGCGATATGTAACTTTATATTGTGCATAATATTTGTTCCTGGTAATGTCATTGTTTACAAAAGAATTCCGAAATACCAAGTTGTTGCGGATCCTACCAAGAGATCAATTTATTCTTCAGCAGAATTGATAGTAAAAATGGCTGTGACAGGCTCCATTTGCTGGTTATTATTTGGCCTGACCAGTGTGATGACTTTGTGTGGTGTTGCTGTATCAGACAAAGTCAACATGTTCATGGTTGTGTTCATGTTACCATTCAACTCTGCATTCAGCCCACTGCTCTACATGTGGACTGTTGTAACACAGCGACGACATCAGGCACAAGAAAAAAAGGTGTTACACATGCTGAAATCACGACTTTCCTTACCATCGAAAATATTCACTTAATCAGAGAACATGTATCATTGCAAACTGTTACCCTGTTACTGGCTACAATGCACACGTCCGTTTATGATGACTTTCCATTGTTAAGAACATCTCTTTGTTAAAGATGAAATATAAAATCGATACGATATGGTATAGAAATTCACGCCACTTAGACCAAATCAGTGGCCAACCACTCTAGTGCCATAACTGATGATAATCCAGTACTAGGACATAAGCTTTAAACTATTCAACAATTCACTTACATGTACCTGTATGATCCATCATCAGCAATTACGGATCCAAAACTGAAATATATGTGAGGGAAACAGACAATATCAGTATTGTATTGTTCACGATGAAACCTGCAAGGGAACGAAAGGAATATCTCTGTAAAACACAAGATCAGGGCCTTACATGCATTGTATATTTCATCTTCCATATGCACACCAGGCATAGACATTCACAGCAATTTGCTCAAGTCATGGAAATGATCTGCAATAGCAAGACACTGAAGGTAAGATTCATTGATCCTATCACAAATGAACAAGTGCGACATTTTCAAGAAGCACCATCGACCATGTGAAGATCTGCTGACTTAAGTTAGGGTAGTCAGTTTACTTAGTTAAGAAAATAGTGCGTTGTTCTGATCATGTAACAAGATCCAATGACCTAGCTGGAATGATTATCCAGAAAGCTGTTGAGGGAGGAATACAGAGGGAAGACAAAAAGTTGATTGATAACAACAAGCAATGAACAGAGAAACCATTCACATAGTACAGGCTTTTGCACATGACTGACAGAGCTGGAGAGATGAGGTGATCAGTTCTTTAGTGTGCAGCGAGTAAATGATTTTTTATAGAGTTAGGGGAGAAGAAAAACGAAGAATCAGGGTGTGGACATTTTTAGGTGAAAGTTTGTATAATGTCGACGTCAGGGAGGACAACCATTATGGTTGTGGTTCAGTGAAGGTATGTGCGGGATTTAGTCCAAGCACAGAAGCACTATTTCGCCATCTGGAGGACAGTCTGGAAGATACCATCTACAGGATTCTTTAGGGTTTTATTGTTGTTGTTGTTGTTGCTGTTGTTGTTTAGTATATACCTTTTACGATAATCTGAGTATGATTAGTAGACTTCACATTAATTACTTGCTTTATATCTTATTTCACAGATTCTCAAATTTTTCCTCTCTCTCTCTCTCTCTCTCTGATTTTCTCTCTCTCTCTCTCTTTTTTCCCCTTTCATACACTCATTCATTCCCCTCTTCCCTTATGTCTTTGCTTTCAGAATCTTCTCTCCCTGTTTCTTTCAGACTCTCACATGGGTTCACAAACATCCACTTACTGTAACACTTTAAAAGAGCATGACGCATTTGTTAAATCTTACATGTGGTCTGGACATTTCCAGTTTGTTTACTCACTCAATCGTTTGGTTTGCTAATGCGCTAATCTTCTTTCTTCACGCCTTTTTGTATGTGTTTCAATGTGAATTCGTTGTTTTAAGGTGACTTGAATACAGAGAACAAATCATCTGTACATCTATTTTGTGTGATGACGTCAGAATCAACTGGTTATATCACACTAAAAGGTTATGCCCCATTAAAAAACAGTGAGTTTGTGAAGACGTGCATATCTGTCCCTACTGGACATGTTCTTATGATCAGTGTAAAACGTTTTTCATGGATGATACTTGGTCTACATGTTCGAGGTGCTGAATATCCCAAATCAGAAACAATTACCTCAATCACAAGCTCGAGCTACACTGTACATGTATACAGGATTGCAAAATTAGAAGTAAAATACAATGTAAATTACCTTCTTAACTCCAAAAAACAAAAGCCATTTCTAATTATATTTTCTTTTCACACGGAAACTGCATCACCACAGGAATTACCCAGTGGTTTTTTCAATTGTTCAGTGGAATATTATTCAAGCTTTCAGCACCATCTGGACTGTAACCTGAAAAGGGAGTGTAATGATAGACAGGATGAAACAGAACACTGTCCTTTCAGCAGTTCTGATTGTCAGGGTAAATTGCCATTTTGCAACCGTTGTTACGAATATGTTAGCAGTAAAGTTCTGCATGCATTTGACAGTTCAGGAACACCAGCTGACAAGAGAGCCAGCCGTTACTGTCGTACAATGGGGGGCACACTGGGTGTACCTAAATGTAGTCATGAATGGATGACATCAGTGAAAAAGTTGACCAAAGCATCTGACGTTTTCTATGAACGAGTTTTGGTTGGTATGTACATTGCTGATAAAACTTTACCTAATATGTACAGACACAGTATTGTTCATGAAGACAGAACTGTTGATTTTCATCCTATTGTTGTACTATTCACACGGAGGAATCTTAAAATGAAACAATGTGTGGCATTACATGAACATTATTTTCGTTCTGAGTGTAATCATCATTTATTATCAAATTATGGTGCAGTTTGTGACTTCAGTAAGAATAAAAGGGAAATGAATCATTATTCAAAAACTGTCTCACTGCCCAGTATACAGTTGTTGTTGCACACACGACAAACATCTCTGATGACCTGTCCTGATGGTCATGTTACACACGCTTTTCTGTTATGTGGTTCACACATATTTAATGTATGTGGTAAGGGACACACGTTCTATTGTACTTTTGCCACGTATTCATCAAATATGCTTGACATACGTCAATCAGAAGATCGACACACAGCTTTGTTTACGTGTGATGATGACGTCACCACACTGTCATACACACTGGTGTGTGACTTCAGACCTGACTGTCAGGATGTGAGTGATGAGTCATTCTGTAAACATCCTCCTTGTGTCAACATGTTTACCTGCACTAACGGTCAGTGTGTTTCCTATGACAACTTGTGTGACTGGTTGTTTCATTGTCCAGATGGATCAGATGAAAAAGGCTGTGATACATTTGATTTGAATAAGAAAGACTTTACAAATTCTCCATCTCCAGCTCTTATCAAGTTTGATGGTATCAGGATTTTCAGGCAACCCCCATGAAGTCCAACGACTCCTGTCCTGACACCCACTATCGTTGTCCAGGTAAGTTTAATGATTGTCTACCTGTGTACACAAGATGCAATGGAATGTATGACTGTATTGACCATGAGGACGAAGAGGGATGTGACAACATAGTGTGTCCAGGATTCTTCAGATGCAGAGCTTCCAAAATATGCGCACATGGCGACCACCTGTGTGATGGCTGGCCTCACTGTCCAATGCATGACGATGAAATGTCATGTGGTGTGACCTGCCCCATGGAATGTCTGTGTCAAGGTCACTCTTTTCTGTGTTGTCAGC
Source organism: Monoplex corrugatus (assembly GCA_030674185.1). Lineage (NCBI taxonomy): Eukaryota > Metazoa > Mollusca > Gastropoda > Littorinimorpha > Ranellidae > Monoplex > Monoplex corrugatus. The sequence goes on from JAPXFY010000033.1 coordinate 34,307,163, forward strand.
CTTTCTATGCATCACTCTTTCCTGATCTCCGCTCATTGGATGCTACAGGCTCAGGAATGAATCTGTCTGCTGTAAATAACAATGCCTACCTTATTCATCTGGTTCTTGCTCAGTGTTCTCTGACACATGTTTTTAACACTAAACTGTTCAATATAAGGCTTCTTGATCTCAGTGGAAACAGACTGCAGCATGTAGACATGGGTCACTTTGTTAATTTACAAAATCTACAAATATTGTCTCTGTCCAACAATCCCCTCATTTTACTTTACACTGATAACTCATCTTATTCCACACAAATTAAGCTGAGTGTGATTGACTTGTCTCACACTGCATTAACAGTCTTTCACACCAAAGTCTTGTCGAAATTCCTAAGCCTGAAGAAGATTAATTTATCTTTTACTACCATTCATGATATTAGCCGTTGTGGTTTTAAGTCCATACCACGCTTAGCTGAATTGTACATGGATGGTAGTCCCATAAAAACATTCCCCCTGATGTGTTTAAAGATTTGTTCTTTCTACATATCATATCAACACTGAACTATAAACTCTGTTGTAAAGAAATACTTCCAGAGAAATTTGATGCTACGTTTTGCTACTCTCCCTTAAACGAAATTTCGTCATGTGAAGATTTACTAGAATCAGGGATGTATCGAGGGTTTCTCTGGCTGATTAGCTGTCTGTCAGTGACTGGCAATGTCTTCTGTTTCTTCATGCGTTTTTGTACAAGGAAGACAACCTTTTCAAGTGGGTTTATGTGTTTGTCACCAATCTTACTATGGCTGATTTTCTTATGGGTGTCTACATTGCTATCATTGGAGTGGCTGATCAAGTGTTCCGCGGTAGATATCTCCATCATGATGATGCATGGAAGAACAGTGTGACCTGTAAGTTGGCTGGCTTTCTGTCTTTGTTGTCCAGTGAAGTCTCAGCTCTGATCATCTGGCTTATCACACTGGATCGTTTTATTGTTCTTTGCTTTCCATTCAGCACTTTGCGATTTGAGAAAACATCAGCAGTAGTGGCTTGTCTGCTGATTTGGTTGGTTGGTTGGTTTCTTGCCATGTTGCCTTTACTTCCAATAACATCACACTGGGAGTTTTACAGCCAGACAAGTATCTGTATTCCATTGCCAGTTACAAGACAAGATTTCAAAGGAAGAGTTTACGCTTTCAGTATATTAATCATCCTTAATTTTGTACTGTTTCTGCTGATCTCTGCAGGTCAAGCAGCCATTTACTGGTCAATACAGAAAAATGCCATGACAACAAACACGACCAAAGTGTCACGTGACATGACCATAGCTCGGCGATTGGTCAGTGTTGCTGTAACAGATTTCATGTGTTGGTTTCCTGTTGGACTGTGTGGAATGTTAGCACAGGCTGATATTCCCATTCCTGGAGTAGTGAATGTAGCATTAGCTGTCTTTGTATTGCCCTTAAACTCTGCTCTTAATCCATTCATGTATACCTTCAACACGCTGTCAGAGAAGCGGAGAAAAGCTAAACATGCTAAACTACTAAAGTGGCTCGAATCCCATACTGATATGATTGGCTGTTAACATAGGACGCCATATATCGATTGGCTCATCATACATTATAGAAAAACAACATAACATGTGTGTGTGTGTGTGTGTGTGTGTGTGTGTGTGTGTGTGTGTGTGTGTGTGTGTGTGTGTGTGTGCGTGTGCGTGTGTGCGTGTACATGTGCGTGTTTGTGTGCGTGTGTGTGTGTGTGTGTGTGTGTGTGTGTGTGTGTGTGTGTGTGTGTGTTAACAAGAAAGGTTTCTCTGCCATTCATCATTTTTTAGTATATGTGTTGCTGAGCAGATACAAGAAACACAGATACTGATTTAATTTGTCCAGCTCACCAACCAGACAATTATGATGATGTGTATTTTCTCCTTTTGTGTACCGTGTTTTTAAGTATCATTGAACTAAGACAAATTTCTGCAAGCATTTTTATTTTGCCACGTTTTACACCACTTTCATGGCCACGGAAGTGGACCAGTGTACAGTGTTTGATGGTGATGATGATAATGATGATCATAATGATCACTAGGCTATGAATTTCCATCTACTACTGAAACTGTATGACATGGGTCCACTGTATGCTTACTGTCAAGATACATCTTTGCTTGAACCAGGCCCGAGAAATACAAACACCTGTATGTTGGTCAGGATATTTGAGCAACACCCTCGAAGACAGATCTCTAAAGTCAATGATACTCAGCTTTGTGGATTTTCCAATGAGCTCATAGCACACTTAACTCTAGGTAGGAATTGGTTGGGTTTGAAAAATCCCACAATGATTTTAAAAGGACTGACAGGATTCAAACCCAAACTCTTCCTGTTGTGCATGGCAACTGTTTGTGCCCAGTAGTTGCTGAACTTTACCCTTTTTCCTGCAAAATGTTAAAAATGATCAAGCATGCTTCATTTAAATAACATTTGTAACTGGCATCTGGCTGTGTGTATGTTCGTTTTTGCCCAAAGCATTTAAAGTAAAAGGAGCTGCCTGCCATATGCCAATACATAGTTTGTCAACCTGTTCCTAGCTGTTAATGCTACTGTTTACTTGATATTTTCTGCTGAAAAAATCAGCATTTTTTTTTTATACAATTCTGATCTATTCTCTCTCTCTGTCCCTCTTTGTGTGTGTGTGTCTCTCTCTCAGGGAGTCCACGCTGGCCATTCCAATATACAATAGAATTAAAATTAAACGAAGCTATTTGTGATTTATATATTATGAAAGAATTATGAATGGATCAAATATGAGAATGGTGGTCCACCATTATGTCTACCCCTCAGTCGTTAAAACTTCCTCAACGTCTCATACGCGATTTCGACGGGAAAGTCATCAAAAGTTTTAGAGAACTGGAAGAGAAACACCGATCACTAGTCAGGTTCAGGAACCATCTTCATTTCATGCTCCATTGTAAACATCAAAATGTGTGCCCTACAAGTCTTAAGATCAAAACTAGTATGAACGGCCAGGCAGCTAACTACGTCATCCATCGTGCTCAACGTGCGCTCATGAACGAACGGATTAAACAAATCAACAGTCGTTTGGTTATCATCAACAACAGGATCGCCATTTTGAAGGATGAATTCAGTGCTTGTGTACCGGATACTATTATGGCGGAGACGGTTGCCTGGTCCGACTGCACTGTCAGGCATGAATGGGACAGAGTGTTCATTCGCCACAGGAAAAAGTTTGCTAAGTTGCAGACTAAACCAAAACATGACGATTGCGTGCCCATTACTCCCGTCAGTGATCAAGAAACGCAAGAAATCAAAAACAGGTGGGTGGTAATCTGTCGGATCAAAGTTTGACTGAAGCAGAATTGTCAGTGTTGAGAAAGGGGCTCAATTTCGCGGTCACTCCAGACAAACTTCCCATCACGGAGTACATTACCAGCATTGAAACTGCGTGTCGATGGATTGGTCCTCAAACAGAAGAGGCCACACACGTACGATCAGAGTGTGTGAACATCCTCAAACAGAGCAAACCCCCCAAATCCAACATTTCCAGGGATGAAAGACTTGCACTACAGGGACTGAAGAAGAACGATTCCATCACGATTCTCCCAGCCAACAAAGGCCGTGCCACAGTCATCTTACCCAAGGGGCAGTATTATGAGAAGGCTTACATCTGCTGGATGACAAAAAGACCTACCAACAGCTGAGCAAAGATCCCACCAGCAAGTATACTGTCCATCTGACCAAACCACTGCAAGGCCTACAGAAGTCAGGAGAACTGTCCTCAGAACAGTACCACAGATTGTACCCCTCAGCTACTAATGTGCCCAAGTTCTACGGACTGCCTAAAGTGCACAAGAAAGATGTACCCCTCCGTCCCATTGTCGCCTCTAGAGGATCCCTGATGTATGAGACGGCCCGCTTCGTTGCAGACATCCTCTCGCCTTTGGTAGGAAAGACAGAACATTCCATTGCCAACAGTACAGACCTGGTGAAGAAGCTGTCGAAGTTTGTACCACAACCTGATGAGATTCTGGTGTCCTATGACGTCACAGCCCTGTTCACCAGTGTCCCTGTGAAGGACAGCATTGACATCATCAGGGGGAGGTTACAGGTCGACAGCAGCCTTCGGCAACGCACCAACCTGCCAGTGGAACACATCTGTGAACTGCTATCCTGCTGCCACAACACCACCTACTTCACCTTTGAAGGACACTTCTACCAACAGACCAAGGGTGCAGCCATGGGGTCCCCCGTGAGTCCCATTGTCACCAACCTCTTTATGGAAAATTTCCAGGAGAAAGCTTTGGCGTCGTTCCACACTCCTCCACGCTACTGGGGCTGCTGCTACATGGACGAAAGCCGACCCACACGGACCAGTACTTACAATTTGACAAGTCACCAGCCACTGGAACACAAGCTTGGGGTAATCCGCACCCTCACCCACCGAGCGAAGACCATCTGCTCTATCGACATCGCTAGAGAAGAAGAGGTGCAGTGCATCAAGAAAGTACTCAGTGTGTCAGGATACCAGAAGTGGGCCTGGGATATTCCGGGGGGCAAGAAAACCATACCCCACCCCTCCACTGAACGGCAAACCCCTTCAAGAGGGCACGTCTCCATGCCATATGTCAGCGGCGTCACTGAGGCTCTCAGCAGGAAGATCAGGAAGTTGGGAGTCAGTGTCCATGCCAAGCCCACCAACACCATCAGAAGCCAGTTAGTCCACCCCAAAGACAAAACACACATTGGACACATCAGGGGCGATATACAAGATAGACTGCCAGGACTGTGACCATAGTTATATTGGCAAAACTGAGCGCAACTTGCACAAAAGATTAAAAGAACACAAACGTGAGTCCTCTCCAGTGGGAGAATATCTTACCGAAACCAACACCAATTTGAAAAGGACAGTGTGCAAGTTCTCGACAAAGAAGCAAGATGGTTCCAGAGGGGAGTAAAGGAGGCAGTTTACATCACCGCAAGGAACCCCACCCTCAAACATGACCAGGGCCGACACAACCTGCCATCGGTGTATTCCTCACTTATTCAGTCGCACTGTCGTGAGTTCGCTCACGGCGTGCGCACTGAAGCCAGTTCTCAACCCAGCAGTTGCGCTGATCTGAAGAAGTCGGCTGGATCGCCGATGAAAGCTACGCAGTAAGTAGCTTTTTTTTCACTGAGAGGCAGGTTCAGCCAGGTAGCCATCAAATATGACAATTTTATATTAATTACATTCAAGGAGACAATCAGTGTGATGTGACTAGTCCCCTATTGTTTTCTTTGTTCATAAATGAACTACATTAAAAGTATTCAGCAATAGGATTTTATTTTTACTTTTATTGTTGTTTAAAGGCCCAGCCAACTGCGCAGAGTCATATCAGGGCTACAGCAATAGGAGACATGATACAAGATCTGCACATAGTTATCATAAAAACCCTAGAGTACAGAATATATTTACCAAGATGGCATGATAAACAAAACAAACAAACAAAATCAGTCGAACACGTAAAACCCCAGTCGTACAATGGAGCGCACGTGATAGTTGCGCTTAACGAAGTCAACATAGATATATATGTTACTTCTTGCAGACGATGCTGCTTGTTTCAGAAAGGATTATATTTAGCTCTCAAAGTAGGGAGGATTTTTCATGGTGTTATCAAGTCTGTAATTAAGTTTATAAGTATTTTATACGTATCTGTCGTTCAACAATGCTGATGTCTTCTGCTGTACGCCATGATTTTGTAATGCATAAAACATATAACTTAAACTATAATTCTACTGACATTTACCTGAAGTTGTTTCACCAAAGATTCAGTCAATTGCTTGTGATGGTGCTGAGCTATTATAGGGTGAGGGTAATGCAACCTGATGTTTTGAAGGATGAAGGCCACGTAACGGATAATTCCCTGTGTGACTATTTACACACTGTGTATATACCAGTCTGACCATCTACAACACTGTGTATAATTACCAGTCTGACCATCTTACAACACGTGTTTTAGACCAGTTGTGTATAAATGACCAGTCTGTGTATAATGACCAGTCTGACCATTTTACGACATTGTGTATAATAACCAGTCTGACCACTTTACGACATTGTGATAATAACCAGTTGGAACATTTTACAACATTGTGTATAATAACCAGTTGAACATTTTACAACATTGTGCATAATGACCAGTCTGACCATTTTACAACACTGTGTATAATAACCAGTCTGACCATTTTACAACACTGTGTATAATAACCAGTCTGACCATTTTACAACACTGTGTATAATAACCAGTCTGACCATTTTACAACATTGTGTATAATAACCAGTCTGACCATTTTACAACATTGTGTATAATAACCAGTCTGACCATTTTACAACACTGTGTATAATAACCAGTCTGACCATTTACAAAACTGTGTATAATAACCAGTCTGACCATTTTACACAATGTGTATAATAACCAGATCTGACCATTTTACAACACTGTGTTAACAACCAGTCTGATCATTTTACAACACTGTGATTAATAACCAGTCTGACCATTTTACAACATGTGTATAATAATCCAGTTGACATTACAACACTGTGTATAATAACCAGTCTGACCATTTAAAACATGTGTACATATGACCATGCTGACATTTACAACATAGTGTATATAAAACAGTGTGATCATTGACAACATAGTGTATAATAACCAGTCTGACCATTGACAACATAGTGTATAATAACCAGTGTGATCATTGACAACATAGTGTTATAATAACCAGTGTGATCATTGACAACATAGTGTATAATAACCAGTGTGATCATTGACAACATAGTGTAATAATAACCAGTGTGATCATTGACAACATAGTGTATAATAACCAGTCTGACCATTGACAACATAGTGTATAATAACAGTGTGATCATTGACAACATAGTGTATAATTAACCAGTGTGATCATTGACAACATAGTGTATAATAACCAGTCTGACCATTGACAACATAGTGTATAATAAACAGTGTGATCATTGACAACATAGTGTATAATAACCAGTCTGATCATTGACAACATAGTGTATAATAAACAGTGTGATCATTGACAACATAGTGTATAATAACCAGTGTGATCATTGACAACATAGTGTATAATAACCAGTTGATCATTGACAACATAGTGTATAATAAACAGTGTGATCATTGACAACTAGTGTTAATAAAACCAGTGTGATCATTGACAACATAGTGTATAATAAACAGTGTGATCATTGACAACATAGTGTATAATAACCAGTGTGATCATTGACAACATAGTGTATAATAACCAGTGTGATCATTGACAACATAGTGTATAATAAACAGTGTGATCATTGACAACATAGTGTATAATAAACCAGTGTGATCATTGACAACATAGTGTATAATAACAGTGTGATCATTGACAACATAGTGTATAATAACAGTGTGATCATTGACAACATAGTGTATAATAACCAGTGTGATCATTGACAACATAGTGTATAATAACCAGTGTGATCATTGACAACATAGTGTATAATAACAGTGTGATCATTGACAACATAGTGTATAATAAACCAAGTGTGATCATTGACAACATAGTGTATAATAACCAGTGTGATCATTGACAACATAGTGTATAATAACAGTGTGATCATTGACAACATAGTGTATTAATAACCAGTGTGATCATTGACAACATAGTGTATAATAACCAGTTTGACCATTGACAACATATGTGTATAATAAACCAGTGTGATCATTGACAACATAGTGTATAATAAACCAGTTGACCATTGACAACATAGTGTATAATAACCAGTTGACATTGACAACATAGTGTTTAATAATTAAACCATGTGACCATTGACAACATAGTGTATAATAATCAGTCTGACCATTGACAACATAGTGTATAATAACATCGTGAGCATTGACAACATAGTGTATAATAACAGTGTGATCATTGACAACATAGTGTATAATAACCAGTGTTATCATTGACAACATAGTGTATAATAACCAGTGTGATCATTGACAACATAGTGTATAATAACCAGTGTGATCATTTCACAACATTGTGTATAATAAACAGTGTGATCATTGACAACATGTGTATAATAACCAGTTTGACCATTGACAACATAGTGTATAATAACCACTGTGAGCATTGACAACATAGTGTATAATAACCAGTGTTATCATTGACAACATAGTGTATAATAACCAGTGTGATCATTGACAACATAGTGTTTAATAAAACCAGTGTGATCATTGACAACATAGTGTATAATAACCAGTTGACCATTGACAACATAGTGTATAATAACCAGTCTGACCATTGCCAACATAGTGTATAATAACCAGTCTGACCATTGACAACATAGTGTATAATAACCAGTGTGATCATTGACAACATAGTGTATAATAACCAGTCTGACCATTGACAACATAGTGTATAATAACCAGTCTGACCATTGACAACATAGTGTATAATAACCAGTGTGATCATTGACAACATAGTGTATAATAACCAGTGTGATCATTGAAAACATAGTGTATAATAACCAGTGTGATCATTGACAACATAGTGCATAATAAACAGTGTGATCATTGACAACATAGTGTATAATAAACAGTGTGACCATTGACAACCTCACCTGTCTCACCTGTCGGCGTCACCGGGAACAGTGTTGGCCGCTGCACATGATGTCCTCACAAGTTGCCTCCAGCACTCTCGATCTTGGCTAAGTCTGACCACCTCCTGGAGTTTCTTGCCACTGATGTTTGTGATGTTTCTAGCAAGTGATGCAGGTGGCCGTCCTCTGTTTCTCTTTCCTTCCACTTTACCTTGGAGGACAGTGGACATCAAGTCTGTTCTCTCATTACGGATTGCGTGTCCAACATATTTCAGTTTCCTCCGTTGTATGAGTACTAGAAGCTTGCGTGTAGTACCCAACTCATTCAGTATGCTTTCATTTGAGCGCCTATCCGTCCATTTGACCCTCAGCAGTCTTCGGTAAAACCACAGCTCTGCTGCTTCCACTCGTCTTTCATCCTCTTTCTTCATTGTCCATGCCTCGCAGCCGTATAACATCACTGGCCAGACAAGACATTTTAAGAGTTTTATCTTAAGGTCTGCTGTTATGCTGTGGTCTTTCCAAATATTGTTCAATTGAACCATACTGTTCTTGGCCATTCCAATTCTCATCTTTATGTCTTTTGAGCATGTTCCATCTGTGTCTTGACTGAACCTAAATATCTAAAGTCCTTGACATTTTCTAGAGGGACTTGGTTTAGCATGATCTGGTCCTGTCTAGTGTTATATTTGCCTGCAACATGCATAACCTTTGTCTTCTTTGAATTTAAGTACAGCCCAGCTGCCTTTCCAACCCGGTCTACCCTGTACAGGATCCTCCTAGAGCCTGTAATGTTGTCTGCCAGTAATCCTGTGTCATCTGCGTAGCGTAAATTTGACAGGTTTCTACCACCAATATTTACTCCCATGTCTTCTATGTCTGCTTCTCTCATGATATGTTCAGTGTATATGCTGAAGAGATGTGGAGACAGGATGCAACCTTGCCTTACCCCTTTAGTGATGTTAAAAAATTTGCAGTTTTGATTATTCCATCTGATTGTTGCTTTTTGATCATTATATAATGAAGCTATGAGGGAAACCAGATGTCTTGGAAAACCCATTTTGATCATGAAGTGGAAAAGACTTTGGTGAATCACGCTATCAAACGCTTTGCTGTAGTCAATGAAAACGATGAACATCTCTTGGTCTGTGTTTCTAATCTTTTCTATCAATATCTGGAGTACAAACAGCATATCTATTGTTCCCCTGTTTTTCCTATAGCCTGCCTGACAGTCGGATAGCTCTTCCTCTACTTTTGGCTTTAACCTGTTTAAAATTATTATCAGCAGTATTTTACTGGCATGACTGATCAGTGCAATTGTTCTATAATTGTTGCAGTCTTTGACATTTCCACTCTTATGTAACATGACAAATTCTTGGAGCTTCCAGTCTGTAGGCCACTGACAAGTCTTCCATATCTTGCAGCATAAGTGATGCATTACTTTGAGTCCACCATCACCTGAGTGTTTCAACAACTCTCCAGGAATATTGTCAAGACCAGGAGACTTTCTGCATTTTAGATCTTTAATGGCAGATTCAACTTCGCTGAGTAGAGGTTCAGGTTCCGTATCTCCAGGGGTCAATTCCAAATTTGGCTCTAAATTATTTTCATGGCTGTCAGGCTTGCCAAAAAGTGATGTGCCATATTCGTTCCACCTATCCAAGACATCATCTGGTTCAGTCAGAGTGTGACCATCCTTGTTGTTGATGCATTGGTTTGTTGCTTTGAAATTTGTTTTTTTCACTTTTTTTATTTGTTTGAAGAGCTCCCTCGACTTCCTGTTTTCGTTGTGTTCATTGATTTTACTGCATTCTTGTGCCAGCCAATTTGCTTTGTCTCTTCTGACTTTACTTTTTATTTCCCTTTTCAGTGCTGAGTATTTTTCCCGCTCTCCCTGCTTTCGAGCTTGACTTTTCTTTTCTGCCAGATCTATCACTTCCTGACTTATGTAGGGCTTAGCTTTTTTCCTTTTCTCTTCTTTTCCTAGTTTTTCTTCAGAGATTTTGGTCAGTGTGTTTTTTATGTCTGTCCAGATTTCATCAGGATATGAGTCATTTTCATCCCAAACTTCAAGTAACTTTAAGAAACGATTACTTGTTTCTATACTAAATTCTAACGCCAGCTCAGGGTTTTCTAATTTTGATATGTCGAACTTTGGCGTCGATTTGGTTTTAGGCTTCTTCAATATTTTCATTCTTAATTTGGTTGTCACAAGAATGTGATCCGTGTCGCAGTCTGCTCCAGGCTTTGTTTTTGCATTGAGGACAGTTGATTTCCAGGATCTGTCAATGATAATATAATCAATCTGATTACGACACCTGTCTCCTGGAGACAACATAGTGTATAATAACCAGTGTGATCATTGACAACATAGTGTATAATAAACAGTGTGATCATTGACAACATAGTGTATAATAAACAGTGTGATCATTGACAACATTGTGTATAATAACCAGTCTGACCATTGACAACATAGTGTATAATAACCAGTCTGACCATTGACAACATAGTGTATAATAAACAGTGTGATCATTGACAACATAGTGTATAATAACCAGTCTGACCATTGACAACATTGTGTATGATAAAACAGTCTGACCATTTTACAACACTGTGTATAATAACCAGTCTGACCATTTTACAACATTGTGTATAATGACCAGTCTGACCATTTTACAACATTGTGTATAATACCAGTTGACCATTTACAACATGTGTATAATAAACCAGTCTGACCATTGACAACACTGTGTATAATAACCAGTTGACATTGAACAACATAGTGTATAATAACCAGTGTGATCATTGACAACATAGTGTATAATAAACCAGTGTGATCATTGACAACATAGTGTATAATAAACCAGTCTGACATTGACAACATAGTGTATAATAACCAGTCTGACATTGACAACATAGTGTATAATAACAGTGTGACATTGACAACATAGTGTATAAAACCAGTGTGATCATTGACAACATAGTGTATAATAACCAGTGTGACACATTGACAACATTAGTGTTTAATATAACCAGTGTGATCATTGACAACATAGTGTAAATACATGAATTAACACAGTGTATCATCTGACCATTGACAACATAGTGTATAATAACCAGTGCTGACATTGACAACATAGTGTATAATAACCAGTCTGACCATTGACAACATAGTGTATATAACCAGTCTGACCATTGACAACATAGTGTATAATAACCAGTCTGACCATTGACAACATAGTGTATAATAACCAGTCTACCATTGACAACATAGTGTATAATAACAGTGTGATCATTGACAACATAGTGTATAATAACCAGTGTGATCATTGACAACATAGTGTATAATAACCATGTGATCATTGACAACATAGTGTATAATAACCAGTGTGATCATTGACAACATAGTGTTTAATAATAAACCATGTGATCATTGACAACATAGTGTATAATAAACAGATCTGACCATTGACAACATAGTGTATAAAACCAGTGTGATCATTGACAACATAGTGTATAATAACCAGTCTGACCATTGACAACATAGTGTATAATAAACCATTGTACCATTGCCAACATAGTGTATAATAACCAGTCTGACCATTGACAACATAGTGTATAATAACCAGTGTGATCATTGACAACATAGTGTATAATAAACAGTGTGATCATTGACAACATAGTGTTAATAATAACCAGTCTGACCATTGACAACATAGTGTTTAATAACCAGTCTGACCATTGACAACATAGTGTATAATAACCAGTGTGATCATTGACAACATAGTGTATAATAACCAGTTGACCATTGACAACATATGTGTTTAATAAACCAGTGTGATCATTGACAACATAGTGTATAATAACCAGTGTGATCATTGACAACATAGTGTTATAATAAACAGTGTGATCATTGACAACATAGTGTATAATAACCAGTGTGATCATTGACAACATAGTGTATAATAAAAGTGTGATCATTGACAACATTGTGTATAATAACCAGTCTGATCCATTGACAACATAGTGTATAATAACCAGTGTGATCATTGACAACATAGTGTTTAATAAACAGTGTGATCATTGACAACATAGTGTTAATAACCAGTGTGACATTGACAACATAGTGTTTAATAACCAGTGTGATCATTGACAACATAGTGTATAATAAACAGTGTGATCATTGACAACATAGTGTATAATAACCAGTTGATCATTGACAACATAGTGTACAATAACCAGTGTGATCATTGACAACATAGTGTATAATAAACAGTTGTATAAAATCATTGACATAACAGTTAAAATAGTGTATAATAACCAGTCTGACCATTGACAACATAGTGTATGACCATTGACAACATAGTGTATAATAAACAGTGTGATCATTGACAACATTGTGTATAATAACCAGTCTGACCATTGACAACATTGTGTATAATAACCAGTCTGACCATTTTACAACACTGTGTATAATAACCAGTCTGACCATTGACAACATAGTGTATAATGACCAGTCTGACCATTTTACAACACTGTGTATAATGACCAGTCTGACCATTTTACAACACTGTATAATGACCAGTCTGACCATTTTACAACATTGTGTATAATAACCAGTCTGACCATTTTACAACACTGTGTATAATAACCAGTCTGACCATTTTACAACACTGTATAATGACCAGTCTGATCATTTTACAACACTGTGTATAATAACCAGTCTGATCATTTTACAACATTGTGTATAATTACCAGTCTGACCATTTTACAACATTGTGTGTAATGACCAGTCTGACCATTTTACAACACTGTATAATAACCAGTCTGACCATTTTACAACACTGTGTATAATAACCAGTCTGACCATTTTACAACACTGTGTATAATAACCAGTCTGACCATTTTACAACACTGTATAATAACCAGTCTGACCATTTTACAACACTGTGTATAATAACCAGTCTGACCATTTTACAACATTGTGTATAATAACCAGTCTGACCATTTTACAACACTGTGTATAATAACCAGTCTGACCATTTTACAACATTGTGTATAATAACCAGTCTGAACATTTTACAACACTGTGTATAATAACCAGTATGACCATTTTACAACACTGTGTATAATAACCAGTCTGACCATTTTACAACACTGTGTATAATAACCAGTCTGACCATTTTACAATACTGTGTATAATGACCAGTCTGACCATTTTACAACATTGTGTATAATAACCAGTCTGACCATTTTACAACACTGTGTATAATAACCAATCTGACCATTTTACAATACTGTGTATAATAACCAGTCTGACCATTTTACAACATTGTGTATAATAACCATTCTGACCATTTTACAACACTGTGTATAATAACCAGTCTGACCATTTTACAACACTGTGTATAATGACCAGTCTGACCATTTTACAACACTGTGTATAATGACCAGTCTGATCATTTTACAACACTGTGTATAATAACCAGTCTGATCATTTTACAACACTGTGTATAATAACCAGTCTGATCATTTTACAACATTGTATATAATAACCAGTCTGACCATTTTACAACATTGTGTATAATAACCAGTCTGATCATTTTACAACACTGTGTATAATAACCAGTCTGACCATTTTACAACATTTTGTATAATGACCAGTCTGACCATTTTACAACATAGTGTATAATGTCCAGTTTGACCATTTTACAACAATGTGTATAATAACCAGTCTGACCATTTTACAACACTGTGTATAATGACCAGTCTGACCATTTTACAACACTGTGTATAATAACCAGTCTGACCATTTTACAACATTGTGTATAATAACCAGTCTGACCATTTTTACAACATAGTGTATAATGTCCAGTTTGACCATTTTACAACAATGTGTATAATAACCAGTCTGACCATTTTACAACACTGTGTATAATGACCAGTCTGACCATTGACAACATAGTGTATAATAACCAGTCTGACCATTTTACAACATAGTGTATAATAACCAGTCTGACCATTTTACAACAATTGTGTATAATAACCAGTCTGACCATTTTAACAACACATGGCAACTGTGATACACAATGTTGTGTGTAATATGACGCTATGATTGTACACTGAAACACAGTGTTCGTTGCAGACTTGGACACAAGCTGTTGAACACTGACACAAAATGGATGTTACCTGATTGCAGAATTTGTATATGAACATAATGGTTTTACATGATACAGAATATTATGTAACTGACACACAATGGTATTACACTGATACAGAATGTTATGTTATGACACACAATGGTATTACACTGATACAGAATGTTATGTACTGACACACAATGTATTACACTGATACAGAATGTTGTATTAATGACACACAATAGTATTACACTGATACAGAATGTTGTATAATGACACACAATGTATTACACTGATACAGAATGTTGTATAATGACACACAATAGTATTACACTGATACAGAATGTTGTATAATGACACACAATAATTTACACTAAATACAGAATGTTGTATAATGATACACAATGGTATTACACTGATACAGAATGTTGTATAATGACACACAATGTAATTACACTGATACAGAATGTTGTATAATGATCACACAATAGTTTACACTAATACAGAATGTTGTATAATGACACACAATGGTATTACACTGATACAGAATGTTGTATATGACACACAATAGTATTACACTATACAGAATGTTGTATAATGACACACAATGTTTTACACTGATACAGAATGTTGTATAATGACACACAATAGTTTTACACTGATAAGAATGTTATACACTGACACACAATAATTCTACACTGATACAGAATGTTTATAACTGACACACAATATTTTACACTGATACAGAATTTTACATTTGACCACAATAGTGTTACACTGATACACAATGTTTACACTGACACACAACAGTTTTACACTGATACAGAATTTTGTACACTGACACACAATATTTTACATGATACAGAATGGTATGTAATGACATACAATAGTTTTACAGTGATACAGAATTTTGTAACTGACACACAAAATTTTACACTGATACAGATTGTTGTATATGACATACAAATGGTGTGTGCATTGACACACAATCTAGTTTTACATTGTATGAAAATGTTAGTTATAATTGGCACACAATAATTTTACACTGATACAGAATGTTGTATACTGACACACAATAGTTTTACACTGATACAGAATGTTGTATAATGACACACGATAGTTTTACACTGATACAGAATGTTGTACACTGACACACAATAGTTTTACACTGATACAGAATGTTGTATACTGACACACGATAGTTTTACACTGATACAGAATGTTGTATAATGACACACACTAATTTTACACTGATACAGAATGTTGTATACTGACACACAATAGTTTTACACTGATACAGAATGTTGTATAATGACACATGATAGTTTTACACTGATACAGAATGTTGTACACTGACACACAATAGTTTTACACTGATACAGAATGTTGTATACTGACACACGATAGTTTTACACTGATACAGAATGTTGTATAATGACACACGATAGTTTTACACTGATACAGAATGTAGTATAATGACACACAATAGTTTTACACTGATACAGAATGTTGTACACTGACACACAATAGTTTTACACTGATACAGAATGTTGTGCTGACACACAATAGTTTAACACTGATACAGAATGTTGTATAATGACACACAATAGTTTTACACTGATACAGAATGTTGTACACTGACACACAATAGTTTTACACTGATACAGAATGTTGTACACTGACACACAATAATTTTAAACTGATACACGGATCTAATAGACACACCTCTTTTGTTGATCACCAGAACACGTTGCCATACCAGTGGTGAATACAATCCCCTACTGTTGATCACAAAACACGTTGACTGTCTTTGTCATCATTCGATGCTAAAGAATGATAGCTGCTATGTACTAACATTTGCAGCGTCATTTTTCAGCGCTGACTTATGACAATGGTTGTATGCTGACACACATAATAGTTATACACTGATACATGATGATTGTACAATGATACACAGCAATTGTGTGTGCACGGAGTTACGGTTGTACACTGAACACAGAATTCGTTGTACATTGACACACAACTGTTGCACACTGACACACAATGGCTTTACACTGAAAAACAATGGTTGTACACTGATACAGAATGTTGTACACTGACACACAACAGTTGTACACTGACACACAACAGTTGTACACAGACACACAACAGTTGTACACTGACACACAACAGTTGTACACAGACACACAACAGTTGTACATTGACACACAACAGTTGTACACTGAACACAGAATTCGTTGTACACTGACACACAACAGTTGTACACAGACACACAACAGTTGTACACAGACACACAACAGTTGTACATGACACACAACAGTTGTACACAGACACACAACAGTTGTACACTGACACACAACAGTTGTACCATGACACACAGTTGTACACTGACACACAACAGTTGTACACTGATACACAACAGTTGTACACAGACACACAACCGTTGTACACAGACACACAACAGTTGTACATGACACACAACAGTTGTACATTAACAAACAACAGTTGTACACTCACACACAACAGTTGTACACTGATACAGAATGTTATACCATGGCACACAACAGTTGTACACTGACACACAACAGTTGTACACTGACACACAACAGTTATACACAGATACCGAATGTTGAGCATTGGCACACAACGTAGTGCAATGACACATAGTGTGTACACTGACACACATATGTTTGTACAGTGACACATACTGGTTGTACACTAACACACACTGGGTGTACACTGACACATACCAATTGTACATTAAAACAGAATGTTGTGTACTGACGCACAATGCTCTACACTGACACACAATGTTGTACATTGATACAAAATGTTGTACACTGACACACAATGTTGTACATTGATACAGAATGTTGTACACTGACACACAATGTTGTACATTGATACAGAATATTGTACACTGACACACAATGTTGTACATTGATACAGAATGTTGTACACTGACACACAATGTTGTACATTGATACAGAATATTGTACACTGACACACAATGTTGTACATTGATACAGAATATTGTACACTGACACACAATGTTGTACATTGATACAGAATGTTGTATACTGACACACACCGGTTGTACATTGAAACAGAATGTTGTACACTGACACACAATGTTGTACATTGAAACAGAATGTTGTATACTGACACACAATGTTGTACATTGATACAGAATGTTGTATACTGACACACAATGTTGTGCATTGATACAGAATGTTGTATACTGACACACAATGTTGTACACTGACACACACTGGTTGTACATTGATACAGAATGTTGTACACTAACACATAATGTTGTACACTGACACACACTGGTTGTACATTGATACAGAATGTTGTACACTGACACACAATGTGCAATGACCCACTGAGGGTGTACACTGACATACAATAGTTGTACACTGACACAAATACAGTGTCACTGTACATTGAGACACAGTGGTTGTACACTGACACACACTTATACCGTATGACAGCATATTAACATACAATAGTTGTATACGTATACATATAGAAGGGCCATGCACTGGGCCACGCTCTGTTATAAAATCCTGGACAAGCCGTATGATGTGGTCCATTAGTTCATTTGGTTAGAGGGCCACGATCTGCTATAAAATCCCGGACAAGCCGTATAATGTGGTCCATTAGTTCATTTGGTTAGAGGGCCACGCTCTGCTATAAAATCCCGGACATACTGTATGATGTGGTCCGTTAGTTCATTTGGTTAGATGGCCATGCTCTACTATAAAATCCCGGACATGCCGTATGATGTGGTCCGTTAGTTCATTTGGTTAGATGGCCACGCTCTACTATAAAATCCCGGACATGCCGTATGATGTGGTCCGTTAGTTCATTTGGTTAGATGGCCATGCTCTACTATAAAATCCCAGACATACTGTATGATGTGGTCCGTTAGTTCATTTGGTTAGAGGGCCACACTCTACTATAAAATCCCAGACATGCTGTACGATGTGGTCCGTTAGTTCATTTGGTTAGATGGCCACGCTCTACTATAAAATCCCAGACATGCTGTACGATGTGGTCCGTTAGTTCATTTGGTTAGATGGCCATGCTCTACTATAAAATCCCGGACATACTGTATGATGTGGTCCGTTAGTTCATTTGGTTAGATGGCCACGCTCTGCTATAAAATCCCGGACATACTGTATGATGTGGTCCGTTAGTTCATTTGGTTAGATGGCCATGCTCTACTATAAAATCCCGGACATACTGTATGATGTGGTCCGTTAGTTCATTTGGTTAGATGGCCATGCTCTACTATAAAATCCCGGACATGCCATACGATGTGGTCCGTTAGTTCATTTGGTTAGATGGCCACGCTCTACTATAAAATACCGGACATGCCGTACGATGTGGTCCGTTAGTTTATTTGGTTAGATGGCCACGCTCTACTATAAAATCCCGGACATGCCGTACGATGTGGTCCGTTAGTTCATTTGGTTAGATGGCCACGCTCTGCTATAAAATCCCGGACATGCCGTACGATGTGGTCCGTTAGTTCATTTGGTTAGATGGCCACGCTCTACTATAAAATACCGGACATGCCGTACGATGTGGTCCGTTAGTTCATTTGGTTAGATGGCCACGCTCTGCTATAAAATCCCGGACATGCCGTACGATGTGGTCTGTTAGTTCATTTGGTTAGATGGCCACGCTCTACTATAAAATCCCGGACATGCCGTACGATGTGGTCTGTTAGTTCATTTGGTTAGATGGCCACGCTCTACTATAAAATCCCGGACATGCCGTACGATGTGGTCTGTTAGTTCATTTGGTTAGATGGCCACGCTCTACTATAAAATCCCGGACATGCCGTGCGATGTGGTCCGTTAGTTCATTTGGTTAGATGGCCACGCTCTACTATAAAATCCCGGACATTCCGTACGATGTGGTCTGTTAGTTCATTTGGTTAGATGGCCACGCTCTACTATAAAATCCCGGACATGCCGTACGATGTGGTCCGTTAGTTTATTTGGTTAGATGGCCACGCTCTACTATAAAATCCCGGACATGCCGTACGATGTGGTCCGTTAGCTCTGTTGCTTAGAGAGCCATACTACAGGGTGTTTCAAAAAAAATACGCCAAAATCATTACGCAGTTTTTTCAGGTCTATAGCATTGTAGTGGACTGAATCAGTGGTTATTTGATAGAGTAGTTATCAAAGTTTGATTGGGTGTCAGTTTCACCGCTGTCGTTAGTATAACTTCCGGTGCAGCTGAATTGTGGGAAGATCAATCAAAATGGCGACTCCTCAGCAGAAGGCGTTTTGCGTGCTTGAGTTCGCGAAAACAAACGCCATTGTCACGGTGCAACGTGCTTTCAGAACAGAATTCGGCATTGATCCGCCCCATCGTGAGAGCATTCGACGGTGGGTTAGACAGTTTAAAGAGAGTGGGTGTCTGTGCAAAGGAAAGAGTCCTGGAAGACCACGTGTTACAGAGGAGCAAGTGGAGAGGATTCATGATGCATTTGAGAGCAGCCCACGTAAGTCCGTACGTCGAGCAAGTCTTCAGCTTGCCATCCCTCATACCACTGTCTGGCGTGTGTTAAAGAGACGATTACACATGAAACCATACAAACTAAGCCTCGTCCAAGCACTTACTAATGATGACAATTTGATGCGGAGGACATTCTGTGAGTCAATGCTGGAGATGGAGGAAGGTGATGAAACTCTCTTTTCACGTTTAGTTTTTAGTGACGAAGCGACTTTCCATTTAAGCGGCACAGTCAATCGTCACAATGTGCGCATTTGGGGAACAGATCACCCACATGAAACTGTTGAGCATGAAAGAGATTCCCCTAAAGTGAACGTCTTCTGTGCTGTGTCTCAAGACAAGGTCTATGGTCCCTTTTTCTTTGAAGGAAACACCGTTACAGGACAAACCTATCTCGAAATGCTCCAAAACTGGCTATTCACTTTACTGCAAGCAGATTCGAATGACTTCATTTTTCAGCAAGATGGAGCACCACCCCATTGGCATCTCGGGGTTAGAGCTTATCTGAATGAAAACGTGCCTCAGCGATGGATTGGGAGGAGAGGTGCTAAAGACCTTGCTCTCTGTGCTTGGCCTGCCAGATCCCCGGACCTCACTGTGTGTGACTTTTTCTTGTGGGGGTATGTTAAAGACCAAGTTTATGTTCCACCACTTCCAGCAAGTATCGATGACTTGAAAGATCGAATAACAGCTGCAATCAACACGGTGGACCGTGACATGCTGAGGCGCGTTTGGGAGGAATTCTTATATCGGCTTGATGTTGTCCGCGCTGCCGGTGGTGGCCACATTGAGCACTTATAAAACATGAAATGAAACTTGAATGTATATACAACACATGTGTTCATGCTAGAGGTTTGTAATTTTTTTCGTTTTTGACACATCACGTGATGATTTTGGCGTATTCGTTTTGAAACACCCTGTATTAAAAGAAGGGGTCTTAACCAGTCGCCGTGGTATAGTGGTTAACGCAACGAACTACCGACCGGAAGGTTGTGGGTTCGAATCCCCATCAGCACCTTCAAAAATAATTGTGGGATTTTTCGGCTCTAACCGGCTCCTACCCAGAGTTGGGCGTGCTATGGGCTCATTGGGAAGACTGGAACCACACAGTCGAGTCTCATCCACTTCGCGGATGCGTCATTGAGGGTGTTGCTCAAATTTTCTGACCAACACCGCAGGTGTCTGTATCTCTCAGGCCTGGTTGACGCCAGGATATATTATGATAATAAGCGTAGAGTACAACCCTGTCACGCAGTCTCAATACTAGATGGAACTCCTTAGCATCATGATTATCATCCTCATCGACATCATCATCATCGCATAATAAAAACTGTTCCAGCTTCTGTGGCCATTAAAGTGGTGTAGAAAATTGGACGGGAAAAAATGTGAGCACAAAGGTAACCTCCCTGAGTGCAATGATCCTTAAATAAATTTTTTTTTAAAAAGCAGCGGTCTTGGGTTCGACCCGTAATCAGAACATAATTTTTTAATAGTGGCCCATTATCTCAGTTGTTAGAGCGTTATGCTCAAAACGTGTGGGTTGTGGGTTCAATCCCGAGCTGGCCACGATTGTTTTATCATGGCACCTGTGACTTTAGTGCACATGGAATTCGTTCCGAGTGCGGAGACGTCGTCTTCCGAAACTGAAACTGAATTGGCATATAGGGGCATATAATATCCCGATAATACCGACAAACTGTGACATAAAACTCTATCATCTTCTTCTACTTCTTTATTAAGGCCTCAATGATGATTCATTTGGGTGCTGCACTAATGAGCTGTGCACTAGATTCCTCCAGCTCTGTTGGTTGAGTACCAAGCCTGGGTCTCTGTGAACGGTTTTGATGTCCATTTTGCAACGTTGTCAGTCATGTGTTCTTCCTGTCTTCCTATCCGTCCCCTTCCTTCAAAGGTTCCCCATAGGACTGATTAAGCAAGTTCATTGAATCTTGTCACATGGCCATACCATTGTTGTTTTCTTCTCTTGATTGGTCAGCAGCTCTTCTCGTTTTTCATTGTGATATTTTAGTTTATTTGTTTATTTGTTTATTTATTTATTTATTTGTTTATTTATCTATTTATTTATTAGTTCATTTATTTATTTATAATTTATCAAATATTTCTTCATTTATTTATTTGCTTATTTATTATTTTTTCATCTATTTATTTATTCACTTACTTATTTTTGGCATATTTTTGTTGATAACATGATCAGCGTATCTGAGGTTTAGTATCTTGCAATAGCATCTCATGTTCTACTAATATCACCACCACCATCATCACCACAGTCACAACAAATCCCACCACTACTATTGCATACTGATACCACCTTCATCATCAGCACCATCACAACCAAGACCACCACTATTGCATGCTTATATCACCTTCATCACCATTACTGCTACCACCACCACTACTACTGCATACCGATACCACCTTCATCGTCACCACCATCACAACAAGACCATCACTACTACCAATGTTACTATATCCATTATTGCTGTGTTATTTTCTGACACATGTGTTTGTGTCACAATGGCAGTGGTTCGAGTCCCACATCCTATGGTTCCTATGTGTACCTGCTTTCTACACCACATGTGTCTGTGTCACAATGGTAGTGGTTCCAGTCCCACATCCTATGGTTCCTATGTGTACCTGCTTTCTACACCACATGTGTCTGTGTCACAATGGTAGTGGTTCCAGTCCCACATCCTATGGTTCCTATGTGTACCTGCTTTCTACACCACATGTATGTGTCACAATGGTAGTGGTTCCAGTCCCACCTCCTATGGTTCCTATGTGTACCTGCTTTCTACACCACATGTGTCTGTGTCACAATGATAGTGGTTCCAGTCCCACCTTCTATGGTTCCTATGTGTACCTGCTTTCTACACCACATGTGTCTGTGTCACAATGGTATGGTTCCAGTCCCACCTTCTATGGTTCCTATGTGTACCTGCTTTCTACACCACATGTGTCTGTGTCACAATGGTAGTGGTTCCAGTCCTACCTTCTATGATTCCTATGTGTACCTGCTTTCTACACCACATGTGTCTGTGTCACAATGGTAGTGGTTCCAGTCCCACCTTCTATGGTTCCTATGTGTACCTGCTTTCTACACCACATGTGTCTGTGTCACAATGGTAGTGGTTCCAGTCCCACCTTCTATGGTTCCTATGTGTACCTGCTTTCTACACCACATGTGTCTGTGTCACAATGGTAGTGGTTCCAGTCCTACCTTCTATGGTTCCTATGTGTACCTGCTTTCTACACCACATGTGTCTGTGTCACAATGGTAGTGGTTCCAGTCCCACCTTCTATGGTTCCTATGTGTACCTGCTTTCTACACCACATGTGTCTGTGTCACAATGGTAGTGGTTCCAGTCCCACCTTCTATGGTTCCTATGTGTACCTGCTTTCTACACCACATGTGTCTGTGTCACAATGGTAGTGGTTCCAGTCCCACCTTCTATGGTTCCTATGTGTACCTGCTTTCTACACCACATGTGTCTGTGTCACAATGGTAGTGGTTCCAGTCCCACCTTCTATGGTTCCTATGTGTACCTGCTTTCTACCAAGGGGGCAATTGTGAGTTCAAATCGAATGAAAGTGGATTGAGTTGTGTTGTGTTGCGTTGTGTTGTGTTGTGTTGTGTTGTGTTTTGTTGTGTTGTGTTGTGTTGTGTTGTGTTGTGTTGTGTTGTGTTGTGTTGTGTTGTGTTGTGTTGTGTTTGTTGTTTGTACACCCACACCCACACCCACCCCCACCCCCCACACACATTTCAAAATGTATGAATCTGTTTTTATTCTCATTAACAGGGGAGATACTACCAGTAAACCCAGTAGCCATGGTTCGGTGGTTAGTACAACTTACTATCTATTTGAACTTTGTGAGTTCGAATCTTAATCGGTTCTGTCAAAATCTTTCCGGCCCAAACCAAATCCTTTCCAAAGCTGAGTGTAGTACGCACTCATTGGGAACACTGGGATCACACAGTCAAATCTCATTCACTTCACGGATGCATCATTAAGGGTTTTACCCAAATGGCCTGACCAACACTGCAGGTGTCTGTATATCTCTGGCCTTGTTGACGCCAGGATATATAAATAAAGTGAGAGTGGAATATAGCCCCGTCAGGCATCCTCGATCCTGGATGAAACTCCGCAGCATCATGATTATCATCGTTATCGTCATCAATCTTCATAGCATTGTAAAATTGTCCCAGCTTCTGCACCATTATAGCGGCGTAGAAAATGGGACAGAAATAAAACGTGAGCGCAAATGGAATTACCCAAACGCCACAATCTTTTAAACAAAAACAATGAAAGAAAGACAGACAGAAAGTGGCAGTCAGTTCTGAGCCTGGAACTGGAATGTAGCCAGGGGCCCCGTGTTCAGTCCAGTATCAAAAAAGAAGGAGTCGAGTTCAGATCCTGGCCATTTGGTCCTCAACGTGTAACGAGTATAACAGTTGTTGGTAGAGGTTCAGACCTGTGCCAGCCAGGAGTTCAGTGATACTCTGCAGAAGGAGAAAATGAGCATGGGTTCAAATTCTGAATTTAACCCTCTCTCTTCTTGCAACGTATCCACTAGCTTCCTGGTTCTGTTGAGGGAAGAAGGTTACATTACCTCGCCTCTCTCTGTCTCTCTCTGTCTATCTGTCTGTCTGTCTGTCTGTCTATCTGCTCTCTGTCTCTCTGTCCTCTGTCTCTCTCTGTCTCTTTGTCCCTCTGTGTCTTCCTCTCTGTCTCTCTGTCCCCTCTCTCTCTCTCTCTCTCTCTCTCTCGCTCTCTCTCTCTGTGTCTGTCTCTCTGTCTCTCATTGTCTCTCTGTCTCAGTATGTCTGTCCGTGTACCTGTTTCTCTGTCCTTGTCTCCCTTCCTCCTTCCCTCTCTCTCTCTCTTTCTCAAACTATAGCAAATTAAATCACTCTTTGTTTTCCTTGTGCTATGTCTTATGTCAACAGACGGATAGGGAAAGCTGCCACTGCTTAACAAAACTGACCAGGACAGTGTGGAAAATAACAAGCTCACCACAGTCACCAAGACGAGTGTACTAACCTGCACATTGAGTACACTTCTCTACAGCAGTGAGAGCTGGACATCCTGTACACACCAACAGCACCACCTTGGTAGATTCCACCTCTTCTTCTTTCTTGGAACATCCACCATCATCGTTTTGATGGTTCTGATGTGTATAGAAACTGGGGATTTCCGCTGGCTAGGACGCTGGTATGTAGAACTGGCTTTGGGGGTGGGGTGGTGGTGTAGAGGATGGGGAGGGGGGGGGCTGGCTGGTCAGATTCGGGACTTGAAACACTCCACCGAGGCTGAAGAGATAACCTCGGGGGAAGACTGTTCCAGTCCCTGACAGTCCTCGGGAAGAATGAGTATTTCCTGTAGTTCGTTTTACAGGCGGGAGGAGATACGTCTCCCTGTGTGACTGTCTTGTCGACTGTGCTGGGGTGTTTGGTGTGGGTCTGAATGGGGTGTTGATGCTGACCTCTTCTCGATGGTATTTGAAGAAGGTGGTCAGCTTGCTATTCTTCTTCTGTCTGCTAGGGTGGACCACTGTAAATGTGTCAGCATGGAATCGACACTTGAAGTGTGACGGTGGCGGTTCACAACCCATCGAGCTGCACGGCGTTGGACCTCTCTCGATTGGTGAGGCATATTCTAGGGTGGGACGAACCAGGGCTTTGTAGGCTGTTTCCTTGATGTTGATGGAACCACTCTTAGGTTTCGCCTGAGAAAACCTAAGGTCTTGTTTGCCCTGTTTGTCATGTTGGAGATGTGGGTGTCCCAGCTGAGGTCTTCGGAGACGGTGACCCTTAGGTATTTTGTCTCTTCTACTCTTTTGAGGTTTTGGCCGTGGAGATGGTACGTGCCAGTCAGTGTGTTTCTCTTCCTGAAGATATGGAGGGCTTGGCATTGTCAGGGTGGAAAGACATCCTCCATTTAGTTTCCCAGTCCACCATGTGGTCCAGGTCATCTTGTCCCTTTGGTCTTGGGGGGAAGTTATGGTTTTGTGGCAGAAGTGTCATCTGCAAAGAGCCGTGCTGTTGAGGAGAGTTGTTCAGGGAGGTCGTTCGTGTAGAGGAGAAAAAGGGCAGGGCCCAGGACTGATCCCTGGGGGACTTCTGACTCTACTGGAACGGCCTTTGAAGAAGCTCCATCAACAACCACCGCCTGCTGTTGGTTTGCCAGGAAGTTCTTGATCCACTCGTGGACCTGGCCAGTGATCCCGTAATGTCGGAGCTTGTGGATTAGAAGGGAGTGGCAGACCTTGTGCCAGACACTGGACATTTCCTGGAAAGACCATGTGCCAAACAGGGACGTCCTTGACCAGACTAGCATGCGAAGCATGTATTCCTCTTACACAACGATGACTGCGCTGACTTGGCCATCAGTCTCCGCCACATGCAGGATAGCCACATCCCAAGGGATATACTGTATACAGAGCTCGCTGCAGGATCTCAGCCCACAGGGCGCCCACTGCTGCCGCAAAGGGACGTCTTATCGGTATATTCAACCCTATTGATGTGGAAGCGAATGTGTGCCATCCCACTCATCCCGACTAACAACTCTTCAGGAGCACTTAGCACTGGCAACTGGGTCTGTTACATGTGTGTCATCATTGACACTGGTGGTCAGTCAGGGGCACATAGCCATGCACAAATATATACATTCCATTTTATAGTTTATGTACGTTCCTTCCCTTTTAGAAACATCACAAACTTGTTCATGTAGAACAACATTTTCTTTAGTGCACATTGGATCGAAATAGGATTGTCTATCAAAATGATGAAATGGCTTTGAACAATACTAAAGGTTTGAGAAATTCTACATGGGAGATAACTTGTTGGGTTTGAGAAATTCTATATGGGAGATAATTCCGTGACTTTCAGGAGTTATGTGGCTTTGAACAATGTTTTTGGGGTGGAAAAAACTGTATCACCGATCAATGTAAAAGCAGACGAATTCAAAATTAGATCGGGATAAGGAGGCATTGTACCGACGAATTTTGAATAAATGCATTTCTAACTTAATCGTCACCTTTTGATTTTCATTGTGTACAGATTTGTAATCAAATCTTCTGAAGCAATGAACTGAAACTTAGGCTTTAGATTTCATTGTAGATATTGTTGTGCACGCTGTCTCCAACGAAATATACCAATATGGTGTTAACAGACGTCTGTAAACGTGACCTGAAGTCTGCAGATATCAGTGTGGATAACTGGGAAGAGACAGCTACATATCGCTGTGTCTGGCCAGAATGATTAGAACATATACTATGGGCAGTGAAGAAGTCAGTTTTTGATGTTACATGCTGGGACTGAACTCAAGACGTCAGATGTGGAATCCATGGCTCTATCAACACAGCCAGCCAGTCTGCTTGAAAATATCAAACCTCTGGTCTGTCTGAGGGTTGACCCCATGACCCCTGTGTTATCAGTATGGCGCTTAAAACACACACACACACACACACACACATACACACACATAAACGCACACATAAACACACACATCACACACACATACACACACATACACACACACACACATATATATATATATATATATATATATATATATATATATGCACACTCATATATGCACACAAAGAGACACACATACACAATACACACACACTCACTCACTCACTCTCTCTCTCTCACACACATACACACACACTCACTCACTCACTCTCTCTCTCTCACACACACACACACATACACACACACTCAATCACACACTCTCTCTCACTTTCTCTCTCTCTCTCACACACACACAAACACACACACA
The DNA here is from genome assembly GCA_030674185.1 of Monoplex corrugatus. Classification (NCBI taxonomy): domain Eukaryota; kingdom Metazoa; phylum Mollusca; class Gastropoda; order Littorinimorpha; family Ranellidae; genus Monoplex; species Monoplex corrugatus. Next base: position 34,335,267 of record JAPXFY010000033.1, read on the forward strand.
AACACACACACACACACACACGCACACACACACTCACATACACACACACACATACTTATCCACACACTCACACACAAACATTATATACACACACAAACACACACACACACACAAACACACATACAAACACACACGTACACATGCACACACATGCATACACACGTACACACATACACACCTCCTTTCACACACACATACACACACATATGCACATACCACAGGTATACAAACACATATGCAAACGCACAAACATAGAAAGGAAGAGAGAGAGTGACAGAGAGAGGTGGGAGGGGGAAAAAAAGAGAAGAGAGAGAGAGAGAAAGAGAGAGCAAGAGAGAGAGAGAGGGGGGGAAAGAGACACACAGAGAGTGGGTAGAGAGAGAGCGAAAGAGACAGACAGACAGACAGACAGACAGACAACGTACCTCTAGCTGCAGTATAAAAGAGGCAAGCAGGGAGAGCTGAGTCATATTGATCTATATCGGGTCCCTGGTGGCAACCATGACAACAACAGTCTGCAATACACGCACACTTCCTGACTGTTTTGCTTTTTCTACCCATGATATTGCCGACATGGGTATTGATATCTTGTGTTAAAGTCTGTATTTATTTAGTACACTCACTTTGAGTATGATGCTCTGTTTGGGTTCTTATGTGAATATCAATATTCAGTTTGTTTCAGATAATGCGAATGTCGGTTCAGTTAGTGTAAATACTGTCAAGTGTATAATGTTTCAGTTAACGTGCTTATTGTTTTAGTTAATACGAATATCATTCCAGGTAATGTGAAGACAGTTTCAGTCAACTTGATTGTCAGTAACATAATACACATCCCTTCCATCCCCCTTCCCAGTTCAAGACCTTGCCAGCACATAGGGTTCACGCAGGCTCAGTGAGTCTGCTAGATAACTGTTGGCAGATTTGGGTTGAGCGCATGTGCAATTGTCTGGATGGAATGGCTTAGTCTTGAACGAACTCTATCCTCCAGACTCCAGACATGTTTGTGGAGAGCCTGCTGTCCTGAGAACTGTCTGCCGTTACTTGGACACCTCCCACACAACGCAGCACCTGACCTTCCCTAGACAATGTCACCACAGGGTCCTTCATGTTTAACCTGTTTTCCTTGAGTAGTGGGAGTAAGAATAAAATATGATATACATAAGAGTGTATACGATGAGACAATACATAGATAAATAAACAAACAAATGAACAAACAAATCATGGATAAGTAATGAATAGATAAATGATCAATAGATAAATGAATAAACAGGTGAATAAATACATATGTGAATAAATACAATAAATAGATAAATAAACAAACAAATGGACAAACCAATAAATAGATGAATAATGAATAGATAAACGATATTAGATAAATAAACAAATGAACAGGTGAATAAATACATAGGTGAATAGATACACAAGTGAATAAATAAGTAAATACATAAGTAGCCTAATACATAAACAGGTGAATAAATGCATAAACAGGTGAATAAAAATACAAGGTGAATAAATAAATAAATAAGTGAATAAATAAATAAATAAATAATAAATAATAAATGAAATAGAATAAAGTAACAGAAATAAGATAAAATAAAACAATGTAAGATAAAGAAAAATACAATACTATAGATGAATACCATTATGAAATGAAATAAGAAGGACATGAAGAATTAAGTACAGAATAGAATCCACAATCTGATCTGTGTACAGTCGTTTCAAACAAGCTGAAACACAAAACTACTTCGAATTTTCTTCAAGTGGAATCCTGACAGCGATCCATGAAAGTGACATAACCGCGTTTAATGACATCTCAGGAAACCAGCAAGAGTTGTTTACCCTGTTCTTCTTCTCATCGCATGACCAGTGTCGTCACTGAACGACGTGAGTGGACACAGCAGCACAGTCCTCCAACCAGTCTCTGAGGCGCAACAAACCGGGGAAAGTCCGTCGCCGCAATCCAGCGCCACTCACATGTTCTTTTTCTGCGTGGGTGTATTTCTGCATACCTATGAAAGTGAATTTGCTGCAGAGTTTTGCCAGGGACAACTCCTTTCTTGCCTTGGGGTCTTTAATGCGTCGTTCGTGTTCTTAGATGAGGATGACAAACTGCCCAATGAAAAGGTCTATTGACCAACGCCACAAGTGTCTCTACCTTTGTTAACTCCCTGATCTATCCAACCACGGGACACCAGTGGCACTATAGATCGCAACGATTTGCAGTACTCGTGTGTGATAGTGATTGGGCAACAGGGAAAGCAGTGACGGCGTGGGAAATCCCCTTCTCTTGTCACCTCTTACATAATGACGGCGCTGGGAAGGCCTCCGTGAACGGTTTGTTTGCCTTCTTTGTAAGGTAGTGCTACCTGAATTGTTTGTTTGCCTTCTTTGTAAGGTAGTGCTACCTGAATTGTTTGTTTGCCTTCATTGTAAGGTAGTCCTACCTGAATTGTTTGTTGACCTTCTTTGTAAGGTAGTCCTACCTGAATTGTTTGTTGACCTTCTTTGTAGGATAGCTTACCTGAATTGTTCGTTTACCTTCTTTGTAGGGTAACTTACCTGAATTGTTCGTTTACCTTCTTTGTAGTGTAGTCCTACCTGAATTGTTTGTTGACCTTCTTTGTAAGGTAGTCCTACCTGAATTGTTTGTTGACCTTCTTTGTAAGGTAGTCTTACTTGAATTGTTTGTTTACCTTCTTTGTAAGGTAGTCCTACCTGAATTGTTTGTTGACCTTCTTTGTAAGGTAGTCCTACCTGAATTGTTTGTTTGCCTTCTTTGTAAGGTAGTCCTACCTGAATTGTTTGTTTGCCTTCTTTGTAAGGTAGTCCTACCTGAATTGTTTGTTTGCCTTCTTTGTAAGGTAGTCCTACCTGAATTGTTTGTTTGCCTTCTTTGTAAGGTAGTCCTACCTGAATTGTTTGTTTGCCTTCTTTGTAAGGTAGTCCTACCTGAATTGTTTGTTGACCTTCTTTGTAAGGTAGTCCTACCTGAATTGTTTGTTTACCTTCTTTGTAAGGTAGTCTTACTTGAATTGTTTGTTTACCTTCTTTGTAAGGTAGTCCTACCTGAATTGTTTGTTTACCTTCTTTGTAAGGTAGTCCTACCTGAATTGTTTGTTTACCTTCTTTGTAAGGTAGTCCTACCTTAATTGTTTGTTGACCTTCTTTGTAAGGTAGTCCTACTTGAATTGTTTGTTGACCTTCTTTGTAAGTTAGTCCTACCTGAATTGTTTGTTGACCTTCTTTGTAAGGTAGTCCTACCTGAATTGTTTGTTGACCTTCTTTGTAAGGTAGTCCTACTTGAATTGTTTGTTTACCTTCTTTGTAAGGTAGTCCTACCTGAATTGTTTGTTGACCTTCTTTGTAAGGTAGTCCTACCTGAATTGTTTGTTGACCTTCTTTGTAAGGTAGTCCTACCTGAATTGTTTGTTGACCTTCTTTGTAGGATAGCTTACCTGAATTGTTCGTTGACCTTCTTTGTAGGGTAACCTACCTGAATTGTTTGTTTACCTTCTTTGTAAGGTAGTCCTACCTGAATTGTTTGTTTACCTTCTTTGTAAGGTAGTCCTACCTTAATTGTTTGTTGACCTTCTTTGTAAGGTAGTCCTACTTGAATTGTTTGTTGACCTTCTTTGTAAGTTAGTCCTACCTGAATTGTTTGTTGACCTTCTTTGTAAGGTAGTCCTACCTGAATTGTTTGTTGACCTTCTTTGTAAGGTAGTCCTACTTGAATTGTTTGTTTACCTTCTTTGTAAGGTAGTCCTACCTGAATTGTTTGTTGACCTTCTTTGTAAGGTAGTCCTACCTGAATTGTTTGTTGACCTTCTTTGTAAGGTAGTCTTTACTTGAATTGTTTGTTTACCTTCTTTGTAAGGTAGTCCTACCTGAATTGTTTGTTTACCTTGTTTGTAAGGTTGTACTACCTGAATTGTTTGTTTAACTTCTTTGTAAGGTAGTCCTACTTGAATTGTTTGTTTACCTTCTTTGTAAGGTAGTATTACCTGAATTGTTTGTTTAGCTTCCTTCAGCCCGAATCCCCGGGATCGCTACATTAAAATTGGCCTTCTCATTGTCCCATCTTATTATTGTTGTTCTGGTGGTGTCAGTGTAGGATTAGATAAGTCCCCCTTCCCCCTTTCCCCCTTCCCCCAGTTCCCTGTGGATGGTTATCCCGTTGGCCATAACACTTGACGTAAAAACTGAACCAAATCAAACCATCCTTTGGCCCAGGTCTTTATGGGCGCTTCTCACCTATCTACCTCCCCCCCCCCCCCCCCCCCCCGCTCAAAACCCCCTTGATGGGGGACATTGGAATGTGAAGAGAACATGTAGCTGTGGTTTGGTTGATGTAACTGTTATGTCGTTGGCTGTCTTTTATTGGAATAGGACACGTGTGGACGTTGACCAAGAGCCAACTGCCTTACTCAGCTCTCTGCCTTCCCCGTGGTGTAATGGTTAGCACAACAGACTGCACACTCGAAGGTTGTAGGTTCGAATCCCCATCAGTCCCTTCAAAATTTTTGTAAGATTTTTCGGGTCTAACGGGCTCCTATCCAGAGTTGAGCATGCTATGGGTTCACTGAGAAGACTGGGACCTCAGAGTCGAGTCTCATCCTCTTAACAAATGCGTTATTGAGGTTATCGTTCAAATCTTTTCTTCAGCACCGCAAGTGTCTCTATCTCTCGCGCCTGGTTGACACCAGAATATGTTATGATGGTAAGCCCAGAGTACAGCCCTATCACACAGTGTCAGTCTTGGATGGCACGTCGTAGCATCACGTTTTTAATCCTCATCATCTTCATTTCATTGTAAAAACTGTGCCAGCTCCTGTGGCCATTCAGGTGGCGTAGAAAATGTAGAAGTTGTCGATGTCTTCCTGAGCACTTGCGGATGTTGGTGCATACACCTGTATGATGTTGATATCAAATGGTTTGCCTCCGAATTTGACCAGTAAAACTCTGTCGGACACTGCCCAGTATCCCTTAACTGCTTTTGATTTGTCTTTGTCCATTATGATGCCTACTCCTCTTTCATGTGAGTTACCACCAGAGTATATCACTGTTTATTCTCCTGATGTTACCATGCCTGCCCCCTTCCATCTAACTTCCCCTAGTCCTAAAATACTGATGTTAAGCCTTTCCATATCCATTTTGATGTTGTCTAATTTACCTTTCTGCAACATTGTTCTGTAACATTAAAAGCTGGCCTGTTTGCTGCCCATTGTAATGTTTCCATCATTCTGCTGGTGTCAGCTTGGTGTTTGATAGGTCCACTGGCCTGTTTGCTGCCCATTGTAATGTTTCCATCATTCTGCTGGTGTCAGCTTGGTGTTTCATAGGTCCCTTCCCCCCACCACCACCCCTTTCCAATTCAAGACCATTCCAGTGAACAGTATATTGTGCAGGCTTACACAGTCTGCTAGATCTGTTGCCTACAGATTTAGATGGAGCGTGTATGGATTTGTTCGAGTGCAGCAAATCCCTGGTGGGCGCCAAACTCCTGGAGAACCAAAGGTTCAAAGTTCAAGTTACATGGTATTCCCACCCCCACCCCCTCTTCACACTCCAAAGAAGTTTGAAGAGAGAGTTCAACAGTACGTCAAACCACCTGGAGGTAAACGGGTGGATCCACAAAGTCGGCCCTGCGGAATTCAGCTGGGAAGGTTGGCCACTCCTGCCGGCCGGGTGGGAGATGTTTTACCATCATCACACTCCTCAAAGGAGATTCATTATCGTGTCTATACAACTATCACAGTCAAAAGGAAACTCTCTCTCTCTCTCTCTCTCTCTCTCTCTCTCTCTCTCTCTCTTTCTCTCTGTATGTGTGTGTGTGGGGGGGGGGGGGGTGCAGCAGAAAATTATATCTGGTATTGGTAGGCCAGCATGTTCTGGTGGTGAACAGTAGCGTCCTGTATCTACCATTTGCAGGTCAACGTGTCTTGTGGTCAATAGTAGCCTGAAATTTATCATCAGTGTATAAAACGTCATCTGGTAATTAATAGTGGAGGACTGTATGTAAGATTGGTTGGTCAGCGTGTTCTGGTGATCAACTGTAGGCAACTGTGTGTGTGGTCTGAGTCCAGGTTTTAATAAGAACTCTTAACACAGAAATGCTCACGTTGATCCCACAACAACATTGACCACTATGTTGTGATTCTTTTGACATATGTTATGGACCTGGCCTGATGCATGTATTTCGAATCCACAAGTACAATACAGTTTCTGTACTTTTTCTATTAAAACCTGAAAGGAGGGCAAATAATATATTTTACTTTCTTCAGATTTAAATGGTTCGAACTTAACTATTTTCTGCCCACTAGGTGGTTGGAATATGGCAAGATGCACAATATCAATATATCTGTCATCAATATGACCACAAGGAAATCAAGCATTGAAAGCAGAAAAACAGAATGGGGAAGATGTAAATGTGTAGACTGAACTACTTTATAGGCATGCTTTAAAACAAGGCTGTGCAGTTTTAAGAACACAGAATTGTGTTTTCTTTCTGGTAGTTTTCCATTCCTCACATAAAGTTTCCAGATACATTATACAGTGTTATAAAAGCTTAAGACTGGTACCATCTGTTTTTGAGGTGTTCGCCCTTCAAAGTAACTGGCTACATTATCCATACCCGATAACTCAGCACCATACGGAGCAATAAATAGAACCTGTGCCTCAAACAACTCCAGACGTACGTTAGTACAGTCACAAATTTGACTCATATTTTTTTGTACTACGTAGTTGGAAAGAACGTATTTGTGTTTAACAAGAATGGCATACAACGGCAAAATGACCTCATTGCATATGTAGACTGATTCTGTGGTAGATGGTTACTTATTGGACACATACATAAACACCACACACACACACACACACACACACACACACACACACACACACACCACACACACACACAGACACACACACACACACACCACACACACACACACCACAGACGCGCACGCCACACACACACAACACACACACATACATACACACACACACGCAAACACAAACGCACACACACGCACACACACACACACACACACGCACACACACATGCACACACATATACACACATTCATGGTGTTGTTTTTGTGTAGTGTATAAGCCAGTCAGTGTATCGCGTTGTCTGTTAACAGCCAATCATGTGAGTTTGGGATTCCAGCCATTCTAACAGTTTAGCTTCTTTAGATTTTTTCCGCTTTTCCGCCAGTGTGTTAAAGGTATACATGAAGGGATTCAGAGCAGAGTTTAAGGGCAACACAAAGACAGCTAATGCCACGTTCACTTCTCCAGGGATGGGAATATCAGCCTGTGCTAACATTCCACACAGTCCAACAGGAAACCAACACATGAAATCTGTTACAGCCACACTGATCAATCGCCGAGCTATGGTCATGTCACGTGACACTTTGGTCGTGTTTGTTGTCATGGCATTTTTCTGTATTGACCAGTAAATAAAGGCTTGGCCTGCAGAAATCAGCAGAAACAGCACAAAATTGAGAACGATCAATATACTGAAAGCATAAACTCTTCCTTTGAAAGTTTGTCTCGTAACTGGCAATGGAATACAGATACTTGTCTGGCTGTAAAATTCCCAGTGTGATGTCACTGGAAGTAAAGGCAACATAGCAAGGAACCAGCCAACCAACCAGATCAGCACACAGACTACTACTGCCGATGATTTCTCAAATCGCAAGGAACTGAATGGAAAGCGAAGAACAATAAAACGATCGAGTGTGATAAGCCAGATGATCAGAGCTGATACTTCACTGGACAATAAAGACAGAAAGCCAGCCAACTTACAAGTCACACTGTTCTTCCATGTGTCATCATAATGGAGATATCTACCACGAAACATTTCATCAACCACTCCAATGATAACAATGTAGACACCCATCAGAAAATCGGCCATAGTAAGGTTGGTAACAAACACATTAAACCCACTTGAAGAGGTTGCCTTCCACGCATGCAAACGTATGAAAAAACAGAAAAGGTTACCAGTCATTGACAGACAGCCGATCATCCAGAGAAAGCCTCGGTACATTGTTGATTGTAGTAAATCTTTACAAGACGAAATTTCGTTTTTGGGAGAGTAGCAAAACGTAGCATCAAATTTGTCTGGAAGTATTTCTTTACAGCAGAGTTTATAGTTTAGTGTTGATATGATATGTAGAAAGAACAGATCTTTAAACACATCAGGGGGGAATGTTTTTATAGGACTACCATCCATGTACAATTCAGCTAAGCGTGGTGTGGACTTGAAACCACTAGGACTAATACCATGAATGGTAGTGAAAGATAAATTAAGCTTCTCCAGGAGTAAGAATTTCGACAAGACGTTGGTGTCAAAAACTGTTAATTTTGTGTAAGACAAGTCTATAACTGTTAGCACTGTCTGCATGGTATAAGATGAGTTATCAGTGTAAAGTGAAGTGAAGGGATTGTTACACAGAGACAATGTTTGTAGATTTTGTAAATTAACAAAGTGAGCCAGGTCTACATGCTGTAGTTTATTGTCACTGAGATCGAGAAGCCTAATGTTGAACAGTTTAATGTTAAAAATATGGGTCAGAGAACACTCCGCAAGAATCAGATAAATAAGGTAGGCATTGTTGTTTACAGCAGACAGATTCATTCCTGAACCAGTGGCATCCAAAGAGCGAAGATCAGGGAAGAGTGATGCAGAGAAAGGCTGAAAACACAGAAAAGAGTGACCTTGACACAGACATTCCATAGGGCAGGTCACGTCACATGACATTTCATCATCATGCATTGGACAGTGAGGCCATCCATCACACAGGTGATCACCATGTACACATAGTTTAGAAGCTCTGCATCTGAAGAATCCTGGACACACCATGTTCTCACATCCCACTTCGTCCTCATGGTCATACAGTCATACATTCCATTGCATCGTGTGTACATAGGTAGACAGTCATTAAACTTACCTGGACAACGATAATGGGTGTCAGGACAGGAGTCATTGGACTTCATGGGAGTTGATGTGAAAATCCTGATACCATCAAAATTGATAAGAGCAGGAGATGGAAACACCGTATAGTCTGCAGGATTTACATTAAAGTTGTCACAGTTTTGTTCATCTGATCCATCTGGACAATGAAACAACCAGTCACACAAGTCGTCATAGGACACACACTGACCATTAGTACAGGTAAACATGTTGACACAAGGAGGATGTTTACAGAAGGACTCATCACTCTCATCCTGACAGTCAGGAATGAAATCACATGCCAACGAGTATGACAGAGTAGTGATGTCATCATCACACACGAACCTAGGGACTGAAGCGATATGTTGATACTCTGAATCAAGTATGCCATGCTCATATGATGCATTTTTGGCAAAAACACAGTGACTTGTATGTCCTTTACCGCATACATTAAATGTGTGTGAACCACATAATAAAAATGTGTGTGTCACATGACCATCGGGACATGCCACCAAAAATGGTTGTTGTAAGTGCAGCAAAACTCGTGCAGAGATCAATGATACGTTTTGTGACAGATGAGGCTTGTCTTCTGATGTGTTCTTTTTGAATTCACAAACAGCGCCATTTTTTGATAAAATGTAATAGAAGCACTCATTCCAAAAGTACCTCACATGCAACCCCATGCATATTTTCACTTTAGTATGAATGCCTGTTAAGACAGCAATAGAATGAAAAACAACAGTCCTGTCTTTGTGAATGATGTTGTGCCTATACATGTTAGGCAAAGACCTTTCACCAATGTACACACCAGTCAAAACTATTTCATCAAAAATGTGTTTTTGGTTGGTCGATCTTTTCATTGGTATTATCCATTCATCACCACATTTAGGTATACCCAGTGTGCCCCCCATTGTACGACAGTAATGGCTGGCTCTCTTGTCAGCAGGTGTTCCTGAACTGTCAAATGCACGCAGAACTTTATTGCTGACGAATTTGTAACAACGGCTGCAAAACATAAACCCACCCTGGCAGTGAGGATTGTTGAAGAGACAGTGTTCTGTTTCATTCTGTCCATCTTCACACTCGATCCTTATGTTAAAGCGCTGAAAAGAAAGATAACATGGTAAACTTTGCCCCCTAGATAATAGATCGTAGGGGAGTGAGGTGGTAAAGATCTAAACTTTTCTTGGATCAGCTTTATAAGTGTAGTGCCTTTCCCCTCTCTGCCACTGCTGTATCTTACTTGACCAACAAAGGGGTCATATATCCCTTCACAAGATTTTTCCCATTGAGATGAACTCAAACCTAGTACCTGTGCAGTCAGACTGGAAGGTGGGACTTCTTCAGCTATGGAAATCAGGTGTTGAAAACAGGTACGGTAATCTTAAAGTGACTAAACTTCAGATTGAAATGAAAATATTAATTGAAGCCATTCTGGAATGTGTTGTGTTTATAATAATGCAGAAGTTGTATGACATCGACTTTTTTCAAATCTTAATCAGTCACCATAATACTATGACTAGCGCAACACACTAACAACTGGAAGGTTATGAGTTGAAATCCAATCCATCTTGTCAAAACCATTGTGCGATTTTTCCACCCTGACATGCTTCTACCCAGATCTGAGCAAGCTATAGGTTCATTGGAAGGCTGACACCACACAGTTGAGTTTTGTCCACTTAATGAAAGCTTCGTTGAGGGTGTTCCTCAAATTTTCTGACCAAAACCACAGGAGTGTGTGTGTGTGGTGTGTGTGTGTGTGTGTGTGTGTGTGTGTGTGTGTGTGTGTGTGTGTGTGTGTGTGTGTGTGTGTGTGTGTGTGTGTGTGTGTGGGATCCATCAGGCCTGGTTGACACCAGGATGCAATGAAATGAAGCGTATGTATGGCACAATACGTAGACTCAGTTCAGAATGGAACTCCACTGCATTAGAATCATCACCCCCAATTCCATGCCCTATCAAAACATTTTGAAAATTTGTTCTAGACAGTGAGAACAATAAAGTGGCGCAAGAATCGCACAGTGTAAAAAGAAGACGAAAAAGAAGAGAAAGGAGGAGGAGGAGAAGAAGAAAGCCCAACCCCTCATCCTCGTTGTGGAGATGGAAACGCTTCATCCAGATAATGGAGCTCGACATCGAAGCTTTGACAAGAGGATAGCACATAAATAAGTGCTGAAAATGAAAATGAAACGGACTAATCGATATGAACAGTGGATTGGGAACAGAAAAGAACGAGTTTAATCAAGCAAAATAGTTACTTGGAATATCTGTAGTGAAGGACAAAAAAACTAATAGAATTGCTCTGAACATGGAAAGTGTATTTTCACATTACACTAGATGTTCAGAGTAAGCTCGGTTTTGCGCTATGTTTTTAAATATAACTGGTTGTTTGTCAAGAAAGTTTGATCATGATTTTAAATCGAAACTGTAATTTACAAACAAGTTCAAGACTTTAAATACTTTGGCAGCTTCTTTGACTCACAGAACAAGTCGTCAATACCAGACACGAAAATGCCTAGGGTGCTCTAAATCAACTGGAAAAAATTTGGAAATCCAATCTACCAGACAACCTGAAAAGGAATTTCTTCCGAGCAGCAGTAGAGTCCGTTCTTAAATATAGCTCAATACCTTGGACCCTAACAACGACATTGGAGAAGAAGATTGATGGAGCATACACACGAATGCTGTGTGCAGCCCTGAACAAATCCTAGAGAGAACATCCAACTAACAAAGTTATATGGTAAGATCCCACCAATCAGTAAATCAATACGTCAACAAAGACTGCGTTTCGCGGGACACTGCTGGCATAGCAAAGAAGAACTGGTGGGAGATGTTCTACTATGGAGACCCAGTCATGGCAAACAAAGACCAGGACGTCCAAAGAAGACCTTTGACCAACTGATCGATGATACGGGCTGTCAGTATGATGAACTACCTGCTGCAATATCTGACAGAGAAGGATGGAGGAAACGTGTCATGGATAGCCGAGCAAGCGTGACATTGATTGATTGATTGATAATTTACGGTTCAAAACGGATAGACGTGGTACTACTGTATGTTATATGTCGTTATGAAATTACACTATTAGAAATGATAAATCATTTTTGAAAGAAAAACTTAAAAGAACAACGATAACAAAATTTATTTCGTGGGCCCAAAGACTTGCAGAGCAGCTCGCATGACCACCAAGACTGAACTGAAGTTAGATCTCTCAGCTGGTTTGCTGTGCAAAGGTTGTAGTCAGCCGTTCATTAACAAACAGAAAAACCAGCTGCTGTATACACAAAAATAGACGGAAAATCGTACAACGTTTGTCATGTCAATGTGTAGTTTGTAATTACGTGACTGATTTTACAGACAACAAAGGTCGTGACTTCAGCATACGCAATACTTTCTCTTCTTGTGCTTGTTGTCGTAGCTGCATTGCAATAGTCCACATGCACATCAGTGGATTGAATGCTGAGTTCAGTGGTATCAGAAATACAACCATAGCCACATGGAGCTTGTCTGACATAGCAACACCACACAATGTGGCCACACTGGTCAGGCCAAATGATAACCAGCAAATGAAATCTGTCAAAGCCACCTTTTCTAACACGCTTGCTGAAAAATAGACTGACCTGTTGGTAGAATCACTGAAAATTTGGTATTTCGGTGTTCTTCTGTGAATCATGACTTGACCAGCTACTGCCATTAAACACATGATAAAGTTGTATATCGCAGTAACTGTGAACCATCTGAATTGTTTACTGCAATTATAACAGTCAAATAGAGCCAGGCGACACAGACCAGACAGACCATTAAGGCCCCAGAGTGAAAGTCCTGGAAGGAAGGGAACTGCTGCCATAACAATTCCAACAAACCATGCTACAACACAAGCTGCAGTTGTTGAACATCGACTGAATCTCCACCTGGTTAAAGGAAAGCATATGAGAAGGATGTGATCTAATGTGATGAACCAGATGATCAGAACTGACATCTCACTGGATACAAAGGAAAGAAAAGCAGCGACCTTGCAGTTCACATTACTGGTCCAAGCTTTTCGAAAAACAGAATATCTTCCTTGGAATACTTCATTGGCTACTGCAACAATGGTACATTGAATACCCATGGTTATTTTTGCAATTTGGAACTGGACAAGGAACGTAATGAAATTGTCCCTCAATATGTTCTTCAGAAGAAAAGGAACCATGAAGCAAACTGTATTTCCTATTATAGCAAATATACTTACTATCCAACAGAAAAATCTGGACAAGTCAGTTGGTAACAACTTGGTACATGAAGAGAACACAGGTTGTGGTGATAAACACTTTATTTGACCTGACCGTTCAGGAAGTATATTCTGACAGCAAACTCTAAAATCTGTTGAAAATACAGTGTGTAAATGATTTAAGTTTGACAGTGCGTTGAAATGAAAGTCAATGACTGGACTACCAGTTAGGTCCAATTGTGTCAGTTGAGGTGTTATTTTAAAGCCCATCGGTTTGATAGTTGCTATGGCAGAAAAAGATAGATTCAGATGTTTTACCTGAGGAAGATACATTAACACTTTATTATCAAAATGTACTAGATTTGTTCCAGACAAATCAATTTTACACAGAGCGTAATGTACATTAAACGCTTTGCTTGTCAATGAAAACAGAGGGTTGTCTGTTAAGATAAGGATCCTTAAATTTGATAGCTGTAAAAACACATTCATATCAATAGTTGTTAGATGGTTACTGGACAGATCAATGAACTGTAAGTTTGAAAGCTTCATATTGGGCACATCATCTATCAAAGAATGTGAAAGACTAAGATGAATAAGATATGTATGGATACTAAAATTAGCTGTCGACATTCGTGCGCCTCTGGCATCTAAATAACGAATTTGATGAAATAGTTCAGCAGAGAAAGATTGAGGACAAAGGAAAGAGTGACCTTGACACCAACAGACTTCAGGACAGGTCATGTCACAGAACCATTCATCATCACGCTGTGGGCACTGACCCCAGCCATCACACAGATGATCACTATGTACACAGACTATGGAACTTCGACATCTGTAGAAACCAAGACATGTCATTGTGTCACAATCTTGTTCATCTTCTCCATAAGTACAGTCAGAATATCCATTACATCGAGTGTAGACAGGAAGACAGTACATCATATCTTCTATACAACTGTAATGAGTGTCAGGACATGACTCATCAGATTTCATCACTTGTTGAGTAAAGTAACCTGCACCATCCAGGTTGATGAAAAGTAGCTGCTGTCTGTCTGTCTCTCTGTGTGAAAAATAGCCTTCTGTGTACCAGACACAGTTGGTTTCATCAGAATCGTCCAGACAATCAGACTGTCCGTCACAACGTTTGATGTGCCACACACACTTATTATTAGAACACAGAAAGCCATTGCAAGATGGATGTTCACAAAATGACTCATCACTTTTATCTGGACAGTCCTCTTTGAAGTCACATACAAGAGTGTAAGGCACCGTGGTAATATCATCATCACATATGAACATGGCAATACTGTATATCATCTTTTTTCCATTCCTTGGCTTTTTCATTGTATTGTTCTTTGCAGTCACACACAAAAAGATACAATACTGTGAAAATGTGGTCTCTCTACAATGACTGTCTAAATCGCACAACAAGAACGAGTGTGTGGCGTGATCATTTGGGCAAGCAACCAAGTTCTGCTGTGTTTGTGTCAAGGTGGATGGAAATGAATGTAAAGAAGGGAACTCAACTGTCTTGAGAGCAGATAGACTGTCAAATTGTGTTTGTGTTTCACACACAAATTCTGTAGTACATGTGTTCTCGTGCATACCATGTCTAAAAGCCATGTTGTTAATCGATAGAGTCAACAGATCCCTTGATGGCATATACGAGATTACTACCTTGAAGTGGTTTATGTTGTAAACTACAGAGTTATCTGACCATTTGCGAAACATGCTATACATAAAAGGTACAGAGTCCCACCCTGAAAGGTCACCTACAAAAACATAAAAGCTGTATCTGTGTTTAAAGATAAGCAGAAAATCTTCTTGTTCCTTTCTTGTTTTTATTGAAACCAGTTTGCCACCCATTTTCATACACATATGTGATACTTTGTGATGACGTACTTCTCTATTTGTTACAGCATAGTGGAAACACTTGTTACGTGACGCTACCAAACCCTGACAACCAGGACTGCTGAAGGAACAGTGTTCTGCTTCATCCTGTCCATCATTACATTCTCTCTTCAGGTTACAGTCCAGGTGGTGCTGAAAACTGGAATAGGTATCTACAGAACAGTTGAACAAACCACGTGGTAACTTGTCAGGTTGTTCATATATAGAATGAAAAGAAAAGACCATTTTCTGTCCAGAAACATGTGTTCCTATTGCAACACAAAAATGAACCTGAAGACTCGATGTTGGGAAGACAGCTGCTGGTGTGTCATATCTATTTCGTACACATGAAATTTTCGGCTGGTTTGTGTTTGTTTCTGTGTATATCAGCTCTAAACAAGCACGTTGACGGTCAGTGTGATAGATTGTTTGAAAACTAACCATGATGACTGATCCATGAGGAGCTTTTAATTCTGTATAAATATTAACAGAGTGTGCACGCATACCTACCATATCAGGTAATATCACGTACCCAGAATTTGTCGAAGTATATGCCGTGATAAAACTATACATCTTAATTGTCTCTATCTTGACTTTAATTGCAGGAGATTGTTGATACGAAAAGAACAGTTGCTTTGCATATGTGTCAAAAGCATATTCTTCAGGTGTATGAATATCGCACGCAATGCTGTAAAAAGCAAAATAATAATTACTAGTATACACATGTGCCTGCCATGAACTGTACTCACACCAATATGCTAATCTTTGAATGTGTATACGTGCAAACATACCTGGTGGCACTTCTATCTGTAAACGGCAGTAAATAGTAGAAAGATCACACAATCCATAAACTAATCCGTGATGTTCCACAAACTTTGAAGGCAAATACCAGGAATCAGACACATTTTTATGTAGGACTGTGATGTTTGTTTTATCATAAAGATATTCTACTCCAGGACAGATGTCACTGAAATTTAGCAAACTCACAGCGTTCTTTGTGTGATTTTTGTCAATGTTCCTTTGGTGTGTGATAATCTGAACTATGACAAAAACAATGTGCAACATTAAACCAAATAATGACAGATGAGGTGTCGACTTATGTCACAACGTTTTAAAGGTTTGAACAATAGCCCTGCAATGTCTTCAAGCAAGCATCACATCATTGCTGTTTGATGGGAAATATTCTGTATTTAATAGGCACATTCTTATATATTTTCAACAGCAGACATGCTCTGCAAAATGTGTTGGCTTCAGAATGTTATGGAATAATCGTGTGACAGTATCAGAGCTGTACACACGTAATATGACAGTCTTGTTTGTCTGTGAAGTGGTGGTCCGACATGTTTCTTTTCTATTTTCATTTGTCATATCAGCGTCAACGATCATGCTAAAGATAATGATCTGGTATTGACGAATATGATGATGATATCAACAACAACAACAACAACAATAATAATAATAAAAAAAAAAATATTAATGATAATGATAATAATAATAGTAATAA
Organism: Monoplex corrugatus; assembly: GCA_030674185.1. Lineage (NCBI taxonomy): Eukaryota > Metazoa > Mollusca > Gastropoda > Littorinimorpha > Ranellidae > Monoplex > Monoplex corrugatus. Next base: position 34,351,824 of record JAPXFY010000033.1, read on the forward strand.
TAATGATGATTATGATACAAATAATAATAATAATGAATTGTAATAAATATTAAACCAATAATTATGATAATGGTAATGATATACATATATATGTCTCTTTGCATCGTAGCCAGTCTTTACACCATTGATGTTGGCATCCTGGTTTTTTAGCTCCTCTTTGAGCAATGCCTCTCATGGCTGATCCGTCCTATCTTAGCACAGCTAGGTTTCCTGCAGTATATGCAATAGAACATAATTGGGTCTTTATCATCTGTTCTTGTGGTGTCCTTCCACTGGGTGTTTGCAGAGATTTTCATTTCGAACCTTGGGACGTCCCCTGTTTCTTCTTTTATCTGATAACTCACCATGAAATACTTTTTAAGGATCCTGGTACCATTCATTCTTCTCACATGACCAAACTATCTTATCTTTCAGTGCCTCAGGACTGCAAATAGTGATGGGACATTTGCTTTCTGAAGTACTTCTGTGTACGTGATTTTGTCTTGCTATTTAATGTTCAGTGTTTTTGATCGTGCAATGTATGTGAAATTTCTATTCTTTGCTCTTGTCATAAATATATTGTCCACGTCTAAATATAGTGTCCACGTCTAACTTCCATATAAGAGGATTGTGAAAACATATGTCTAGTACATCGAAATCTTTGTTCTTGTAGTGAACATTATGTTTTCCAAAGCCCTGCTATTGAGTTTATGAATACTGTTGCAGCTGTCCAGTTCTTGCATTCAGTTCATCATGGGATAGTGTGCTGGAAATTGTTGATGCAGGTAGACAAACTTCCTGTCCAAAGTGATGGCTGAGAAAGGATCTTTCTTGTCCTAGAACTTGTCTGTCTCACACCGATTGTCAGCGAGAAAAGTTCGCAAGTTCTGACAAGACAGTCCATAAGTCTTTGAAGGGTGTTTTCGGTGTAGCCAGTGAGTGCGTCATCATCGTGAAGAGAAGCTCTTGAATCAAAATTTCTGTTGTCTTTCGTTTTGATCTAAGCCATGCTAGGTTGAAGAGAGAACCGTGTGATCTTGTCCTGATGTAGATTCCATCCTCATTGCTCCTGAAGGCATGATGAAAGAGAGCAGCAGACTAGATTCCATTTGATTCCAAAGAGAGTTAGAGCAAAAACACGTTTTTTCTTGACTCCACTCTTGACTTCAGAGTAGTCTGATGTGTGCTCCCATTCAACTGGATACAGTGGAAACCTGATATAACAGGGATGATGGGACCAAATCAAAATCCCTGTTATAATCAGATTATATCAAGGGAAATAAGGACTGATCAACTAACTCTTGACTTTTGTAAATCATGGAAAGATAAACAGTAGATCTAGGCCTAGATCTGGTCTGGTGTAAGTGTGCAGTAAGCTTACAAACTGAATGATGGCGCAGTCAGTCATTGACTCAGTGGCCTCAGGCCTACACGCTTGCGTGCGCATCACGCTCGCATTGCGAAGCGTTCTTTCAGTGTACAGTACACAGTATACCAAGGCTAGCCTAGATCTAGATCTAGGCCTACTGCGTGGCGTGCTGAGTCTAGGCCTAGGCCTTTCTGCTGCAGAACCCGTCTCGGCATCCCTGCTATAACCGATCGAGCCCTCTTGTCTCCCTGTTATTGCCGATACGTTTTAATAGAGACAAAGAGGAAGAAAAAATGGGGATTGAAAAAAGCCCTGTTATATCCGGATTCCTGTTATAACCGGTCCTGTTATAAATGGTTTCCACTGTACATGCATTTATGCCTTCATGGAAGGAGATTATCAGCTGGAGCAAAGTACGAAGGCAACCAATGCTCTTCAAAACCTTGTAGAGGGCTGGTCTACTCACAGTATCAAATACGTGGCTGTGTCTTCCCATGCTACGGCCTCTCTGCTGTGCCTGGTCCTTGCCCAAAGTACTCTTATACCTCCCCTACCCTTTGAGTGTGACATCATGAACGTCCACAATGCTACTACTACTACTGATAATGATGATAATGATGATGATGGTGATGATAACGATGATGATGATGATGATGTTGGTGGTGGTGGTAATGATTATGATGATGATGATCATCATCATGCCTTAATCTGTCTGATTAGACATTGGATGTGATTGGCTGAGAATGTGGTACAGTGATGGCTGTGGCTGAACAAAGCAATTCTCTAGTGGTCTTGACACAGTTGCTACACATGAATGGTGATGGTTACAGCTAGGTGATCGCTGACACAGCTTTCCCCCACGCTCTTCTTCTGACCACAGTCGAGTTCCTCTGCCTTCTGCAGTAAGCACTTGCAGTTTGCAGCTATGTCTGCCCAACTGTCCACACTGATATTAGTGGACTTCATTTCATGTTTGCACCCTGTGGGCCTGATCTTGCTGCAAGCTCTCTATGCAAGATATCTTTTGGAATGCAGCCGTCCTCCACACAGTAGACATGGCCAAGCCAGGGTAGTCGTCAGTGTGTGAGAGGGCTTACATGCTTGTCATGCTGGCCTGGACCAGGGCGACCCTGTTTGGCACACAGTTTTCCCAGGTAATTACCAGGATCTGGCACAAGTTTCTCAGATGAATACTACTGTCATGGTGCTGTGGTGCACATAGGTTGTCCAGCTCTAGCTGCTGTAATGAAGGGTACTTTGTGTGCAGGGTCTGTTGGCTTTATCTCGTTGATTGGGTGAGCTTGTTATTTTTACCCACCTTCTTGGACAGTTTAGTCACGGCAGTTGCTGCTTTCTCTTCCCGCCTGCTGAGTTAAATGTACATGTTGCTGGAGACTGTCGATCCTATGTCGATAAACTTATCTTTTACTTCTGATGCTTGCGTCTCTATCTATGTTCTGGCCCATGATCTCTGTCTTCTCTGGACTGACGATGAGGCCAGGCTCTTGACAGGAGACTACTCTTTGAAGAACAGAATGTGTTTGAGCATATCTCGAATTAGAATCTGATGCACTTTGGTCTTTGCTCTGAGGTGCGTAGATGCACTCCGTCATCAGATGCTCTGAATGCATATAATAGTACAAGGGAGAAAAGGATCATGAACAGCATGTAGGCAAGGATGCAGTCATTCATTTTGAATCGGTTATGACTTAGATGATGATTCATTAAACTGCACTACCTCCCACATACCATTCTGGAAAGGGACGGTTAGATTCAGGAACTTTGGTGGACATCCTATGTTGTCAAGGAGTGCAAAGAGTTTTCTTTTGCTAACCAAGTCAAAAGCTTTGTTGGGTCAATGCAGACAATGTTTAAATGCTGCCTCTGTTTCCAGCTCTTCACCTATGCCTGCTTGAATGGGAAGATCAAGTCGATGGTGGACCTCTCTGCCCTGATGCAACACTGGGACTTGGGATAAACGAAATCGGCCAGTGTCTGCAGCCTCTTCAGGAACACTTGGATAAAAATCTTCCTCATGGTGCTGAGTAGTGATACGTCTCTAATTGTTACAATCACTGAAGTCTCCCTTATTCTTGTTCAGCGTGACGATGTTTGCATCTCGCAGTTTTGGGAGAAATGATGTGTACTCTCAGCACTGGCAGAGCTTGTGAGGATTGCCCATGAGCACTGGTTTCCCACACTGAATTACTACAAGAGGAATGTTGTATTTGTCTGTTGTCTTGCTGTGAATGAGTGAGTAGATGTCTATTGAATTCGTCTTTTGTTGGGGGTAGGTTCAGCTCATCAATGACAGGCAAGGTGGGATTTTTGCAAGAACCGATTCTTTAATCATTTTCTCAGTGGAGTACATGTTCTGGTAGTGCTCAGCTCACCTCTTTGTCTACTTGGCATAGTCTTCGATGACTTCACCGTCCTTTGACTTCACTAAAGCGATCGTCTTAGTGAGGGCCCAAAGGCTTTATTCATCCCTCACACATGCCTTGTACGTTACTACGTTTGGCGTACCACTGAGCGTTTTGGCACAGGGTATTGCCAGTAGTCATTTGTGCAGCGCCTACACGCCTGTTGGGCGTTGTTTATTGCTGTCCTCAATGCAGCGACATTTTGTGTGTGTGTTCATGGCTTCTCTTCTAACTGATCAGAGCTGCTCCTGGATTGTGATTTATCTTGAAAACCTGTTCCACTTGTTCGTTAAATTCCATGCGAAGTTCTACTCTGGATGCCCTAGCAGAGTTGATGCGTGCGTAGCATCATTTCTGCTTGATGCAGTGGATCCTCTTTGTCTTGTCTTCACACCACGGAATTGTCTGTGTCACTGCTAGCACTCTGGAAGCTGCGTGTGAGAAGCACATTGTTAAGGCCAGCTGTTCTGGTGATGAGCATGTCCTGCTGATGCCACTATCTGAACCTTGGGTTTATCAAGTGGACGTCATGGTGAAGCTGTGTTTTGAAGTAGGCCTACATGTTGGTGATGGACAGTGTGCGGCAGGAGCAGTGAGTCAGGTGTCTTTGGTGGTAGTTGTTGATCTTACCAGCGAGAAATGTCCGAGACAGACTAGCTATGAGCTGTGGTCTGGTGTAACATTCCCATTGAAATCACCAAGCAGAATGACATGCTTAGATACTGGAATCCTGCTGATGGAGCGTCAAGGACCTCGTACAACTGATCTTTTGTTTCTAAGATGAACATAGGAGCATAGACAACTGTTCATTTTGACAGACAACTCTGAAAGGCTGAGGAAAAGAATGAGTTCCCAACCACTGTTGGGAGGAACTATCAACTGTAGAAGGCTGATCTTGACTGCAAGGCCACAGCTGCGCACCAGAGGTTCTCCATGTCTTTCCATCATTACCACTCTCACGATTTTGAGATTTTCGTGATTTCAAATATTCCAGACAAGCATCACTAAATGTGCTAAAATAACAAAGATAACCCACCATCACTGTGATCAATGCTTGCCATTTACCTGAATAAGTGACGCATGCAGCGAGTACTATTTCAACTTCTTATCAACTGAATTATTCAAGATATTCACGTTAACATCATACAGACGTCACTGTGAAATGACTGCAAGCCTATTCAACAAATGGTCACCCCAATTCACTGACATGGTGATTGCCCTGACGTCACATACGCTGCGTCCAAGCAACACAAGTCGTGAACTGGAACAAAGGATTTTGATATAAGCAAACACATTGTATTATGTCTACTAATTTCCATTTGGTTTATGTGTTTGCTTAAAGCCTTAGGGTTTAATTAATTGATATTAGCTATTGAGATTTATCTTGAGATTGATGTTGTATAGCTTAAACAGTGCTGATGATGTTATACCTCGTTTCTATTATTGTTATTACCGCTAACGTGCCACTCCACAAGATATGTAATGTTTTAATGTGCTTATTACTATTGTAGAACTATAATTATGAGGATTTATCGTGCAATTTAACACTATTTCATTTCATTTATGGCAATGATGTAGGCCTACATATGACTACATAAAGAATGTGTCGAACAGCCGACCGAGTGTGTCGTCCTCTCTGTACTATCATTTGATAAGTATTTGCTTGTGATGACAGTTCACATAGCTACTATGCTATCTGTCATCACCATGAAATATTTCAGTCGCTGTTACCTTACTGCTTACACAGTTTATAATAGCCAAACAGTGTATTACTTTGTGTTATTTTGACCATAATTTACTGGATGATTATTACATTCTTGTGCTGTTAATTGTTTGCCCAATGTTTATAATCATTTACAATTCTAGTTGTGTATTGAGACGCCACATTACTGTAATATTTTAACATAGATTGGTGTTTTGTTATGATAATTCAATCTTGTACATTGTCACTGTTCGTTCACAAAATGTATACTTTGTCATTTTATTTATGGAACTTGTTTTGTGTCTTACAGGCACTGTCTTCTTCTTCTTCTCCTATGAAGACTGTCTCCTTCTTCTCCTATGAAGGTTGTCTTCTTTAGGCTTCTTCATATGAAGATCTACCGTCTTCTAGTGAAGATGTATTTTGTCTTCATTTGGTGAGAACTCATGCACATGTAAATAAAGTTTGGGAACCACTGTCCTGGTTTAAGCGTGTTTGAGTGGAAGATCCTCCATCTGCCTCTAACCTTGCACACCTATAACCTCGCGTCCTAAACCTTAACCTTCTGTAGTAATATTGTCTGGTCCTGAAGCTTTTAATCTTTTTCAGTGCTGCTCTAACTTCATCTTTTATTATGGGTGGTCCTTCAATTTGTTCTTCGTTTCTGTCATCATTAAAAGGGTCTTTAATGTACTCTCCCATCTATCCAAAATTTTGTTTTTTTCCGTGATAAGTGTACCATATTTCGATTTTAAGCAACCAGTTGATGTGTATGTCTTCTTCCTGTGGGTAATTTTCTTCAATGTTTCTGTACATAAACTTACGGTCTGTTTCTGTTAGTCTTCTATTTCTTTGCACTTTGTTTCCAGCCAAGCTTTCTTAGCTTCGTTGGACCTATTCCTGATTTTATCTGTTTGTGTTCTACCTCTTTTCCCTTTTCCTTCCTCCATTCTTCCATCAAGCCTAAAATTTCTTTTGTCATCCAGTTCTTTTTGCTTTTCTTTCCACTCTAGGGATGTCTTCACAAGCTTCATTGGTCGAGTTTCTCAACGTTGTGCATTGTTCCTATTGTCACAAACGTCCTCCAGAGCACTGATTTTGTTTTGAACATGTACGTAAAAATTGTTACAGGTCGCTTCATCTGTCTTTAAGAGTCCAATATTTAGCTTGATGTTGCTTTTGGTCTGTTTTCTCTTCTTTAGCTTCAGCCTAAAAATCTTCCCATTGCAGGAATGTGGTCACTGTTGCGGTCTGCGCCTAGTAAAGAAGTAGTGTTTTTGCTATCAGTAAAGAATTTCTAAATTTTTAATTATCAGGTTGTTATCAACTTGATTTTTTGTACTATCTCTTGGACTCATCCATGTCCATTTTATTCTGTTAAGCTGCTCAAACCAGGTGTTTTCCACTCTGAACTCATTCACGTGTGCCCATTCAGCGTGTTTTTCTCCACTTTCACTTTGTGTGCCAAGGCCATGAGGTTCAACTATGTTCTCCAGCTTCTCCTGTCCCCCTTTAGCATTAAAATCTCCCATCAAAGCGTACATAAAGCTCCACCACGGCACAACAAACATTCAAGAGAAGGTGTACGTTGTGAAAAGCTCCAAACTGCTGTTGGGTATGCCTGGAATCCAGAAACTAGGACTGATCCACGATATCCCTGGGGCTTTCACAGTTCGTGCCTTTAGAACGCAAAAAGCCTGTCAGCAGTCTCCCAAGACCCAAGCGCAGATCAACTTCATATCTTCTCAGGATGTGAAGGGACGTTATACCAACCTGTTCACTGGTTTGGGTAAACTGGAAGGTGAGCAGAAACACTGAGTGGAGGACAATGCCAAGCCTTTCTCTCAGTCTGTGCCCAGACGTGTTCCAGTTCCTCTGCTCAAGAAGGTGGAGGCTGAGCTGAACAGAATGACTGCAATGGTGTCATCAAACCAATGCCTACTGACTGGTGCAGCTCCATTGTAGTGGTGCCGAAGGCTAGTGGTGATGTAAGGAGCTGCGTGGACCTAACCAGATTGAACAAAAGTGTGAAACGAGAAGCATACGCCATGCTGTCTGTAGAGGAGACGCTGAGCAAGATTTTCCGAGGCCAATGTCTTCTTAAAGCTTGATGCCAACTCCAGGTTCCACCAGATCCCTAACGAGAAGCTCAACTTACAACGTTCATACGCCATTGGACGCTACAGTCAAGCTCTACAGTACGATTCACGCGCTATACTTACAAGAAATGACATCCTCAGCTGATGGATGCTGTCATATGACGACATGTTGTTTTTAGAAAGGACAAGGCTGACCACGACATTAAGCTCAAGAACGTCCTTGACAGGCTGTCACAGGCTGCTTCACGCTGAACGCTGACAAATTTCAGTTTGCCAAAATACCCTCGAGTACCTGGGCCAGGTGTTCGACGCAGAAGGTGTGAGGAAGGACCCCACAAAGGTGAAGGCCATTGTGGACATGCAAGAACCACAGCGTGTGGCAGATGTCAGAAGATTTCTGGGTATGGTGAACCAGCTCATGAAGTTTGTGCCAAATTTGGCTGAGAAGACGAAGCCTCTGAGAGAACTCTTACACAAAGATGTTGCGTGGACCTAGGGACAGAATCAGCAATCTGCCTTTGACTCTCTCAAGAACGACCTAGCATCACCAGAGACACTTGCGCTATACAGTTCAGATTGCGAGACTGTAGTTTCTGCTGATTTTAGTGGTTTCCACTTGGGGCAGTACCCGTGCAACGCCAAGGCAATGGCAAGTTTCATCCTGTTGCCTATGCAAGTCGTTCGGAGTGAGCGGCGATACGCTCAACTCAAGAAAGAAGCTCTAGCTGTCACCTGGTGTCTCGGACACTGGTCTGACTGCTCATTGGCCTGACTTTCCATGTTGAGACAGACCACAAACCTCTCATTCCTCTGTTCTCATCAAAGCTGATTATGAGTTCCTGTTCGCATCCAGCGCTTCAGGATGAGATTGATGTGGTACTCTTTCAACACTGTCCACGTTCCTGGCAGAGAGCTGTATACTGCTGATGCACTTTCCCGAGCACCCTTCTCAAAGACTGAGATGACGGACAACGATCTGACCTGTCAGGTGGAGGCATACGTTAATGCTGTGATGCTGACCCTGCCAGCCTCAGACAGGAGGCTGGAAGAGATCAGGTCAGGACTCCAGAAGGATGACACCCTCTGGGTAGTCATGCATCATGTGCAGAATGGGTGGCCAGATAAGAAAACTCTGAAAGGTCCAGTGAAGACTTACCTGAATGAACAGGGCAACTTGTCTATTAATGACGGCCTCTTACTGCAAGACAAAACATTGGTGATTACCTCATCTCTCCGACAAGATGTCCTACGTCATCTCCACGATAGACATCAAGACGTAAACAGCACGAAGGAGAATGCAGCCTACTGTGTGTGGTGCCTGGCCTTTCTCAAGACATTGACCTCATGGTGAAAACCTGCCCTGAGTGCGCCAAGAACAAAAAGGCCAGAGTGGAACCCATGAAGGGGACACAGTTTCTAGAGCAGCCCTGGTCCAAGATTGCAGCTGAATTTTTTTCAGCACAACGGAAAACCCTTCCTCCTTGTCACTGACTACTACTCCAGAGACGTAGAGATTGTACTGGTATCCAACAAAGTGACGACTGCGAAGACTGTATCCCACATGAAGAACGTCTTCAGTCGCCATGGTACCTCGGTCATCCTTGTCACGGACAACGGGACACAGTTCAACAATGAAGGATTCGCCAGCTTTGCCCAGTCCTGGGGGTTCGAGCAAGTGACTTCTTCAACCCACTATCCCCAAACCAATTTTGAAATTGAATGTGCCGTTCAAACCATCAAAAATCTCATCAAGAAGTGTGGTGACGAATACCTTGGGGTACTTATTTACCGCAACACATCCTTGCCCAATATCCCCCCCCCCCCCCCCCGGTCCAACTGAGCATGGGATGCAAACTCAAA
>JAPXFY010000033.1:34366255-34373755 GCA_030674185.1 Monoplex corrugatus
GGAGACAAAAGTAGGTTGCTGACGGACTGAGAGAGGAAGTTGTTCCAGGAGAGTGGACCAGAAACAGAGGAGGCTCGTAGACCGTAGGTATTTAGTTTAGTGCGTGGAAAGCGAAAAGTCAGAGGATCGGAGGCAGAGCGGAGGGTACGTGAGGGAACATAGATCTCAAGTAGGCTTGACAGGTAATCGGGGCTGCGTTATTGAGGCTTTTGGAACTCATGGTGTCTAGTTTGTACTGTATGCGCTTCGATACAGGGAGCCAGTGAAGTTGTGCCAGGAGAGGAGAAATGTGGTCAGCTTTTTACTTTTTGAGTACAAGGCGTGCAGCATTGTTTTGAATGCGCTGTAGGATGTGGATGGTGGAGGCAGGAAGACCAGACAGGAGTGAATTGCAATAGTCAATGCGAGACATTATGAAGGAGAGAACGAGTTTTGCAGTTGTTTCAACAGATAGATACTTCCTGATCAGGCTTATACGATGGAGGTGATAGTAGCAAGATCTGGCAGTTTGAGAAACAAAGTTGTTCATGGAGAGGGTAGAGTCAAGGCAGACACCAAGGTTTTTAGCTGAGTCAGAAATTGGGACTGATGTGTTACATAATGAGAGAGAAAGAGGGGGCAGCTGAGAAAGTTTCTGACGGGTGCCAATGAGGATAGCTTCCGTCTTGTCGTCATTAAGCAGGAGTTTATTGTATGTCATCCAGTTCTTAATGTCCGAGTAGTACTAAATGGTGCGAGTCAAGAGGTGCTGTACATTGTCAGGTGAGTCACTGTCTTGAAGTTGGGTGTCATCAGCATAGAGGTGGTGTTTTATAGAGTGGGAGTTGATGATAGTGGACTGGGGGGAGGTGTACAGAGTGAAAAGAACAGGGCCAAGGACAGATCCTTGTGGAACACCACAGGTCAGGTATGCAGGTTGAGTGTAAGTGCCATTGATGAAAACAGTTTGTTTTCTGTTTGATAGATATGAAGTGAACCAGGAGAGAGCAGTGTCAGAGATGCCAAAAGTATGATGGAGTCTAGAAAGGAGAATACCATGATCAATGGTATCAAAGGCTGCAGACAGATCGAGGAGTGTGAGGAGAGAGACTTTGCCAGTATCAATTGCAAGGAGGAGATTGTTGAGAATGTGTAGTAGGGCAGTTTCAGTGCTATGGCACTGGCGGTAGGTTGATTGGAAAGGATTGAGGAGATTGTTAGCAGACAGGTGAGAGTTCAACTGGTTGAGGACAACTTTTTCAAGCAGTTTTGATAAGAAAGAGAGATTACAGATAGGCCAGTAGTTTTTCAGTTCATTTGGGTCTAAATTGTATTTCTTGAGGAGAGGGTGAACAATAGCAGACTTGAAAGAATCCGGGACAGTTCCAGTTTGAAGAGAAGTGTTGATGATGTCAGTGATGAATGGGAGGAGAGTAGGGAGACAGTTGGAGTAGAGAGAACCTGAAAGAGGATCCAGTTCGCAGGTTTTGAACGACATGGATCTGATTGTGTTAAGAATTTCTTCTTGTGAGAATGGGGTAAAAGTAGTAAAAGGTGTGCCAGAGAAGGAAGGGTCAGGTGGGCATGGTTGACAGGGTGTCCTATCAAGCTTGTCACGAAGAGTTTGTATTATGGTGGTAAAATACTTGGAGAATACAGATGGGAGTTCTTCATTATTGTGTTTTGTTGGGAGAGGTAAATCTTTTCGTGTGCCAAGGAGATGATTCATGGTTGTAAGAGTTCTTTTGAAGAAAGGCATTCAGGATTTTGGTTTGGAAAAAGCTTGTTTTTGCAGATGCGATGAGGGTGGATACTTTTGTTCTTGAGGCTTGGAAAAGTTGCCTATGAACAGTGAGTTTGGATTTGCGCCAGCGGCGCTCTGCTCTGCGGCGGGCACGTTTTGCACAGGCAATCTCATGAGTGAGCCAGGGGGTAGGGGGGGGTCAGGTAAAAGACGGGTTGTAGCTGGAGCATGAGTGTCCAGAAGATGGCGAAGAGTAGTATTGAATTGATCGGCAAGGTTATGTGACTTTTCGGAAAGGAGACGGGAAGCATCAGATGAAAAATGTGGAGAGGTCGATAGATTTGAGATTGCGTCGAGTCACTGTGCGCGTGGTACGGGAAGGAGGAGAAATGTCAAGAGAACAGAGAATTGCATAGTGGTCAGATGGAAGGGCTGAAGTTAGACGGGTAGAAAGAACTAAGCAATTGTCAGTAGCTGAATTGTGGTGATCACGAGAAATGATCCAGTCAAGAGTGTGACCTTTTTGATGCACAGTAAGCACAGTATTAGTTTGTTGTGTCACTGGTAATCTATATTCATTTTCGCGTAATTCGTGTTATTCTTGGCACACCAACACCATTCTTGCCTCTTATTTTTTCTTTCATCTTGCCTTCCCTCTATTTCTAATTTTGTGTCTTATCCTTTTTCTTTTCTTAGCGATACAATTTTTCGTTTTGTTGTTGTTGTTTTGCTCTCTAATTTTCTACACCGTTCCTCTAGGTATATCTATGCATCAGTCAATTCAGCTCTCCAATGCACATTCAAAACTACCAAAACTAAGATCATTATCAAAGCAGGGCATTAAAGCCACAGAATCTGGTATACATTTTTATATTGCTATGATGAAGAAGATGGTGATAACTGTGATGATGCTGTTGGGTTCCATGCTGGATGGCAACTTCATGACAGGACTGAATTCCACGCTTCTTTCACGATATAAACTTGCGTCATCCAGGCCTGAAGATTCAGATACCTGCGGTTCTGGTCAGGAAATGTGAGCAGCACATTCAGTGATGTATCCCTAAAGTGGAAGAGACTTGACTATGTGATCCCAGTCTTACCAACAAGCCCGTAGCACACTGAATTCTGGATAGGAGCCAGTCTTAGCTAAAATTTCGCAGAAGTATGTGCAGAAAATACATTTTTTGCATTGTTATTCAGTGTTTATTACATGCAATGATTTGGGCTCAGAGCCTGTGTTCCACTGATAGATTGACATAACAACAGCATGTAGCTACTGTCAATAGTCACTTGCTCCTGTTTTGTACAACATTAAACAAGATCATCACGTAACTTAGAAATTTAGAATATTAAATGAAAGGTAAATTCTTTTGCCACTTTGGTGTACACAATGGGAGTTGAACGTTGATCAATACAACAAGGAAACAAACATTCTGAACACACTGGCTGATCTCATTACCAACAAGTACAAGAGCGGTTTTCCTTCAACATATATTATAGCTCTCACAAAGATCAAGTGACACGACAGCCCGCTCTGTTCAAATGATTTATTATTCTCTACCCTAGAGAACTCGTGACTATTTTTCCTTTGTTCATTTGTAGATTTATTGTTTCTACAACCCGTATTCACGGTAAATCAAAGTACAACGAACTAGTATCACCCCTACTATCACCACATCAACCACCACTACCATTTTCACAAACTACTACCGTAATTCACTAGTTTTTAGTAAAGCCATACTGGCGTTGTCCGTTGTACGTCAACATTATACACTGTTTATATAGTCGTGATTTGAAAATTATGTTAAGCCATTCAGATCTTAGATTTGATTTTATCAAGATTTTGCGCTATATAAATATTGTAATTATTATTATTATTATCTCCAACTCTGGCTTGAATATAAACAAGGCCGTGAAATATTCGTCAATAAAGAGACAATAAATGCGAGCAGGACTAATTTTGAATAATTAAGATTTCACTTTGAATGAATGTTAAGTATGCAGTTATCTGCAGGTTTAATTGATACGTGATTTATATTTGCTCAAAGTTAATACTCACAATTTTTGAAAGATTACTGGACTGAAACCAGCAATTCATCAGTGAAATTTGTGTAAATTTCGGTCAGCATGTTGTGTGATTTTTGAAGTGATTTTGAAGTGATTTTTGAAGTGATTTTTGAAGTGATTTTTGAAAAGTGTCACTATGTCCATCTACTGTATGTGACGGTTACACAATGAGGTCTTGTGTGTGATGTATACACATGTGACATGGCTAGTATATTTTACACACACAAACACGCATACATTCACACAGTGATAGACACAGTAACACGTATACACTCTCACACAGACATGCACACGCACAAACGCAAAAACACATACACACAAAGAAACAGACAGACACACACACATATACAGACACGCACGCACAAACACGCACACACAGACATACATAGTCACACAGACACAGACAAAGACACACACACACTATACACACACACACACACACACACACACACACACACACACACACACACACACACACACACCACACTTTCTCACCCTCTCTCTCTCTCACATGTACTCATACACACATTCACACGCACACACACACGCGTGTGCGGGGCATACATACATACAGACGCACGTGCATGCACGTGCGCGCGTGCGCTTCTCTGCCTGTCTCTGTCCCTCAGTGGTGGAAGGTGAATATTCAGTTAGGTGTGGTGTTGTGGAGACCATGGAGTCACAATATATAAGTGAGAAAGTTTGGGAGATGGACAGGTTTGAATGTGTTCTAAGATGATGGATAGTTTTACTCGGGGGACAGTGATTTCGTTTTAGGATGGTAGAATTATAGTGTGTCTGCACTGTCTGGGAGTGGTGCTCGTGGTGCTTGTGATCTTGATCATACTTCATGGTTGTGCGGGCGAGGTGGGATGCTGGAATTCCGGAATCTTTTGTGTTTGGACGTTTACTGTCATCATGCCAGTGGCAGCAGAGCAGCAACGAAGATACACCACTCCAATCTGTTTAGCAGCGGCGACTGCATGGTATACCCCAGGTGTGTTTCAGGGTCCTGAGTTCTACTGTTTGTTGCCAGACGTTTTCTGGACCTTCGACTCTTTCTTCTGGTATCCAGTGAAAAGCAGTCAGGTGATGTTACTTTGCTGTTTTTGGATACTGTGTTTAATACATCTCTATCATCTAGTCATGTATATTTATGTGAAACTGACACTGATGTAGATGGGAAGAGAGCACCACTGCAGTGCAGGACTCATTCTTTTTTCTGTATAATGTGACTATGTATATGTGTGTGTCCAAATGGCTGATGTGACGCATCTAGTGTGTTGGCTAGTGAATGCGTGATCGTTTCCTTTCACTTTCATCTCGCACCGCTGGCTAGCACTGCTGCTTGCAGCTCTGCGAAAAGGTGAATAGAGCAATAAGTCTTTGTCAACACATAACCTCTCTATCAGCAAGCCCTACGCTGTGCCTCCCATGGAGACACATGATAACTGAACACCTCAGGGACTCGAGTAAAAGTCCAGGGACTCGGAGGCTGTCTGACCCCTGGACGTGTGGCACACAGTGACACCAGCATGTGGACATGCCCTGGTGCCCATGAACCATACCCCCAGGTATGATTAAGTAGCACCACTGCTTTGTGTGTGTCTCGGGAGAAACCAAGGCTTAGGAAGTTAACCCTGACAGGAAATCACTTATTGCCTTGTAAGGACTCATGGAAACGACTAAGTGGAGAGTCTGTACAAAAACCGATGGAAGGCAACAGGAAACCACCATCGTATCATCTCTAAAAAAAAATCATGGCCAGCCAAATAAAAAATACCTA
Source organism: Monoplex corrugatus (assembly GCA_030674185.1). NCBI lineage: Eukaryota > Metazoa > Mollusca > Gastropoda > Littorinimorpha > Ranellidae > Monoplex > Monoplex corrugatus. The sequence goes on from JAPXFY010000033.1 coordinate 34,371,832, forward strand.
AACGACGTACATACGAGCTCCAATACAGCACTTTCGTCCGGTAAAGGATGTCATGCTGTGCAGGCGACACCCGATCATCACCAAGCTACTGCCAACATATTCAAAAATAAGAAAATTGCAACTCGGAATATTAGAACATTAATCCCAAAAGGAAAACTAGAAAATGTCAAGACAGAAATAGAAAGATTAAACATCAATATTTTAGAACTAGATGAAGTGAGATGGAAGTGAGTAGGCAAGATGGCATCGGGCAAGCATGGAATTATACATTCTGGTGTGGACACACATGGAAGAAGAGTAGGCATTATAATGGACAATGACGAGTCAAAGTCTGACAAAGAATATCAGACTGAGTTTTATTAGTTAGACTGGAGGGCAAGCCATTTGATATCAACATCATGCAAGTACATGCACCAGCATCCGCAAGCACTGAGGAAGAAATTGACAACTTCTATGAAGAATGAGACAGCCAAAGCTCATTGTAAATCACAGGATATTACAATAAGAATGGGAGATTTCAATGCTAAAGTGGGGCAGGAACAATCAGATGACATAGTTGTACCTCATGCCTTTGGCATGCAGAATGAAAGGGGAGAGAAACTTGTTGATTGGACAGAAGCAAACGAATTCATAATACGAAACACTTGGTTTGAGCAACCTAACAGAAGAAAATAGACATGGATGAATCCAGGAAAGAGGACAGGAAATCAAACTGATGATATTCTGATAAATAAAAGATTTAGAAATGCTATACTGATAGGAATACTGATAGGAATATTGCATAGATGGGGAGAGTACATTAAAAACCTTTTTGACAGTGGCAGAAAGGAGGAACATGGCTTAAGAAAAAGAACATTGAAGGACCACCAATGGTGAAAGATGAAGTCAGAGCAGCGTTGAAAAAGATAAAATCGGGAAACGCCCCATAACCAGACAATATTACAATAGAAATGATTGAGGCTCTAGATGAATTTGGTATTGAAAAAGTGAGTCCTCCTGAACGAAATTTATGATATCGGAAATCCCTAAAGATATGTGAAAACCAATTTTCATTGCACTTCCAAAGAAAGCAGGGGCTATAGAATGCAATCTCCATCGTACAATCAGCTTGATGATCCATTTGATATAGATTCCATTAAGAATAATTATTAATTATGCTGAGGACAAGAAAACGAAACAAAAGAAACAAATAGCAGAACAACAGTGTGAATTTGTTCACGGGAAAGGAACTATTAAATATATATATATATATATATATATATATATATATATATATATATATATGTATATATATATATATATACATATATGCACATATATATATGTATATATATGTATATATATATATATATATATATGCATATACATATGTGTATGTATGTATGTATCTTATTAAAACTCTCAAAGAAAGACTAATTGGTTTGAATGAGGATTTATCCTTATGTTTTGTTGATTATGAAAAGGCTTTTGATCGGGTAAGACACGTAAAATTGCTCAACCAGCTAGAAAGGCTCAATGTAATGGAAAAGAACCAAGAATAATAAGGAATATGTCTTGGGAACAAACAGCAGCAATGAGAATAGAAAATGATATAAGCTCTTTCTTAAATATCAAAAGAAGTGTTCGGAAAGGATGTGCTCTGTCACTAGATTTGCTTTCACTTTACAGCAAAACCATCACGAGAAACCTAGAAGAATGCCCTGGAAAAATGTTAAACAATCTTCGTTATGCAGGTGACACTGTTTGAATTGCAGACGAAAAGCCTACGAAATCTTGTGAATATAATAAGACCATAAAGCAGAAATAAAGGACTGATGCTAAATAGCAGGAAGACTGAAGTTATGGTAATACATAAAAAAATAAAATAAAATAAAAAAATAAATCAAAGAAATCTCCTCACGCAATATAACAGCAAATGGTACAA
>JAPXFY010000033.1:34378755-34386255 GCA_030674185.1 Monoplex corrugatus
CGTCTCGCCTGACGGTACATAAGCAGATTTATGAAACCGCAAAACAGAAAATTGTCGATCTCGTCCATGATGCTAAAACTAAATTCTATTCTTCTAAAGTTGTTTCAGCAGTATCATGCAAAGATCTTTTTAGAACTGTCACAGGCATGCTGGGAAAGGTTTCCGATGTTACTCTGCCGTCCACACATGAATTATCTCAGTTACCAAAATTGTTTTCCGACTTTTTTACCCAGAAAATTCTGACCATCCGTGATGGGTTTCTGTCATCCTCTGACACAACTGACCAGTCCGTTATTTATAAAGGTACACCACTCTGTCAGTTTACTCCTGTTTCTGAATCATTTGTACGGAAGCTGATTACTGAGTCCCCCAAAGTCTCTTGTATTCTCGACCCCATCCCCACCCCTCTTCTCTATGACCACCTCGACACCCTTCTCCCCACTATCACTCGCATTCTTAATGAATCACTATCTTCAGCTTCTGTTCCCTCTGATTTTAAGACTGCTCTTGTTAAGCCTCTCCTGAAAAAGTCTTCCCTTGACCCCAACGTGTTGAAAAAATTACCGCCCCATTTCCAACCTCCCCTTTCTGTCCAAAATTCTCGAGAAAATTGTCCTCCACCAGCTTTCAGCTCATTTGACTGCCAACAACCTTCTATCTCCCCATCAGTCAGCATATCGTCCAGAGCACAGCACAGAGACTGCCATCCTTCGTATCCTTAATGATATTCTCAATTCGTTAGATAAAAATAAAATTTCTGTCCTCCTCTTGTTAGATCTTTCAGCTGCTTTCGACACCATAGACCATGAAATTCTTCTCTCCCGTTTGGAACATACATTTGGTATTAGAGACTTAGCTCTTAATTGGTTTCACTCTTATCTTTCAGACAGGAAACAGTTTGTGCTAGTGGATAGTCACCGTTCAAATGAAACCTCCCTCGATTTTGGTGTGCCTCAGGGCTCCGTGCTCGGTCCTGTTTTATTCATTCTGTATACTACCCCTCTTTCTGATGTCATCCGCGGCCATTCCATTTCGCATGAAATGTTTGCGGATGACACTCAGCTCCTTCATTCAGCTTCTGTTGATGACTATCCTGATGCGATTTCTTCTCTCCAAAACTGTACCTCTGACATTGATCTCTGGATGTCATCAAATAAGCTGAAACTTAACTGTGACAAGACGGAGGCTATACGTTTCTCACATCATGATATCAACACACTTTCTTCTTCTCTCCCTATAGGTTCTAGTTCCATTGAATTTTCTGACTGTGTCCGGGATTTAGGAGTTCTTTTAGATCATGATCTTTCTATGCAAAAACATGTCACTAAGATATGCCAGCTTTCTTATATGGAACTAAGACGTATTGCTTCTATCCGCCCCTTTCTTACTGAGGAAGCCACTAAAACTCTTATTTCCTCTTATATTCTTTCACGCTTGGACTACTGTAATTCTATTCTAATCGGCTGCCCTTCGGTTGTCATTCAACCTCTCCAACGTGTTCAGAATTCAGCAGCTAGGCTTGTTTGTAAAGCCCCTAGATCCCAGTCATGTTCTCCTCTTCTGAAAAAGTTGCATTGGCTTCCAGTTGAACAAAGAATCAAATACAAATGTTGCTGTCTCTGTTACAAAATTCTTACTTGCTCCGCTCCCTCTTATCTGTCTGAACTCCTTCAAGTGTATGTACCATCCAGAACTCTCCGATCCTCTACCGACACAAGAACTTTCTGTGTTCCCCGTTTCAACCGGAAACTGCATGGTCAGAGAGCTTTCTCCCACTCTGCTGCCATGACCTGGAACTCCCTTCCCTATCATATTCGCCATAAGCAATGTCTTCCTTCTTTCAAGTCTAGTCTGAAGACCTATCTTTTCACTCAATACTTTCATTGATCTTCTCTTTCTCTTCTCTCTCAGCCCTGATCATCGTTCCTACATATATGTGTGTGTGTGTGTGTGTGTTTGTGTGTGTGTGTGTGTGTGTGTGTGTGTGTGTGTGTGTGTGTGTGTGTGTGTGTGTGTGTGTGTGTGTGTGTGTGTGTGTGTGTGTGTGTGTGTGAAGCATGTTTATGCGAGCGAGAGAGAGGGAGAGAGAGGGAGAGAGGAAAAGAGAGAGAGAGAGAGGCTGTGTGGGAGAGAGAGAGAGTGAGCAAGGAATATCGGGAGCACGGTAGAGAGCGAGAGTATGGTTGGGGTGGGGAAAGAGAGTGAGAGTATGAGTAAGAGTATGTGTAAGCGTGATAGAATTTGATAGTAGAGAAACTGAGTGGTTGAGAGAGGGAGTGTGTTTGGGTCTGTGTGTGTGTGTGTGTGTGTGTGTGTGTGTGTGTGTGTGTGTGTGTGTGTGTGTGTGTGTGTGTGTGTGTGTGTGTGTGTGTGTGTGTGTGTGTGAAGAGAAAGAGAGAGAAAATATTTTTGTATGATTGTCACTATTTTTAGTAATATTTGAATTTACTATGTTAATATGTCTTGTTGAACGTAAATTTTATGTTTTATGTTATATAGTGTTAGCAGCGGTATGTTTAAATTTTATGTTGGTGTATCTATTTGTATTTAGTTATATACTGATTTTATGTGAAGCGCTTTGTGCTCTGGAAAGCGCTATATAAATTGTCTTTATTATTATTATTATTATATGTTTGTGTGTGGATGCGTGTGTGTATGTGTGTGTTGTGAGTGTGTGTTGTGTGTGTGTATGTGTGTGTGTGTGTGGCGTAAGTTATGTTTATGTGTGTGTATACATATATATATATATATATATGTGTGTGTGTGTATGTGTGTGATTATGTGTTTAAACATAATGCTCTGGATTTTCATGCTAAGGGCTGCACAAGAACTGCTCAACTGAAAGATCTTAAGGTTCAGTCTGGTTTGACAGGTGTGAAAGTCAGGTGAGTATGACGTCAGGCTTTAGTCAGGTGAGTATGACGTCAGGCTATAGTCAGGTGAGTATGACGTCAGGCTTTAGTCAGGTGAGTACGATGTCAGGCTTTAGTCAGGTGAGTACGACGTCAGGCTTTCGTCAGGTGAGTACGACGTCAGGCTTTCAATCAGAGGGTCTGGGTTGAATCCTGCCTGGGTATCCCCCACCTGGTGGGTAAATGTGGTGGTGCTTCCTATCTCCATCCTGCCTGGGTACCCCCCTCACCTGGTGGGTAAAGGGTGGTGGTTCTTCCTATCTCCATCCTGCCTGGGTACCCCCCACCTGGTGGGTAAAGGTGGTGCTTCCTATCTCCATCCTGCCTGGGTACCCCTCACCTGATGGGTAAAGGGTGGTGGTTCTTCTTATCTCCATCATTCCTGGGTACCCCCCACCTGGTGGGTAAAGGTGGTGCTTCCTATCTCCATCCTGCCTGGGTACCCCCCACCTGATGGGTAAAGGTGGTGCTTCCTATCTCCATCCTGCCTGGGTAAAACCCCCACCTGGTGGGTAAAGTGTGGTGGTTCTTCCTATCTCCATCCTGCCTTGGTACCCCCCACCTGATGGGTAAAGGTGGTGCTTCCTATCTCCATCCTGCCTGGGTACCCCCCACCTGATGGGTAAAGGTGGTGCTTCCTATCTCCATCCTGCCTGGGTACCCACCACCTGATGGGTAAAGTGTGGTGGTGCTTCCTATCTCCCTCCTGCCTGGGTACCCCCCCTCACCTGGTGGGTTAAGGGTTGGTGGTGCTTCCTATCTCCATCCTGCCTGGGTACCCCCCCATCTGGTGGGCAAAGGGTGGTTCTTCCTATCTCCATCCTTCCTGGTTACCCCCCACCTGGTGGGTTAAGGGTGGTGGTGCTTCCTATCTCCATCCTGCCTGGGTACCCCTCACCTGGTGGGTTAAGGGTGGTGGTGCTTCCTATCTCCATCCTGCCTGGGTACCCCCCCACCTGGTGGGTTAAGGGTGGTGGTTCTTCTTATTTCCATCCTGCCTGGGTACCCCTCACCTGGTGGGTTAAGGGTGGTGGTGCTTCCTATCTCCATCCTGCCTGGGTACCCACCACCTGGCAGGTAAAGGGTGGTGGTTCTTCCTATCTCCATCCTGCCTGGGTACCCAACCTGGTGGTTAAAGGGTGGTGGTTCTTCTTATCTCCATCCTGCCTGGGTACCCCCCACCTGATGGGTAAAGGTGGTTCTTCCTATTTCCATCCAGCCTGGGTACCCCTCACCTGGTGGGTTAAGGGTGGTGGTTCTTCCTATCTCCATCCTGCCTGGGTACCCCACCTGGTGGGTTAAGGGTGGTGGTTCTTCCTATCTCCATCCTGCCTGGGTACCCCCCACCTGGTGGGTAAAGGGTGGTGCTTCCTATCTCCATCCTGCCTGGGTACCCCACCTGGTGGGTTAAGGGTGGTGGTTCTTCCTATCTCCATCCTGCCTGGGTACCCCACCTGGTGGGTTAAGGGTGGTGGTTCTTCCTATCTCCATCCTGCCTGGGTACCCCCCCACCTGGTGGGTAAAGGGTGGTGCTTCCTATCTCCATCCTGCCTGGGTACCCCCCCACCTACTGGGTAAAGGGTGGTTCTTCCTATCTCCATCCTGCCTGGGTACCCCCCTCACCTGGTGGGTTAAGGGTGGTGGTGCTTCCTATCTCCATCCTGCCTGGGTACCCCCCCCCCACCTGGTAGGTAAAGGGTGGTGGTGCTTCCTATCTCCATCCTGCCTGGGTACAGCACCTGGTGGGTTAAGGGTGGTGGTTCTTCCTATCTCCATCCTGCCACGGTACCCCCCACCTGGTGGGTAAAGGATGGTGATTCTTTCTATCTCCATCCTGCCTGGGTACCCCCCACCTGGTGGGTAAAGGGTGGTGGTTCTTCCTATCTCCATCCTGCCTGGGTACCCCCCCCCTCCCACCTGGTAGGTAAACGGTGGTGGCGCTTCCTATCTCCATCCTGCCTGGGTACACCACCTACTGGGTAAAGGGTGGTGGTGCTTCCTATCTCCATCCTGCCTGGGTACAGCACCTGGTGGGTTAAAGGTGGTGGTGCTTCCTATCTCCATCCTGCCTGGGTACAGCACCTGGTGGGTTAAAGGTGGTGGTGCTTCCTATCTCCATCCTGCCTGGGTAACCCCTCCCCCCCACCTGGTTGGTTAAAAGGTGGTGGTTCTTCCTATCTCCAAAGTCAACATATGTGGACACTTGCTAATGCCTAGCCACCTGTTGTGTGCATACGTACACTGATCATCGAATAAGTATGTTTAAAGTCCTGTAAATCCCACAAATAATTACTTTTAGACCCTGTAAATCCCACAAACAAGCACGTTCAGGATCCTGTACATCCCAAAAATAAGTACTTTAAGATCCTGTAAATCCCGCAAACAAGCACGTTTAGGATCTTGCAAATCTCACAAATAAGCACGTCTAGGATCCTGTAAATCCCACAAATAAGCACGTTCAAGATCCTGTAAATTCCACAAATAAGTACATTTATGATCCTGTAAATCCCACAAATAAGTAAGTTTAAAATCCTGTAAATCAGGTCAGTGTTTGGGGGTTGTAGGAAAATACCTAACATGCAACCAAAGAGAGTATGTAGACTATGCAGCAACACAGCACCTGCGCAGTGTGGGCAAAACAATGTGCATGCACGCATTTGAGAAAATTGGAATGCTAAAATGTCTGGTTTATTTTGTTAAAACACGCATACACTTGCAAGAAGCACCAACACCAACACCAACAAAAAGGCAGCATCCAACAGAAACATATAAATATACACTTTTATATTTCTGGTTAATACATCAATCTGACATTGCAATAACAATCACTGACTGAAAAATCCAAGAAGAAAATCAGAAGCAAAAATCACAGATCATGAGATAATCATCATTAGACAATCAAAATCATTTTTAGTATTCCGTGGTCAATCATGATTTTCTGTACACAATCATAATGATGATCAGTAGTCACTGATTTTCTTTAGACAATCATAATGATAATCGTTAGTCACTGATTGTCTGTAGACAATCATACTGATGATCGTTAGTCACTGATTTTCTGCAGACAATCATAATGATAATCGTTAGTCACTGATTTTCTGTAGACAATCATAATGATGATCATTAGTCACTGATTGTCTGTAGACAATCATAATGATAGTCATCGCTCACTGATTTTTGTAGGTGATGATTACCATTGATTTCTGTGGATAATCATCGTGATAATTTTCGGCCATGGATTTCTGTACACAACCTCGATGATATTATTCATAGTCATCATGTATTTATGTAGACAATCATAATAGCAATCGTGGATTTCTGTACACAACCATAATCATCAACCATGGATATTTAATGGACATGAAAATCAAACAATCATGAATCTCTGTAAACAATCATGAATCTCTGTAAACAATCATTATGATAATCAATCATGGATTGTTTGTAGGCAACCACAATTCTGGACATCTGTGAACAAGCGTAATCATCAATCAAGGGTTTGGACAACTATGGATTTCTGTAAACTATGACCCATTTCTGTAGACAATCACGATAAACATTAATCGTGGATTTGTGACAACTATGGATTTCTGTCAACAATGATGGATTTCTATAGACAATCACAATAATCATCAATCATGGATTTGGAACAACTATGGATTTCTGTCAACAATGATGGATTTCTATAGACAATCACAATAATCATCAATCATGAACTTGGGACAAGTATGGATTTCTGTCAACAATGATGGATTTCTGTAGACAATCACAATAATCATCAATCATGGATTTGGAATAACTATGGATTTCTGTCAACAATGATACATTTCTGTAGACAATCAACATAATGATCGATCATAAACTTATCTAGACATCACAATGGAAAGTAAATAATACGATAAGAAATAAAGGGGAGACAGATTCAAATTGACCCAAAGCGTTCGTGTCAACGAACGCGCTCACACGTCCACACGTCCTCACGTCCACACGTACACACGAATGAAAATTAATGCGTTTGAACCAAATGTTGATCCTAGTGAAGTGGGTTTACACAGGATTAACAGATACACACGCGTGGATATCTCACAGGCAGGAACAGTCATGTATTTCAGTAACAAACAAACAAACAAGCAAAACGATAGCGTTATGATGTAAGCACGCACACGTTAGTGCATTACATATGTGTGTTGTGTGTGTGTGTGTGTGTGTGTGTGTGTGTGGTGTGTGTGTGTGTGTGTGTGTGTGTTGTGTGTGTGTTGTGTGTGTGTGGGGTGTGTGTGTTGTGTGTGTGTGTGTATGTGTGTGTGTGTGTGTGTGTGTGTTGTATGTGGTAGTGTGTATGTGTGTGTGTGTGTTGTTGTATGTTGTGTGTGTGTGTGTGTGTTATGTGTGTGTGTGTGTGTGTATGTGTGTATGTGTGATGTGTGTGTGTGTGTGTGTGTGTATGTGTGTGTGTGTGTGTGTGTGTGTGTGTGTGTGTGTGTGTGTGTGTGTGTGTGTGTGTGTGTGTGTGTGTGCATGTATAAAATAATGTGTAAAAAGGAAAACTGGTAAGACTAAATTAAAGACTTTGTATTTGATTTCTTTA
>JAPXFY010000033.1:34391255-34393755 GCA_030674185.1 Monoplex corrugatus
CAATGACGTGGCTTTCAGGATATGGAATGTGCATATTTGATGTTCTGCCTTAACAATGATGTGCTTTCAGGATGTGGAGTGTGCATGGTTTGTGTTCTGCCTTAACAATGACGTGGCTTTCAGGATATGGAATGTGTATGTTGGATGTTCTGCCTTAACAATGACGTGGCTTTCAGGATGTGGAATGTGCATGTTGGATGTTCTGCCTTAAAAATGACGTGGCTTTCAGGATGTGGAATGTGCATGTTTGATGTTCTGCCTTAACAATGACGTGGCTTTCAGGATGTGGAATGTGCATGTTGGATGTTCTGCCTTAAAAATGACGTGGCTTTCAGGATGTGGAATGTGCATGTTTGATGTTCTGCCTTAACAATGACGTGGCTCTCAGGATATGGAATATGCATGTATGATGTTCTGCCTTAACAATGACGTGGCTTTCAGGATGTGGAATGTGTATGTTGGATGTTCTGCCTACATGGTCACTAGAACAGGCTTTAGGCACTAACAGGTCTTCACACATGTTGACCCGGGAGATGGGGAAATCTTCAGCCTTTACCCACCAGACGGATGGAACCCAGACATTCTGCATTGAAGTCTGACATCTTTTCCACTTGACGATCGCACCGGCCATAGCTGAATTGAGTATTGAAGTACAGTGGTGCCCCCCAAGTCGAATCTAATTGGTTCTTAGGGCCATTCGACTTGAGAATATTCTAGTTGGGAGGCAATTTTTCCCATTAAAATTAAAATAAAAAGCATTAGTTCGTTCCAGGCCCCAAAATCCCCATATCTTTTTTTACATTTTTACGGGTTTCTGTTGTGCCCTGTGGCCAGATCACTGCAATATAAGTACAATGGCAAGCAGAAATAGACTTAAATAGACTTAAATAAAGCAGAAATAGACTTAAATACTAACACTTTGTTTTTTGTTGGAAGGCATAATGAGGGCAAATTTGAAGAAGAAATGCAAAAAAAAGCCAGCAACAACAGAGGATGATGTGCACGGCACGGGGGAGTGAGCGGGACTGGGCGGGCTGCGCGCGCCTCAGGTCCTGGCTTTGTTGCCAGACGTTCGAGATGGGAGTGAGATTCGACATGGGAGGCGAAATTTTGCCGAAATTTTCGTTCGACATGGAAAAATTCGACTTGGAATGCATTGGACTTCGAGGGTACCACTGTAATTGAAATGAACCGAAAGATGAGTAGGTTGGTTGGTTGGTTGATTCGACTGTTGAATGTACATGTCTGGGTAGCAAAAGAATCTAAAAAAAATGAATTGAAGTAATTAAACTGAATTGAAAGCCGAGTAGGTTGGTTGATTCGACTGTTAAATGTACATTTTTGAGTAACAGAAGAACTAAAACATTAATTGAAGTAAATGAGAACTGAATTGAAATCTGAATAGGTTGGTTGGTTTGATTGATTCGACTGTTGAATGTACATTTTTGGGTAATAAAATAATCTAAACAGTGAAGTAATTGAACTGAACTGAAATCTGAATAGGTTGGTTGGTTGATTGATTCGACTGTTGAATGTACATGTCTGGGTATTAAAATAATCTAAACATTGAAGTAACTGAACAGAACTGAAAGCTGAGAAGGTTGGTTTGGCTGGTTAAATCGTCTGTTCAATGTATATTTCTGGGTAACAAAAGAATCTAAAAAAAATGACTGAAGTAATTGAACTGAACAGAAAGATGATTTGGTTGGGTAGTTGGTTAATTCGACTGCTGAATAGGTAACAAAAGAGTCTAAAATGTAAACACGGACACATGAAATTCAGTAGGAATATTTCAATACGTAATGACAATATATAACAAAACAGATACATCTACCACCACAAACTGGCACTGTATTTACATAATACAAGACAAATACACAAGCACACAGACACACATACACACAGACATATAAACTGACAACTTACAGGTAGACAACACGTACACATCACACACACCCTCCCCTTGTCTATTCAGTTTTTAAATGCAATATCACCAACCACAAAACACACAAAATAACGAATGAATAATTAATGAAGACCTTCAATGAGGCGTTTATATTTTTTACATGTTTTTTTTTGGACAGATTTGTACGTTATTTTAGTAGATATGAAAACAATGTATGGGCAGTGCAAAGTCTAGTGTATGCACATTTTAATATCCAAATGTGGATGAAATAAATGGGCGTTGAACTGAGTTGAACTGAACAGGCAAATACGTCATTAAACAAACAAGTAAATAGTAAATAAATAAAGGAGTGTTGGTGTCAACTGAACTGAATAGATAAATACCTAACTGAACAAACAAGTAAATAATGAATACATAAAGGGGTGTTGAATTCAGCTTAGTATAGGTAACTACAACAATAGAACAAGACAACACTGAAATAAATAATAAATAAGTAAATAAGTCAGTAAAAAAAATAATAAATACCTCATCCAACTGTTGTTGCGTGTTGAAATGTTGAGTCAGCGCGACTACCATGCTTCCAAAACTGTCAGC
>JAPXFY010000033.1:34401255-34423755 GCA_030674185.1 Monoplex corrugatus
GAGCTGTACACTGATAGTTTGGAAAGGCCGCTTTCTGTTATCCTTCAGCAACAGGAGCTGTACACTGATAGTTTGGAAAGGCCACTTTCTGTTATCCTCCAGCAACAGGAGCTGTACACTGATAATTTGGAAGGCCGCTTTCTGTTATCCTCCAGCAATATGAGCTGTACACTGATAGTTTGGAAAGGCCGCTTTCTGTTATCCTCCAGCAACAGGAGCTGTACACTGATAGTTTGGAAAGGCCGCTTTCTGTTATCCTCCAGCAATATGAGCTGTACAGAAGGGTGAAAGGGACACAACTTGGGTACAGTGTCAGCTTGAAGTTAAAGCTGTACAAAGAGAATTACTCACACAGTGAAGGTGTTCCTGACCTTGCTGAGGTGGGTCTTGATATTACTGCCTGCTCCTACATCGTGTCCGACAATGCTGCCTATATGAATGAACTCTTCAGCTATGTGTAGATCTGTTCCATCTGGTTGGGTTGATGAGGGGTTTGAGATGTACAGTACCACCACCTCTGTACTCTTTTGGCGATCTTTAGGCTTTACTTTGTTGCATGAAGATGTTGAGCCTCGGCCATGTATGGTTCTAGTCTTTCCAATGAACTCATAGCATGTTCATCTTTGGCTAGGAGCTGGGTGGGGACCAAAACGCCCCAGAATGATTTTGAAGAGATTCGAAACAAGAACTTTGTGGACGTTAATCCTTTGCGTTATCCACTGCACCATAGTACCAGGTCACACACACGGTGTTACCAACTGTACCCCCCCGCCCACATCTACATCTACCACCATACCCTCCCCACCACCTTTCCCCCATCATACACCGGTACCACTCCTACCTGTGAAGGAGCCAGGACTGGGTGGAACAAGCCAGAGCAGCCCTAAGGTCTGACTTCTCCGATCCTGGGGATGTGTCCAAATACCGGTTGTACACAAACTCCCAGTCTTCTTTCTCGCCAAGCCGGATCCCGTTACACAGGATCAGTCCTCGCATGTCCACATCAAGACTACAAGGAAATGAGAGGTGGAAAAAAATGACAAATTAATCATTATTAACACTGGAGATTTCTGAGCTGTTTGTAGTGCTTCTGTCCTAAGCGCTCATAATTTCAGAATGTATACACGCATAGACCACAACATGAATGCATATGTACATATGATAACGCAGTCAAACATAACCCAAACGTGTCTGAAGTCTTATTAACATTGGAAAAGAGAACCTGTGCTCCACTGACAAAAGAAGGGACAAGCGTCTGTACTGTTTCGTCTATTACATATGTATTCGTATTATATTTCATCTGTATATTTAGACGCTTGTTTCAAATCAGTTTTAACATAAGACCAAAAAAAATCAGATTTAACATAAGATACAAAACGAAACAAAAGAAAGTCCCACTGAACCAACCATCTAACCAACCAAGCAGTTTCCACTAAAACACATGAACGCATGCACACAAATACATTAACCCACATAACACGGTGTCTTTCCTACCCAATCCAACCATCATAATCATCATCATCATCAGGTGCCCTGCCGCATGGCGTTGGCGACCATGAACTTCCAACCATCTCTATCTCTCGTTTCCCCCAGCATCTCCCCCACCCTCCTCATCCCCAGCCACTCTGCAAGTCCGTCCAGCATTCTCTCCCTGGGTCTACCTGGTGCTCTCTTTCCCTCCAGCTTCCCATTGTGACCAGGTGCTCCAAATCCCCCTTCCTCATAAAATGGCCTATAAATGTTGCTTGTCTTTTTTAATCTTCCTTATGATTGATCTACTTGTGTCTGCCTCCATCAAGACTGTCTCGTTTGTTTTCTTTGCTGTCCATGGAACTCTCAACATCTCGGCTGCCTCGATCCTGCTCTGGCTTTGCTTGCTGACTGTCCACGCATCGCATCCAACCAATCAACTCAACCCAATCCAACAATTAGCCCAAATTCACCAGCCTAACTCAACCCAATACAACGAACTAGAGCGAACTGAACCAACCAACCAAACAGCTAGCCAGCCAAATACCCACACCATACCCATCAGCCAGTCACAAACAAACAAACAAACAAACAAACAAAAAGAAGAAACAGACAAAACAAAACAAAAACAAACATCGCCTTCCTCCACCAAAACACACACACACCACCACCACCACCACCCACCACAATCAAAACAGCCAACAAACCTGTTAGTGAGGGGATCAGTTCTCCAGGCAGCAAACAACTGTCGCACGTCATCTTGGCATTTCTTCACACCATAGTCACACGCGTACCTCACAATGCGCTGACGTTGGAATCTGAAACGCCATACATGCTTACGTCATTGTCGTTTTGAAGTCACTTCCGCACCGTACTGTTAGTAGAAGTGGTAAATAGTAAGAAGTAGAAGATATAGTAGTGGTTGTATCAAAAGCAGCAGCAGCAGCAGTAATAGTAATAGTAGTAGTGGAAGTAGTGGTAGTACAATGGTGGAAGTAGTAGCAATAGTAGCAGAACTAGCAACAACAGCAGCAGCAACAGTAGTAATAACAGCAGTAGCAGTAACAACAATAATAATGACAGCAGTAGCACAAGTAGTCATAGCAACAGCAGCAGCAGTAGTAGTAGCAGTAACAGTAGCAGATTATATTGTATTACACCAGTAACAGTAGCATATTATATCATATATTATATCATATTACATTATGTTACATTATGTTATGTTATATTATGTTACATTATATCACATTACATTACATTACATTACATTACATTACATTACATTATATTTATATTTTATATTATATTATATTATATTATATTATATTATATTATTTATATTATATTATATATATTATATTATATTATATTATATTATATTATATTATATTATATTATATTATATTATATTTTATATTATATTATATTATATTATATTATATTATATTATATTATATTATATATTATTTATATTATATTATATTATATTATATTCTAATATTATGTCAAATACATTTGACAGTTATTATCCACAAACGACGAGCAAAACAAGACAAGCAAAACATAAAAATATAAACACTAGCCTTAAACACCTTATCACAAATCTGAAAAAAAGAAACCAAAACGATAATTTCAACTCACATGTCAATGGGTGGCTCATTGGGATTATTCGTGATACCCATGGTATGGTAAGTAGAGTTCACCAGTAGTACCATGTAGTCCTGTTGGCACAAGTCAACAATTCTGTCTTCATCTACTACTTAGTTGGTTCTTATGATCTATCTATCTATCTCTCTACTCTCTCTATCTCTCTACCTCTCTATCTATCTATCTATCTATCTATCTATCTATCTATCTATCTATCTATCTATCTATCTATACTATACCATATATGTATATATGTGTGTGTGTGTGTGTGCGTGTGTGTATACGTATATGTATGAGGGAAAGGGAGAGAGAGAGTGAAAGTGAGAAACAGACAGAGACAGAGACAGACAGACAGACAGAGGGTGACAGACATACAGAGAGTAACAGAGAGAGAAAGAAACAGAGAGAGAAGACAGAGAGGGGGAGGACAACACGTGTGCAAACGATATGTACACACACACTACACACACACACACACAACATACACACACACATACACACACACACACACTACACACACACATACACACACACAACACAACATCACACACAACACACACACACACACACATACACACACACACCACACACACATACGCACACACACATACACACACACACACACACACACACACACACACACACACACCCTCCAGCGAACCACATCTCACACACCCCTCTATCCACACCTACATACTTCAAACAGTCCATAAATGGCTGCACGGTCGAGCATGAGATCAAGATACGACAACTCTCCGGAAATGGCACGCCAGGGGACGTAATCATCGTCATTCCTTAACACTTGCAGTGTCTGCAGTGCGATGTTCATGCTTAAATGTCCTGACCTGCAACAAAGGCAGATCATCAGTCAGCCAGCTGGTCTAGTTCAACAACTAATCATGCAAGCAGGCAGGTAAACAACCAACTAACTAATCTGTCGGGAGAAAGGATCGGAACCACCAACGCCCAGTTTGTCAATCATCAATTAACCAAACAATCAATCATCAAAATCAATTAATCAGTCAGTGAATGCATGAATCAATGAATTTTTTCAATCAATCATTCAGTCAGACAGTTAGTAAATATACATGAATTATTTTTTCCCAATCAATCAATCAATCAATCAGTCAGTCAATCAATCAATCAATCATCCGATCAATCAGTCAATCAGTAAGTGAATATATCGATGAAATCAATCCATCAATCAATCAATCGATCAATCAATCATCATTCATTCATTCAATCAATCAATCATTCAATCAATCAATCGATCAAACAACCAATCACACAACCAACCAAACCCAGCCAATCACACAACCAACCAACCAATCAATCAATCAATCAATCATTCAATCAATCAATCAATCAATCGATAATCACACAACCAACCAACCAACCAACCAACCAATCAATCAACCAACAACCATCAATCAATCAATCAATCAATCAACAATCATCAATCCATCAATCCATCCATCCGTCCATCAATCACTCAATTAATCATTAATTACCGGACAAGAAAGGAATAATCAGTAAGTTTTTGAGTTTTTGTCTGTCTTTTCATCTTTTGTAGGTTTTTTCAATTAAAAGTGTTGGCAATTAGGGAGTAAACAGGCTTTTTCAATTAAAAGTGTTGACAATTAGGGAGTAAACAGGCTTTTTCAATTAAATCAGCGTTCAATTTTCGCAACACGTCTTTACTGTGCCCTGAAGATTCAACATGCATTCAACCCACAAATTTTAATGTCAAGTGATGGCGAAAGACGTTAAACAATCATGGTAAATACTACAAGCCTTACATGCACCCTGTCCATCTGGAAGGACTTGGAAGTTCCTTGTGTGTGTGAGAAAGATCATCACACACATAGAAAGCAATTCAATCAATCAGTCAGTCGTTTAATCAGCGGACTGAGAAACAAATCAATAAATAAACGAAACTAAATTAACGAATCAAGAAAAGAAGGCAGGAAGGAAATAATCAGGCTGCCATCAATCAAAATGTATTCATCCATTGATCAACCCATCTGACTCGTCAGTACACTTTAACCATGATTCATCATCATCAGGTATCCTGCCGCATGGCGTTGGCGATCATGGACTTCCATCTGTCTCTATCTCTCGTTGCCCCTAGCATCTCTCCCACCCCCCTCGTCCCCAGCCACTCTGCAAGTCTGTCCAGTATTTTCTCCCTGGGTCTATCCAGTGCTCTCTTTCCCTCCAGCTTTCCCGTTGTGACCAGGTGCTCCAAATCCCCTTCCTCATAAAATGGCCAATAAATGCCTGTCTTTTCCTAATCTTCCTTATGAGTGATCTACTTGTGTCTGCCTCCATCATGACTGTCTCGTTTGTTTTCTTTGCTGTCCATGGAACTCTCAACATTCTTCTTAGAAACCACATCTCGGCTGCCTCAATCTTGTTCTGGCTTTGCTTGCTGACTGTCCACGCCTCGCATCCGTACAACAGTATTGGTTCTATATAACATTCAAGAACTCTCTTCCTGATGTTAATTGATAGGCATTTGTTGGTAAGAATGCTTGTCATCTTCTTGAATGCTGTTTTGGCTTGGCCGATGACTATCGATAGAAACAGCGATAGAAATATATTGTCTGTTAAGAGTTGAACCACGCAAGTGCTGAACCTGAAATGCCGTTAAGATTTTTTTTTCAAAGAAAAGTGTGTGTGGGTGTGTGTGTGTGTGTGTGTGTGTGTGTGTGTGTGTGTGTGTGTGTGTGTGTGTGTGTGTGTGTGTGGTGTGAGTGTGAGTGTGTGTGTGTGTGTGTGTGGTGTGTGTGTGTGTGTGAGTGTGTGTGTGTGTGTGTGTGAGTGTGTGTGTGTATGTGTGTGTGTGTGTGTGAGAGGTGTGTGTGTGTATGTGTGTGTGTGTTGGTGAGTGTGTGTGTATGTGTGTGTGTGAGAGAGAGAGTGTGTGTGTGTGTGTGTGTGTGTGTATGTGTGTGTGTGTGTGTGTATGTGTGTGAGTGAGTGTGTGTTGTGTGGTGTGTGTGTGTGTGTGTGTGTGTGTGTGTGTGTGTGTGTGTGTGTGTGTGGTGTGTGTGACAATTGACGTTTACCTGGCCAAAGACCAAGCATCATTGATGATCTGGCCTCTGTTGATGGGATGAATAACCTGTAAAATAATCAATCAATCAATCGATCAATCAATCAATCAATCAATCAATCAATCAATCAATCAACCAGTACTAATCATTACAGGTTCACTGTGTTGATCGGGTGAATAACCTGTAAAAGAAATCAATCAGTATTGATCATTACAACTTCATATATTCGTGAGACAAGTTATCTCAACATACCCCGTTGTATCCATATGTTCAATGTCATTATTTTTTTAACAGAGATCGTTTATATGGACTCTGTGTGTGTGGTGTGTGTGTGTGTGTGTGTGTGTGTGTGTGTGTGTGTGTGTGTGTGTGTGTGTGTGTGTGTGTGTGTGTGTGTGTGTGTGTGTTGTGTGTGTTGTGGTGGTGATCTTTGATTTAATGTCTATTCACTAAAGTGATTTTGGACCAAAAAAAAACAAAAAACAAAAAACAAAAACAAAAAGTGGGGGGGGGGGGTGATAGAGGAGTGAAGAGAATATTTGAAAATTGTCAATTTTGAACTTGAGAAAAGATGATCCAGAAAACAACTGTTTTGAAGAGGGGAAGGTAAAACTAACAAATAATGTTACCATAATTAACGATTTAAACAAACAAACAAACTAACAAACAAAATTAGTAAATATCTGGAAGAAATGAAGAAAAAAATAAAAATAATGATTGACTAACCATAACAGTGAACAAGTGAAATAACATTTTAAAGGTAATTCGCTATAGGACTTTTTGACAGGCTAACAAAAAATTCATACAGTAATGATGATGAGGCAAATATATCAGAAACTGTACTCATGGATAGTGTTGGAATATGTCGTTTTACCTTAACGCAAGAAAGAATATGACTATGTGTTATCTTCTTTCCACACAGACACACTATGTTCTTGGTGTATTTTGTTTTGAATGCATCAAGTTTCCATCTATACATAAGGGATTGTATAATTCTGCTGGCATGAAGCTGCTTAAGTATTTTGCTAACTTCAAAGTTCATGTGACATTTATCATACTTTTTCTGTTTTAATTGGAACTGCTTCCAGACGTAGTTGTCTACTAAAGTGTAATTCTCGTGCAACGAGAGAGAAAGCTGGATATTGTTTGAATCTGGTGAGTTATTAGCTCCCCGTTTGGCAGCCCTGTCAACTTTATCATTATAACGAAAAGAACTATGAGAAGGTATCCAGCAGAAAGTAATATCAGTGCCTCTTAAAGATAAATTATGAATCAAGTGACTAATTTCCAGAATCATTTCTGATCTTGTTTGTAATTTTGATTATTCAAGAGCCTGAAGTACTGATTTTGAATCAACGCAAAAAATGTTTGAAAAATTGTCCTAGGAAGACTTATCATAAAGTTTAAAGCCATTAATATTGCAACGAGTTTAGCTGTAAAGACAGATTTATCAAGTCTATGTAGAAAGATTTTTCAATTTTGAGAGCAGGTATTAAAAACGCTGAGTCTGCTTTTCTTTCAATTACTGATCCATCAGTGTAAATTTTCAAATGATCGGAATATAAGTCGTCTATATGACATTTCACCTGACTTGCCAGTAAGTTTATATTGTCTCCTTTTTTTTAAATTAGTGTGGTGTACGTCAAATTGTGTTCTTTGGAGTTCCCAACTGGGTACTGGCGAAAAGGAAGGTCTTATAGATACAGGATCTACGTGTAGATCAATTCCTGAGCCTTTCATGACGTCAGATGTGTATGTTGCAAGAGTGACCTGTGAAGATATTGATTTAGCTCGTTTTGGAAAGTCGGTATCTGATCTCAGTTTAATTTCTGTTTCGGAGATGTTTTCTACGGTGGTGTGTCTTAACAAAAATTTAGTAGAAGCGACTTTCCTTTGCTCATCAAGTGGCAACAGTTTGATTTCATTATATGTGCGAAGACAGGAAGCATGCATTGGAAGACCCAGTGCAAGTTTGAAACCTTTACAATCTATGCTCTGCAGTTTTTTTAGTAAATGTTTCGGTGCACTGAAGAAGATTTCTTGGGCATAGGTTAATTTAGATCTAACAAGCGATTTACAAAGATGAACAAGTGTTGATGAATCTTGACCCCATGCCTGTTTGCGAACTATTTTTAAGAAATTTAAACTTTTTTGAGCTTTGGTTAATAAGTATTCAATATGCTGATTCCAAGATAATTTTGCCGTAAGAAAAACTCCTAAGAATTTAATTGACTCATTAAACTGAAGAAGAATATCTCCCAGTTTAAAAGTGGGAATATTTACTGGGTTAGCTCCATTATTAAATAAAACTATTTTTGATTTTTCCAGGGATAGATGTAACCCATTTTCTACCATGTATCGTGCTATTTTATCAAGCTCTAATTGATAACATTTGCGTGTATAATTAATACAGCGCAAAGGAGTTTTCCTTTTCATATTTACCTGCATCCACATGCATAAATCGTCAGCATATTGAGCTAAAACTACATGCTTAGATACTTTACTGGGTAAGTCATGCATTAATATCATGAAAAGAAGGGGAGCTATAACGGATCCCTGAGGGATACCCATTTGAAGAATTCGTTTCGTGGAATATACTCTGTTTGAAATACTCTGTTTTCTAAGAAACACTTAACATAGTCAAAAATGTGACCTGTCAGCCCAATACTTTTAAATTTAAATAACAATCTGGAGTGCCACACTTGATCGTATGCTTTCGTTATATAAAAAAATGTAGCTAAAACACATTGACGTCTTGCAAATTGTTGTTTTATGTTTGTAGTTAGCTTTGTTAGGATTTCTACTGGTGACCTGCCTTTTCGAAATCCTGCCTGATTTACTGGTATTATTTTATTCTTTTCACAATAGTGCATCAGTCTCTTTAAGATTATTTTCTCCATTAGTTTACATACGTGTGATGTTAATGCAATTGGCCTGTAGTTTTTCAGATCGGTATTACATTTACCTGGTTTTAGTACAGGAACCACTATTGTTTCTTTCCAGTTGTTGGGCATTTTCCCACTATTCCAGCATTTTTTAAATATGTCATGTAGCAAAATTATAAAATTTTCTGGTAAATATTTCAGCATCTCATTGGAAATTGCATCTAGTCCAACTGACGTTTTTTTACTTGGAAGGGACTGAATGGCATCTTTTAATTCTTGAAGTGTGAGTGATGCATTTATGTAGTGAGTATTGTCAGAGGCAGGATCCTTATATACATCTTTCTTTTCTTCTCGTTCCCTATAGTCTCTACTAGAGACAGGAAGTCCTTCTACACGACAGGTCTCAGCAAACACGTCTGCAAAAGCTTCCGCTTTTTCCAATGAGCTAGGAAAAGGGTTATTTTCTAGCTTTACTGGAATTGATGGCAACTTAATCCCGTTTTTCATTAATTTTAGTTTGTGTGTGTGTGTGTGTGTGTGTGTCTGTGTGTGTGTGTGTCTGTGTGTGTGTGCGTGTGTGTGTGTCTGTGTGTGTGTGTGTTCGTTCGTTATTTCTTTTAACGTCTATTCACATATGTGCTTTTAGACGAAAAATAGATAAATGAATAAATAGATAACTAACTAAATAAAGAAATAAAAGAAAACAAAAATGAATGGACAAATAAACAGATAAATAGATACATACATGTATTTAAACAAGGAAGAGGTGACTATAGGATGAATGAATCCATTAAGTCATATTGGCATTGTACCAATGTGTGTGTGTGTGTGTGTGTGTGTGTGTGTGTGTGTGTGTGTGTGTGTGTGTGTGTGTGTGTGTGTGCGTGCGTTCATGTGTCTGTCTGTGTGTATGTGTATGTGTGTGTGTGTGTGTGTGTGTTTTTCATGTGTGTGTGTGTATGTGTGTGTCGATGGGTGTGTATATTTGTTTGTGTGCGTGTGTGTGTGTGTGTGTGTGTGTGTGTGTGTGTGTGTGTGTGTGTGTGTGAGTGTTTGTATGTGTGTGTGGGGTTATTTTTCAGTTGCTGAATCAAGGCCAAACAGTTGTTATCATCATAGTTCACACGGTAATACACACAGACACACACACACATACCACACACACACACACACACACATACAGACACACACACACACAGACACACACACACACACACACACACACAGACACACACACAGACACACACACACACACACACACACACACACAGACACACCACACAGACACAGACACACACACACACACAGACACACACACACAGACAACACACACACACACACACACAAACACACACACACAACACACACACACACACACACACACACACACAACACACAACACACACAACACACACACACACACACACACACACACACACACAGTCGTCTTACTCACAGTGGGGTCAGTTTTCAGTTGTTGAATCAAGGCCAACCAGTTGTTATGGTCATAGTTCACACGGTAATACCCATACTGCTGGACGTTGACCAACAGCCATCTATTGAGGTCAGACTGTGTTGGTGGTGAGGGGATTGAGGCACTGTTGACTGTGACTGTTGAACACATAATACATCAATAAACTGATAATTGAACAAATGAATAATAAACAGACTGTGTGGGATTGAGGCGTTGTTGACTGTGACTGTTGAACAAACAAACAAACAAATGAATAATAAGCGTACACACATACAGACGGACGGTTACATAGATCGATAGATGGACAGACAACTAGTTAGATGGATGGAGAGATAGACAGACAAACAGGAAGATACATAGACAGACAAACTGACAGACAGACCGACAAACAGGTAGGTGTATAGACAGACAAACTGACAAGACAGACCGACAAACAGGTAGATGTATAGACAGACAAACTGACAGACAGACCGACAAACAGGTAGGTGTATAGACAGACAAACTGACAGACAGACGGACAGACAGATAGACAGATAAATAAACAGAGAGAAACTCCTACCTAACTACACGGTTTTATTCAAATTTTTATTTTGTTTTGTTTTGTTTTGTCTTATCCTATTTTTGTATATAGACCTTATGTGACCAAGTAGTGACGTATTAGAAAAGATTTTGGCACTCCACACTGTGACTTTGGCACTCCACACTGTGACTTTGGCACTCCACACTGTGACTTTGGCACTCCACACTGTGACTTTGGCACTCCACACTGTGACTTTGGCACTCCACACTGTGACTTTGGCACTGTGACTTTGGCACTCCACACTGTGACTTTGGCACTCCACACTGTGACTTTGGCACTCCACACTGTGACTTTGGCACTCCACACTGTGACTTTGGCACTGTGACTTTGGCACTCCACACTGTGACTTTGGCACTCCACACTGTGACTTTGGCACTCCACACTGTGGTCGAGCTGACTGTGCTCAGATCAAAACCAGTTGTGTTTTCTACTGCCTATTCATCGATCCATTTGAGCACAGAATGATTGATTTGTCTGTTAAAAATATGTTTACAGGAACCCCGAGATATCGTCTATTTACTCTTGTCTGATATTTTTCAACGGGAAAGC
Organism: Monoplex corrugatus; assembly: GCA_030674185.1. Taxonomy (NCBI): domain Eukaryota; kingdom Metazoa; phylum Mollusca; class Gastropoda; order Littorinimorpha; family Ranellidae; genus Monoplex; species Monoplex corrugatus. Next base: position 34,412,920 of record JAPXFY010000033.1, read on the forward strand.
TGGAGGGAAAGAGAGCACCAGGTAGACCCTGGGGGAGAATGCTGGACGGACTTGCAGAGTGGCTGGGGAAGAGTAGGGTGGGGGAGATGCTAGGGGCAACGAGAGATAGAGACGGATGGAAGTCCATGGTCGTCAACGCCATGCGGCAGGGCACCTGATGATGATGATGATGATGGTGATATTTTTCATCGGTTAACAGTAATTAGTTACGTATTATTTAAAAATACATCTAGAATTCAATTCAGCAAGGATCATTCATGGCCTTAAATAGTCTATAGTTTCTAACTAAATGAATATTGTGCAAAATTATGTCTACTACAATAACCTGTGTGCTGTGTAGGTTTTGTTGTTGTTGTTGTTGTTGTTGTATATTTGTCATACGGACTGTTTGATACACTCTGTGGAGCCCGCACGAACAAACACAAATCAGGGTTTTTCAGAGAGTCGATTCTAGTGCACGCCTGAGTGGTTGCTCTTGCGGTTCGCTCATGGGATGTAAAAGCGTGTGCGTGTGAATGCTATGTGCCTTTCTCCTCTGGTCTGGTCGTGACTAATTGGAATGAAACAAAGAGACAGCAACACCAGCTCTGTCTTCCCTGGGTCTTCATTGTCACTTTGTTATCACCACCTGCACTCTTCTTCTCCTTCTGTCTTGAGCCATCACCATCATATTATTACATGAATATACACTCCTGTTTATTCTTCTTGTGTGTGTGTGAGTGTTGTGTGTGTGTGTGTGTGTGTGTGTGTGTGTGTGTGTGTGTGTGTGTTTTGTGTGTGTGTGTGTGGTTGTGTGTGTGTGTTTGTGTTGTGTGTGTGGTGTTGTGTGTGTTGTGTGTGTGTGTGTGTGTGTGTGTGTGTGTGTGTGTGTGTATGTGTGTATGCCTTTGTGTGTTTGGGTTTGTGTGTGTGTGTGTGTTTGTGTGTGTGTTTGTGTGTTTGTGTTTGTGTGTGTATGTGTGTTGTTGTGTGTTGTGTGTGTGTGTGGTTGTGTGTGTGTGTTTGTGTGTGTGTGTTGTGTGTGTGTTGTGTGTGTGTGTGTGTGTGTTTGTGTGTGTTGTGTGTTTGTGTGTGATGTGTGTGTGTGTGTGTTTGTGTGTGTGTTTGTGTGTGTTTGTGTGTGTTGTGTGTATGTGGTGTGTTGTGTGGTGTGTGGTTTGTGGTTGTGTGTGTATGTGTGTGTGTGTTTGTGTGTGTATGTGTGTATTGTGTGTGTGTGTGTGTGTGTGTGTATGTGTGTGTTTGTGTGTGTATGTGTGTTGTGTGTGTGTTTGTGTGTGTGTGTGTGTTTTGTGTGTGTGTGTTATGTGTGTGTGTGTTTGTGTGTGTTGTGTGTTTGTGTGTGTGTGTGTGTTGTGTGTGTTGTGTTGTGTGTGTTTGTGTGTGTTATGTGTGTGTGTTGTGTGTGTGTGTGTGTGTGTGTGTGTGTGTTTGTGTGTGTGTTTGTGTTTGTGTTGTGTGTGTGTGTTGGTTGTGTGTTGTGTGTAGTGTGTGTGTTGTGTGTTGTGTTGTGGTTGTTTTATGTGTGTGTTGTGTGTGTGTGTGTGTTTTCCCTTAAAATCAATGCTGTATGATCATCCCCAAAAAGTGTTACATTTTGTATCACACACACACAGACACAAAACACACACACACACACACACACACACACACACCACACACACACACACACACACACACACACACATACACAACACACCACCTCTATTATTTTGGGAAGGAAACAGAAGTACTCACATTGTGATTCAGATTTCTTAAACCAATGAATATCGCTGCGTGTAACGTCCATAGTAGGGGTGGTACTGGTGGAGATGGTGATGGGAACATCCCACATGTATCTGGGGATTGGAAAAAAACAGGCGAGATATTCAAACAATTTCGTCAAGCCACCTCAAAAACCTTCCTTTCTTGCCTTACCTGTTTCTGTCTGTCTTTTTTATTTTTTATTTTTGAGTAAAAGAAGTAGCAGCAAGTATAACAACAGCATCACAATCTTTATGATGATGATGATGATGATGATGATGATGATGATGATGATGATGATGATGATGATGATGATGATGATGACATCAACATCATCAACAACATCAACAACAGCATCATCATCATCATCATCATCATCATCATCAACAATAACAACATCACCATCATCCTCATCATTATCATCATTATCAACAACATCATCATCATCATCATCATCATCAACAACAACAACAAGAACAATGACAACAACAAAACCACTATCACCATCGCCACCAACAGCAATAGAAACAATAAAGCCGCCACCACCACCATCATCAAGTACAACAACATCAGCAGCAACACCAACAACAGCAACAACAGCAACACCAACAACAGCAACAACAATAAAACCACCACCACCACTACTACCACCACCACCAACAATAGGAACAGCAGTAGTTGCAACAACACCAACAACAGCAACAACAATAAAACCACACAAAATCTGTACAATCTGGAGCATTGTCAGGCATCAAATCAGATATTTTGATTGTATAAAAAGGTATTTTCTGTAATGTTTTATATTGCTTAAATTTTGTTTTCTGTAAGTGTTATATACTGCTAAAAAAGGGTATTTTATATACTGTTTTATATTACTTAAAAAGATACTTTCTGTATTGTTTTATATTGATTAAATAAATATTTTCTGCCCTTTGTTATGCTGATTAAAAAGATATTTTCTATACCGTTTTATAATGATTAAAAAGATATTCAATTTTTTTACTGTTTCATATTGCTTTAAAAGGCATTATATTTTCTGTACTGTTTAACATTGCTTGAAAAAGTATTTTCTGTACTGTTTTATATTGCTTAAAAAGGTAATTTATGTACTGTTTATTTTCTATGTGTGGAAATATTATGTCACTCATTATACTCATCATATTTACTCTACTACAAAGGAATTAAAATCTGTGGAATCTGGATCATTGTCAGACATCAATCTTTCTTTCTGTTCTTTAATTATGATAGAAAAATCCTGATTTCGTTCTTCTCAAGATTACTGTGACACTGAATCAGACGAAAGCAAGCAAACCGTAAGCAAAAGAAAAAAAAACCGACACACACAAAAAAAAATCAGTCGAATCAGGTCTTCATTCACCTTCCCCCTGCCCGTCTATTATAGATTCACATGTCCAAACCAAATAGACAAGTTTGGAAAACACACACACACACACACACCACACACACACACACACACACACACACACACACACACACACACACACACACACACACACATACAAAACAAACATGCATATAAAACAAACAAAAACAAGAAAACAACCAAACGAACAAAACAAACCAGTCGCCTTACTTCAGGACAAAAGACTAGCATATTGTCGGTTTGAATACCAACAGTCCTGCCAATGTCAGTGCGGGATATTTTGGTACCAATCCGTCTGCTACCCAGAGATGAATGTTCTATGGGCTCCAGAAAAAAAAACACCAAAAAAAGAAAATGGAACTCGTATTTAATACAACCAGACAAAACAGGCGCAAAATGTTTGGCCAACTGGTCTTTGTTAAGCGCAGACCTAAGATCACAAACGAACAAACAACAAATACAAAACTTAGAAGAAAAAGACGGAGACTTCCCTGCTGCTTCCTTCATTTTAGTCTCTGTCTCCTAATTTTTCTATTTGGTGTTTGTTTGTGTCTTACGTCTGCGCTTGAGAAAAGCCAGTTGGCCAACAATTTGCGCCTGTCTTGTCTTGTTGTATTAAGTACGCGTTCTGATTCATTTTTCGTGTGTGTGTGTGTGTGTGTGTGTGTGTGTGTGTGTGTTTGTGTGTGTGTGTGTGTGTGTGTGTGTGTGTGTGTGTGTGTGTGTGTGTGTGTGTGTGTGTGTGTGTGTTTGTGTGTGTGTGTGTGTGTTTACTGGTTCCTGTTAGCTTGAGCGCGGGTAGCCACACTTGTTTTGAAATCCTATGGGCTCTTTAGGAAGGATAGGACAGTGTACAGTCGGGTCGCATCCATTTCACAAGTGTGTCAACGAGGGTATTGTTCTGATCTCCTGAGCAACACCGCAAGTACCTGTATCTCTCTGGCCTGCTTGACGCCAGGACATATATGATAGTCATAGTACAGTACAGCCTTATGACACAGTCTCAACAGTAGATGTAACTCTACAGCATGCTTATCATTCTCGTCGTCATCATGATTATCACATCGTCACCTGTCAGTATCATCCGAGTTCGATGGTATCCACCACAACAGAAGTCACAACAACTCTCCTCCATTTACTCTGGTCTTGACTTGTCTGTACTACTTTGCAGATCTTCAAACCGCTGATGTTGATGTTGGTGATGTTGTTCATATAGGACGTGGGTAGTTTGGTCATATTTCTTTCTGGCTCAACTTTTTTTTGATTCATTTTTTAGTATCATTGCACTCAGGGAGGTTACCTTTGTGCTCACCTATTCTTTTTTTTTCGTCCCATTTTCTACGCCACTTTAATGGCCACAGAAGTTGAAACTGTTTTTTTTTTTTTTTATGCGATGATGATGATGCCGATATAGATGATAATCATGATGCTATGGAGTTCCATCTAGGATTGAGACTGCGTGACAGAGTTGTACTCTACGCTTACTATCATAATATATCCTGGCGTCAACCAGGCCCGAGAGATACAGACATCTGCGGTGTTGGTCAGAAGATTTGAGCAACACCCTCAATGACGCATTTGCGAAGTGGATGAAACTCGACTGTGTTCGTCCCAGTCTTCCCAATGAGCCCATAGCACGCCCAACTTTGGGTAAGAGCCAGTTAGAGCCAAAAAGCCCCACAATGATTTTTGAAGGTACTGATGGAGGATTCGAACCCACAACCTTCCAGTCGGTAGTCCGTTGCGTTAACCACTACACCACGGCGACTGGTTCCTCAACTTTTCTTTGTAAAACTGTCAGGGTTGCGTTGGTGTTGAGGGTTGCATGGCCCGTGTATTTCTACCAGCCGTTGACGTTGGACTGTGGGTCTGTTCAAATGCTTTCATTGATTCTTTATCGGTCCATTTCGCTGTAGAACCACAAGTCTGCTGCTTCGAGTGTAGTTTCGTATGCTTCTCTGAATGTTCAGGCTTTACAACCATTCAGCATTACTGGCCAGATCACAATTTCGGAATTTTGATTTTAAGGGTTGTTGGTGTGCTTCAACTTTGACAAACTGATGCAAAGTGAAATTCTGCATTTTTTGCTTTTTTTCTCACATGAAGTGTGTCAATATTAATAATACCTTTCTGCCGTATTATGTGAAAAGATATTATGTAAATGTGTGATGGCTAGGAGCATGTTATACTATATGTGAAATATGTTTATTTGCATGTTATGTTTCGTCCATATGTTGTTCTACAAAACGCAAAAACACAAATTATAAACAAGACAAAAACGAAAACAAGCAAAACGAAAAAAAAACTTCCATCCAACCAACCAAAACACCGACTACCAATATACAAACCAAGCAATTAACCATCCAGTTACTCAAGTAGTCAACAGGTAAACAAAACCAAGCGAGCAAGCAAGCAAGCAACCAACCAACCGAAGAACCAAAACCAAGCAAGTAAGCAAGCAAACAAGCAAGCAACCAACCAGCCAACCAAGCAATCGACCAGCCAACCAAGCAACCAGCTAACCTAAGAGCCACTACCAAGCAACCAACCAACAACCAACAAACCAACCAACCAACCCACTAATCCACCAACTAAAGAACCAAAAACAACCAACAACCAACCAACCAACCAACCAACCCACTAATCCACCAACTAAAGAACCAAACAACAACCAACAACCAACCAACCAACCAACCAACCCACTAATCCACCAACTAAAGAACCAAACAACAACCAACAACCAACCAACCAACCAACCAACCCACTAATCCACCAACTAAAGAACCAAACAACAACCAACAACCAACCAACCAACCCACTAATCCACCAACTAAAGAACCAAACAACAACCAACAACCAACCAACCAACCAACCAACCCACTAATCCACCAACTAAAGAACCAAACAACAACCAACAACCAACCAACCAACCAACCAATCCACTAATCCACCAACTAAAGAACCAAACAACAACCAACAACCAACCAACCAACAAACCAACCAACCCACTAATCCACCAACTAAAGAACCAAACAACAACCAACAACCAACCAACCAACCAACCAATCCACTAATCCACCAACTAAAGAACCAAACAACAACCAACAACCAACCAACCAACCAACCAATCCACTAATCCACCAACTAAAGAACCAAACAACAACCAACAACCAACCAACCAACCAACCAACCAACCCACTAATCCACCAACTAAAGAACCAAACAACAACCAACAACCAACCAACCAACCAACCAACCCACTAATCCACCAACTAAAGAACCAAACAACAACCAACAACCAACCAACCAACCAACCAATCCACTAATCCACCAACTAAAGAACCAAACAACCAACAACCAACAACCAACAAACCAACCAACCAACCCACTAATCCACCAACTAAAGAACCAAACAACAACCAACAACCAACCAACAAACCAACCAACCCACTAATCCACCAACTAAAGAACCAAACAACCAACAACCAACAAACCAACCAACCAATCCACTAATCCACCAACTAAAGAACCAACCAACAACCAACCAACCAACCAACCAACCAACCGAAGAACCACTACCAAGCAAGCCAGCCTCACCCAAAGGGTGCTTGATCCACAGAGGCATCCCCATCAGAGGCAGAAGTAGATGAGGAAGACAAAAACCGTTGCTGGGTCATCGTGACCTGTCCAGAGGTCGTCCACTGACCTTAACGACCGGGTAGTTCATTTGGGTCACCCAGGCCTCCATGATGTCTGTCATGCTCAGCCCCAGACTCTTGTTTGCCGAATACTTTGGGGTGGTGGGTGGTGGGGGGGGGGGGTAGAACAGAATAGTTAAAGTCACAGAATCATCGCACACTAAACAAGATAGGATTAGCAACAAAGAGATGTGACAGACAATTAAAACAACACCTGTCAACCATAGACAATTAAAACAACACCTGTCAACCACAGACAATTAAAACAACACCTGTCAACCATAGAAATTAAAACAACACCTGTCAACCACAGACAATTAAAACAACACCTGTCAACCATAGACAATTAAAACAACACCTGTCAACCATAGACAATTAAAACAACACCTGTCAACCATAGACAATTAAAACAACACCTGTCAACCATAGACAATTAAAACAACACCTGTCAACCATAGACAATTAAAACAACACCTGTCAACCATAGACAATTAAAAACAACACCTGTCAACCACAGACAATTAAAACAACACCTGTCAACCATTATATGACACAACAGCCAATCAAGCGGTCTGACCACCTGACCAGGACGCCAGTCAACCAGCCAGCCCTTCCAGTGTACAACACCAGATGGTCAAGCTACAGAACCAGAGGAAAGCATGGCGGTGCTGGACAGAGGGAGCGTCAGATACACTCCACGTCTGATCAGGACTCTACGCCATGCGTCCTGTTTAGCTGGACACCATCAGCTTCCTCTCCCCGCAATATTTTCCAGTACAAGTGGGCGGAAAAAGGAAAGTAATACGAATTTATCTCACATACGTACTTATCACCCACACCCTCCCCGCAAAACAGATTTATCTCACGCACGTATTTATTACCCATACAATCCCAGTAAGATGGATTTGTCTCACACACGTATTTATTACCCACACCCTCTCAATAAGGCGGGTTTATCTCACACATTTATTTATTATCCACACCCTCCCAGCAAGATGGATTTATTTCACACACGTATTTATTACTCACACCCTCCCAGCAACACGGATTTATCTCACACACATATTTATTACCCACACTTCCTCAATAAGACGGATTTATCTCACACACATATTTATTACCCAAACTTCCTCAATAAGATGGATTTATCTCAAACACGTATTTATTACCTACATCCTCTCGATAAGGCGGATTGATCTCACACACGTATTTATTACCCACACCCTTTCAATAAGGCGGATTGATCTCACACACATATTTATAACCCACACCCTTTCAATGAGACGGATTGATCTCACACACATATTTATAACCCACACCCTTTCAATGAGACGGATTGATCTCACACACGTATTTATAACCCACACCTTCTCAATAAGACGGATTTATCTCACACACATATTTATTACCCACACCCTCTCAATAAGGCGGATTTATCTCACACACATATTTATTACCCACACCCTCTCAATAAGACGGATTTATCTCACACACATATTTATAACCCACACCCTCTCAATAAGGCGGATTTATCTCACACACATATTTATTACCCACACCCTCTCAATAAGACGGATTTATCTCACACACATATTTATTACCCACACCCTCTCAATAAGACGGATTTATCTCACACACATATTTATTACCCACACCCTCTCAATAAGGCAGATTTATCTCACACACGTATTTATTACCCACACCCTCTCAATAAGGCAGATTTATCTCACACACGTATTTATTATCCACACCCTCTCAATAAGACAGATTTATCTCACACACATATTTATTACCCACACCCTCTCAATAAGGCAGATTTATCTCACACACGTATTTATTACCCACACCCTCTCAATAAGGCAGATTTATCTCACACACGTATTTATTACCAACACCCTCTCAATAAGGCGGATTTATCTCACACACATATTTATCACCCACACTTTTCAATAAGACGGATTTATCTCACACACGTATTTATTACCCACACCCTCTCAATAAGGCGGATTTATCTCACAAAAGTGTTTATTACTCACACTCTCTCAGTAAGGCGGATTTATCTAACACACGTATTTATCACCCACACCCTCTGAATAGGGCGGATTTATCTCACAAAAGTGTTTATTACTCACACTCTCTCAGTAAGGCGGATTTATCTAACACACGTATCTATCACCCACACCCTCTGAATAGGGCGGATTTATCTCACAAAAGTGTTTATTACTCACACTCTCTCAGTAAGGCGGATTTATCTAACACACGTATCTATCACCCACACCCTCTGAATAGGGCGGATTTATCTCACAAAAGTGTTTATTACTCACACTCTCTCAGTAAGGCGGATTTATCTCACACACATATTTATCATCCACACCCTCTCAATAAGACGGATTTATCTCAAACACTATTTATTATCCACACCCTCCCTCTCAATAAGGAAGATTTATCTCACACACGTATTTATTATCCACACCCTCTCAATAAAACGAATTTATCTCACATACGTATTTATTACATACATTTCTCAATAAGGCAGATTTATCTCACACATGTATTTATTACACACACGCTCTCAACAAAGTGGATTTATCTCACACACGTATTTATACTGTCACCCTCTCAATAAGGCGGATTTATCTCACACATGTTTTTATTACACACACGCTCTCAACAAAGTGGATTTATCTCACACACGTATTTATACTCTCACCCTCTCAATAGGGCGGATTTATCTCACACAGGTATTTATTACCCACACCCTCTCAATAAGGCGGATTTATCTCACACACGTATTTATTATCCACACCCTCCCCGCCATACGGATTTACCTCAAACAGGTATTTATTACCCACACACCTTCCCTGATTTTGTGTGTCGTCGCATTGGTATTGTTCCCCTCCTAGGTGTTCAGCCTGCATATACACCTAGAAGAAGACCCTGGATTAAAGGTTGGAGGGAAAATGATAAACAACATTCGGTACGCAGATGACACCGTGCTAATTGCAGAAAATGAAAGGGACCTGCAAAACCTTGTGAATATCTAGAAATAGAAAGCAAAGGTAAGGGGTTGGAACTAAACAGCAGGAAGACTGAAGTCATGGTGATCAGTAGAAAACATGAAATCCCCTCATGCAAAATAACAGCAAATGGCACAACCTTGACACAGGTTAATAAGTTCAAATACCTGGGAACGGTCATTTCATCAGACGGCAAATGCACATCGGAAATAGCTGGCAGAATCGGCCAAGCCAAAACAGCATTCAAGAAGATGACAAGCATTCTTACCAACAAATGCCTATCAATTAACATCAGAAAGAGAGTCCTTGAATGTTATATAGAACCAATACTGTTGTACGGATGCGAGGCGTGGACAGTCAGCAAGCAAAGCCAGAGCAAGATTGAGGCAGCCGAGATGTGGTTTCTAAGAAGAATGTTGAGAGTTCCATGGACAGCAAAGAAAACAAACGAGATAGTCTTGATGGAGGCAGACACAAGTAGATCACTCATAAGGAAGATTAAGAAAAGACAGACAACATTTATAGGCCATTTTATGAGAAAGGGGGATTTGGAGCACCTGGTCACAACGGGAAAGCTGGAGGGTAAGAGAGCACCAGGTAGACCCAGGGAGCGAAAGCTGGACGGACTTGCAGAGTGGCTGGGGACGAGGAGGGTGGGGGAGATGCTAGGGGCAACGAGAGATAGAGACAGACGGAAGTCCATGGTCGCCAACGCCATGCGGCAGGGCACCTGATGATGATGATAATGATGATACACACATTAGAGGTCTATGCACCTTCAGGACTGCACACATGTTGATGTGGGAGATCTGAACTGTCTTTAGCCTTTACCCCCAGGCATGAGGTACCCAGGTAGAATCAAACCCCACAACTACCCATTGGAGGTTTGATGTCTTATCCACTTGACAACCGTATCTCCAACCTTTACCCCAGGCATAAGGTACCCAGTAACTCGTGGCACCTGTGACGTTAGTGCATATGGAATTCGTTCCGA
>JAPXFY010000033.1:34428755-34431255 GCA_030674185.1 Monoplex corrugatus
CTCCAGCTTTCCTGTTGTGACTAGGACTCCAATTTCCCTTTCCTCATAAAATGGCCTATAAATGTCGCTGGTCTTTTCCTAATCTTCTTTATCAATGATCTACTTGTGTCTGTCTCAACCAAGACTGTCTCATTTGTTTTCTTTGCTGTCCATGGAACGCTCAACATTCTTCTTAGGAACCACATTTCCGCTGCCTCAATCTTGTTCTGGTTTTGCGTGTTGACTGTCCACGCCTCACAACCGTACAACAGTATCGGTTCTATATAACATTCAAGAACTGTCTTTCTGATGTTAATTGATAGGCATTTGTTGGAAAGAAGGCTTCTCATCTTCTTGAATGCTGTTCTGGCTTGGCTGATTTTGCTGGGCCTTAGTCTAGCGTATTGAAAAGATAACAAAGAATAAACGCACAACAACCAGCAGAAAGAAAGAAAAACAAACAAGACAGCATGACGTTTACACATCTACCATGTTCTCAATACCACGCTAGAGAAGAAGTGTATGTCTGTGTGTGGACATGTGGGTACATGCATGTAATTATTGTCATTTGTTACTGATTTATTTATCTACGTTTATTTACCTACTCCTTTATCTTGTCTTTATTTACCGATTTACGTATTTACTTCCTCGCAGACGACCGCAACAGCTGGAGAACCACTCTCAAGAAACAGCTGCGGATTGGTGAGGACAAACTGTCAGCTGCTGCAGCAGAAAAGCGAGTTCGCAGAAAAGGGATGACAGCCAACAGACCAGCATCAGCATACACATGCGACTGCTACGACTGAGACTGCCTCTCTCGCATTGGTCTCTACAGTTACAGGCGACGCTGCTTGGACCAAGCAGACAGCCCATCTAGACATTAGAACGGATGTACTTTGTCCATGGTCAGCCATGACCGAGGGAGACCTACTATATATGTACTTACTTACTTACTGACTGACTTACTTACTTACGTACGTACTTACTTACTGACTAATTGACTTAATGACTGACTGACTTACTGAATTACTGACTGACTGACTGACTGATTGACTTACTTACTTACCTATCTATTTCCTATTTTTTCATCAGAAGTTAACGACAGACTGGCGGGGCGATGTTTAAGGAAATATTGTCTTCACCTAGTTGATTCCTGAGGTTTTTTCTGCATTGACTGATGGGGGTGGGGATGGGGGCTTTCTGTCGTGGCTGGTTGTTTTGTGATTCAGACATTTATTTATTTATTTACTTTATATGTATGCTCCTTTCTTTTGAAGATACGATACAGATACACATGCCATTTACATGTAACCAGGAATGTTCCAGTGATAGGCTGATACAATACCAGTATAAAACATACACTAGGTAAAACATAGTCTAGGTAGGGTCTCAGGACCTGGCCAGATCATGGGTTTATGTGCAGGCTTAAGGCATGTGCCATGATCATCATACACATGGCACTTGTGACGTTAGTGCATATGGAATTTGTTTTGAGCGCGGATACGTCGTCTTGAGAAACTGAAACTGAAACTTGAGAAGTCCTCTGAAGGTTTTGTTTTTCTTCTAAGCGTTATGCATTTATTCCTATTGTTATGCATTTGTTCTCATTTGTCACATAGGCTCGTCTTGTTTTAACAAATACTCATTCTGATTTTATTTTTGTGTTTTAATGGTTCCTATTCGCTTGATCTGTGTCAAGGTTGTGCCATTTGCTGTTATTTTGCATGAGGGGATTTCATGTTTTTTACTGATTACCATGACTTCAGTCTTCCTGCACACAGGTTAATGAGTTCAAATACCTGGTAACAGTCATTTCATCAGACGGCAGATGCACATCGGAAATAGCTGGCAGAATCGGCCAAGCCAAAACAGCATTCAAGAAGATGACAAGCATTCTTACCAACAAATGCCTATCAATTATCATCAGAAAGAGAGTCCTTGAATGTAATATAGAACCAATACTGTTGTACGGATGCGAGGCGTGGACAGTCAGCAAGCAAAGCCAGAGCAGGATCGAGGCAGCCGAGATGTGGTTTCTCAGAAGAATGTTGAGAGTTCCATGGACAGCAAAGAAAACAAACGAGACATCTTGATGGAGGCAGACACAAGTAGATCACTCATAAGGAAGATTAGGAAAAGACAGGCAACATTTATAGGCCATTTTATGAGAAAGGGGGATTTGGAGCACCTGGTCACAACGGAAAAGCTGGAGGGAAAGAGAGCACCAGGTAGACCCAGGGAGAGAATGCTGGATGGACTTGCAGAGTGGCTGGGGATGAGGAGGGTAGGGGAGATGCTGGGGGCAACGAGAGATAGAGATGGTTGGAAGTCCATGGTCGCCAACGCCTTGCGGCAGGGCATCTGATGATGATGATGATGATTCGCTTGATCGCTGGCAGTCACTTTGATTCAGTATGTGTGAAAACCAAAACAAGTGTGACTGCCCGCGTTCAAGCAAACAGGAACCAGAAAAAAAAAAACACGAAAAAAGAAGAAGAACGCGTATTTAATACAACAAGAC
>JAPXFY010000033.1:34451255-34498755 GCA_030674185.1 Monoplex corrugatus
TCTGACCCACACCCAAACACCACTTTGAAAAGGACAGTGTGCAAGTTCTCGACAAAGAAGCAAGATGGTTCCAGAGGGGAGTAAAGGAGGCGTCTACATCACCGCAAGGAACCCCACCCTCAAACCGTACCGGGGCCGACACAACCTGCCATCGGTGTACTCCCCACTTATTCAGTCACACTGTCGTGAGTTCGCTCACGGCGGTGTGCACTGAAGCCAGTTTTCAACCCAGCAGTTGCGCTGAAGAAGTCGGCCGGATCGCCGATGAAAGCTATGCAGTAATGTAGCTTTTTTTTTCACTGATAGACAGGTTCAGCCAGGTAGCCATTACGCAGGTGTCTTCATCTCGTGGTTATAGTTGACGCCAGGATATATAGTGATAGTATGGGTAGAATACAATCCTGTCACACATATTCTTTTCTTTTCCTTCTTTTTCTTCAACGACATTCGGTAAAGTCGATGAGATTCGACTGCTTGATCCAAATCTTTCCAACAGGCGCAAACCACATTTAACTCTCTGTAGGAGTCGGTCAGGTACCCCCTCCCTCCCCAAGCAAAAAAAACCAAAAAAAAACAACAAAACAGAAACATAAAAAACAAACAAAGAAAAAAAAAAGCACCAACATAATTTGTTGGACTGATGGGAGTTCGAACAAATGACTTTCCACTCAGTCTGTTACACTAACCACTACACCGTGCTGGTTACACTAACCACTACACCATGCTGGTTACACTAACCACTACACCATGCTGGCTGCTTGCCCCCTGAAGGAAGAAAAACAAACCCCAAGACTCTTTCTTTTCTTTTATTGTTGTTTAAAGCCCAGCCGACTGTGCAGAGCCATATCAGGGCTATAACCCTTCAAAACACACAAAACTTCAACAGGAAAAAAAAGAAAAGAAAAGACAATTAAGTACACAGATCAATGCATTTGCGCATATAATCTAAGGACACGCCCCCGGCGTAGGACCATTCCGTCCGATTTATCGCACAGGGGAGATTTAAAAAACACACCTGAATACAAATATAAGCATTTGTAAAGACACCAAAACATAAAAACAGGCATGAATTGCCTAAAATTGCTTCCGCATATCTCACCTCCTTAGAGCCAAAAATGCACTTAATAACCAATTATCAATCCAAAGAAAACGTATGTAAGACTTTATCGAAAAAATACAGGTGAATGGACCAGTAAGGCAGAAAATAAGTCGAAATGACAGAAAGCAAGGCAACAAGGCAGAAACAAAGAGAGTGACAGAAAAGAGGAAATTTCTAGCACAGAATTTCCAGAAGGTGGGGATATTATTTACACTAAAAGAGCCCCCAGGAACCCAAAGGGGAACCCCAAGACTCACCAAGGCGAAGTGTAAAGCAGTTTGTTGTTGGACCAGGAGTTGTAATTCTCCCATTGTGAGTAGGCTTTCGGATCAATGTTGTGTTCACCGTTGCCTTCAGCGCTGGCTCGTCAAAACAGGGGAAAGCACGGCGCGCATATGGGGCTTCAAAATTGCTGGTGGCCAGGTAACTGGGAGGACAAAAAAATCGCTGTAAGTGTTTTGTTTCCATGAAGTCTTTGATATGAGGAGGAGGACGACGACGAGGAGGAGGAGGAGGAGGAGGAAGACGAGACTGATGACAGTGACAATGATGACAGAAATATTGATCGTCATCAATCAACCATACAATCAATAGATCAATACATTAATCAACTGGTCCATACATCTGACCAGTCACCAATAAGTGGTTCAATGAGAATGTCTATTTACAATAAATCAAACCCACCACATACAAAAAAATAAAACTTCTCAACTTACTACATCACACATCAATTTAAAGACTACCAACACAATGTTCACACATACATACGACCACACACGTGTGCATCCCCAGTTCCCAACGCTCACAAATGTCGCATCTTTACATAGACACCCGCCACCATCATCCTCACACACATATACATATGCATACGTTACATATATACAAACACACCTACACTCATGCACCGCATACAAAAATACACATACGAACGTAGGTATACATACATCCACATAAATATACGTACGCACGCACACACACCACACACACACACACACACACACACACACACACACACACACACACACACACACACACACACAATGTATATTATACATATATATATTGTGTATATATATGTACATATATATGCATATATAATACATGCATGTACACATATATACACAAATATATATTCACATACACCAAAACACGCACTTACATACATGCACAATTCATACTAACATGCAGAGACACACGCAAAAGCGCACACATACACACATGCACACACACGAGGACACAAGACACACAAATATTAAACCACACAATTAAACTTCCTCTGACTATCGTTCTTTAGACAAAAGCTTACTGGGATAATGTAAAATAAAGCAAGACCTTCAGGAATGTTTCTTTTAACATATCTGTTGAAAAAAAAAACCCACATAATTTCCAGAATGGCACCACATTGAGACAAGTTGATAAGATTAAATATCTGG
The DNA here is from genome assembly GCA_030674185.1 of Monoplex corrugatus. Classification (NCBI taxonomy): domain Eukaryota; kingdom Metazoa; phylum Mollusca; class Gastropoda; order Littorinimorpha; family Ranellidae; genus Monoplex; species Monoplex corrugatus. Next base: position 34,453,788 of record JAPXFY010000033.1, read on the forward strand.
GAACAGTCATCTCACCTGACGGTAGATGCACATTAAAAAATACAAGCAGAATGGGCCAAGCTAAAACAGCATTCATGAAAATGAAAAGCGTTTTTACCAAGAAAGGCCTATCAATTAACATCAGGAAAAGATTTCTTCAGTGTAATATAGAATCAGTACTGTTGTACGGATGTGAACCATGAACAGTCAACACTCAAAGTCAGAACAAGATTCAGGCCACTGAAATGTGGTTTCTAAGAAAGAATATTAAAAGTTTCATGGACAGCAAAGAAAAAAAAAAACGAGACGGTCTTGAAGGCGGCAGACACAAAAAGAACAATACTGAAGAGAATCAGGAACAGACAAGCAACATTTATAGGACATTTTATGGGGCAAGAGAAATTAGAGCACCTTGTGACATCAGGAAAACTGCAGGAAATAAGAGCACCAGGTAGACCCAGGGAGAAATGGACAGATTCGCAGAGTGGATGAAGACAGAGAAGGTGGGAGATGTATTTGCAGTGACAAATGATAGATTCATATGAAGGGCCATTTACTTGCAGCGACAAATGGTAGATTCGTATCCATGGCCATGATTGCCAACGCTATGCGGCAGTGCACAAGATGCTGATAATGCAATTAGAACGGTGCCATACGCATGACTAAGATTGTTTAACATATTTCCTCCCTCCTTTATCCAAGGGCATTTTTATAAGGTTGTCATGATGGTTTCACTGTAAAGTGAAAACAAATCTGGTGACAGAACACATCCCACCTAACCTTCGTTTGATATTTTGGAAAGAGTTTATATCACGTTCTATTCTCAATGCTGCTATTTGTGCTCAGTACACATCCCTTATTATTCTTAGAACCTTTCCATCACCACTGACCCTTTCTAGGTGGTTGATCAATTCTTTGTGACTTTATCCAATCAAAAGCCAAGCCCTGGTATGATCAATAAAACATAAATACAAATCCGTTTTTCAATTCAATTGATCTTTGTAGGAGAGCTCTTAGGATGTGTATTACATTATTAGTTCCTTTCCTTTCCACAAATCCACAATGGTCTTCTGCTATTTCTCTTTTGGTTCTGTTCCTTGTCCTCATCTTGTCTACTCTTAATAGAATCTGTTATACGACTCTTCAGGCTGATAAACATACACGCACGCACACACACACACACACACACACACACACACACACACCACACATACACACACACACACACACACACACACACACACACCACAAAACACATCCTCAGACACACACAAACATACACACAAACCACACAGAAACAGCACACACACAACACACAAATACCACAAACACATATGCATACACACACACAACACACACGCACGCACACACACGCACACACTCACCACACACACGCACAAGCATACGCACACACGCGTGCGCACACACACACACACACACACACACACACACACACACACGCACACACCACACACACACACACACACACGCACACACACGCACAAGCACACACGCACAAACACACACACGCAAAAACAAAGAATTCACAAAACACATGCTCAGACACATGCACACAGACACACACACACAGACACACACACACAGACACACACAAATCTCCTGCCCAACTCACACTGTGGATCCATCGTCTGCCAGATAAGAAGTGTAGTACAGTCCCACACCACCGGAAGCCAAAGTGCCATAAAACGACAAAAACAATTTCAAACTCTCGCCCGTCTGCAACTCCTGGCTCAGGTGGAGATTCAGGAAGTGACGTGGCTCGTCAAAAGTCACTTCCGTCACGTAACCAGTATCAGTGCCTTTTCACAGAAAAAAAAACCTCCAAGGTTATCAAAATAATTGTAAAATAAGTACAAGTAAATGGGGCAAACAAAGCAAGAAACAAATAAAAAGAAGAAAAAAAAAAAGAAAGAAAAATGTTCAAAAAGTAGCTTATGGTAAGATCACAATATGTTTTAGAAAGAAAATAGATCTCTTACAAACTTACAGATTTCTGTTTAATTGTCCAAATTTATCAGATTTCGTTTCTTAGAGGACAATTTCTTCTAACAATTTCAAAATGATTTTCCTTGCGAATATCTGGGAGAAACATACGTCATAAAAAAGAGGGGGGGGGGGTGAGAGAATCACTGGTGCCGGAAAAAGATGGATCATTTCATTTTTCATCTACCTCAGTATTATGGCACAACTTCAAGAAAAACTCGGATACACCAAAAGAATACTATTATCATCATTCTTATCCTTATTACTGTTTACAACCCAGCCAAATATGCGACGCCATATCAGTGTTATAACAATCTCAGAACACACACAATACATTGATGAACCTAAAAAAAAACCTGCAAAAGAAAACTAAGGACACCTACCAATGCATTCACACACATAAATTAATTTAAGGATTTGCCCCTGGCGTTGATCGTTCTGACCAATTAATCACCAAGGCGTATAAATAAGAAAATTAAACATTAGAACACAAATGTACAACCATAACTAAGTACATACATAAAAACTGCAGTAAATACTTAACAGTTATTACTATTAGACATTTAGCTTTGAGTTACAAAAATGCAGTTAATACCTGACCAGATCAACCATAGAAAGATAAGTTCAAGACACAAAGACGAATGATGCAACAGAAAATGACACGAAGACAGAAAACAAACAAGCAAAGACAAGCCAGAAAATGACACGAAGACAGAAACAAACAAGCAAAGACAAGCCAGAAAATGACACGAAGACAAAACAAACAAGCAAAGACAAGCCAGAAAATGACACGAAGACAGAAAACAAACAAGCAAAGACAAGCCAGAAAATGACACGAAGAACAAAACAAAAAAGCAAAGACAAAACACAGCAAGCAGAAAATGACACGAAGACAGAAAACAACAAGCAAAGACAAGCCAGAAAATGACACGAAGACAAAACAAACAAGCAAAGACAAGCCAGAAAATGACACGAAGACAGAAAACAAACAAGCAAAGACAAGCCAGAAAATGACACGAAGACACAAAACAAACAAGCAAAGACAAGCCAGAAAATGACACGAAGACAAAACAAACAAGCAAAGACAAGCCAAAAATGACACGAAGACAAAACAAACAAGCAAAGCAGAAACAAAGCATGAGAGAAAAAAATGGAAATTTTCAGCATAAAATTTCCAGAAGGTGAAAACAGAACTTATACTGAAAGAGCCCCTGACATCACAACAGGAAGAAATCGAAAGAATAAAAACAATAAACTACACAAACAGTACAGTGATACTAGAACATTATCAGCACTGTGAGCAATAAATTAAAATTTAGAAGTTGTGATCACGAAAAATGTTTTTTTTCTGGGCAATCCTTATGATTTCATTTTTCTTTGAGAGTTTGTGTGTTTGTAAATTGCATATACAGTGTCTGACATGTGAACTTTATGCCACCTATGAAAGAATGGTCCTCATATGTATATACATGTGTATCTATGTATCTATTATCTATGTATCTATCTATGTATCTATGTATCTATATCTATCTACAGTATCTATCTATCTATCTATCTATCTATCTATCTATCTATGTATCTATGTATCTATTATCATCTATATATATCTATCTATCCTATCTATCTATCTATCTATCTACTATCTATCTACCTATCTACCTACCTATCATCTTCTATACTATCTATCTACCTATCTATCTATCTATCTGCACGTATGTGTGTGTGTGTGTTGTTATGTATGTGTGTGTGTGTCTGTGTCTATCTGTGTCTATGTGTGTGTGTGTCTGTGTGTCTGTGACCATACCTGTGCATAAAATGTTTCAGAAAAAGCAGCAGGCAACCCCACTAGAATATGAACAGAAACGAAAGTCCGAAATGGTTGGAACAACACCTGTCAACTTATACACACAAAACCAGATCAAATCGTTTGACGAGAGCGCCAGTCAACCAGCCAACCCTTCAGCATACAATACCAGATGCTCAGGCTTCAGAGCCAGAAGAAGACCACGGCAACACCGTATAGATGGAGATGTTAGACATCCTCAACACCTACATGTACAACACGGCTTTACACCAGGCATAGATAGAGATGGCAGACATCCTCAACACCTACTGTACAACATGGCTTACACCAGGCATAGATAGAGATGGCAGACATCCTCAACATCTACAACATGGCTTTACACCAGGCATAGATAGAGATGGCAGACACCTCAACATCTACAACATGGCTTACACCAGCATAGAAGAGATGGCAGACACCTAACATCTACAACATGGCTTTACACCAGCATAGTCAGAGATGGCAGACACCCTCAACATGTACAACATGGCTTTACACCAGGCATAGACAGAGATGGCAGACACCCTCAACATGTACAACATGGCTTTACACCAGGCATAGACAGAGATGGCAGACACCCTCAACATGTACAACATGGCTTACACCAGCATAGACAGAGATGGCAGACACCCTCATCATGTACAACATGGCTTTACACCAGGCATAGATAGAGATGGCAGAAACCACTCCACTCAACATCTACACACACATGGGCTTTACACCAGACATATACAGAGATGGCAGATATCCTCAACATGTACAACATGGCTTTACACCAGGCATAGACAGAGATGGCAGACACCCTCAACATGTACAAAATGGCTTTATACCAGGCATAGACAGAGATGGCAGATATCCTCAACATCTACAACATGGCTTTACACCAGATCTCCCATCAGGGCAGCACACCACCAGCTTCATCACTCCACCCCCTCTCCCACCAACAACTCCAAGGGAATTGAAGAAAGTAAGTGAAATGAAACAAAGCCAGAACAAGATTGAGACAGCCGAGATGTGGTTTCTGAGAAGAATGTTGAGAGTTCCATGGACAGCAAAGAAAACAAACGAGACAGTCTTGATGGAGGCAGACACAAGTAGATCACTCATAAGGAAGATTAGGAAAAGACAGGCAACGTGTATAGGCCATTTTATGAGGAAGGGAGGATTTGGAGCACATGGTCACAACGGGAAAGCTGGAGGGTAAGAGACACCGGGTAGACCCAGGGAGAAAATGCTGGACGGACTTGCAGAGTGGCTGGGGACGAGGAGGGTGAGGGAGATGCTAGGGGCAACGAGAGATAGAGACAGATGGAAGTCCATGATCGCCAACGCCATGCGGCAGGGCACCTGATGATGATGAAGTGAAATGAAGTAAAGTAAGAACTGAGTGAAAGCATGGTGACAATACCGTTTTCAAACATCAGGCGCGCAGACTCTCGAATGGACTGCTGGTCAAGGAGGTAGGAATGGAGGGTGATGGTGGAGGTGGGCTGCTGCACCTGGATGGAGATGGTGACAGTGCCATTGAAGGTAAAGTCTTGTGGGTCGGTGCTGTAGATTTCTGGCTGCAGGATCAGGTCGTAGTGAGTGGGTTTGATGGTGGTAGGTAGGCGGTAGTTGAGTTTGGTGCCAGGGCCGGAAGCTGAAATGATGATAATAGTAACAATAACAATAGTAATAATAATAACTTAACAACAACAAAAACAAGAATATGATAATAATGGTGATAATAATAATAATATATAATGATAACAGTACAAACATAATAATATAATAACAATAAAAATAATGATATGAATAATAATAATAATAATAACATAATAATAATAATAGTATAATAATAATAATAATAATACATAACAATTACAACAATACTTTATCAATAAGGATGATAACAAACAATAATTATGTATTAATCAATAATGATAATAATAGTAATAATACTGTCACTCGTAATGATAATACATTCAAATATGATAGTGATAAATAAAAACAACAGAAACAATTATGATAATAATTGTATGATATTAATAGCAGCTATAACGCCAACAATAATTACAACAGCAAGAATAGGAACAAAACGTATGATAATGATTATGATAATGATTTTTATGAAAAAGGTCCACCCCTGCAGTCATTTTTGGTATAAGAGTTTGCAAACTGCAACAGTGAATAGAAGAGTTGAGTGACCATGTTTTATTTTTCAACAGTAAAAAAACAAAACAAAACAAAACAAAAACAAATCACCCAACGAAATAAAACGCCACACACACTACAAACAGACTAGGTAATTGTCCTATCTCTCTCCTCTTGGTAAAATTTTCTTGATATAAATAAAAGAAAACTCTCTTCCTGATGTCACTTGATAGGCATTTGTTGTAGGTAAGAAGTATAAATTAAAAAAAAAAAACTCTCTTCCTGATGTCACTTGATAGGCATTTGTTGGTAAGAAGACTTTTCATTTTCTTGAATGTTGTTTTAGCTTGGACATTCTTCTTAAATCATGCACTGGCTTACTGTTCAACCTAGAATCAGTAACAAAGTCTGTCTTTTAAACTTTGCATCAGTCTCTGAAACAGGCCATCAATCGCACTTCTATGACATCCCTAACATCTATATGCATAAAACTTCGCTCCTTTTCTGATTCCACAGAGTTTTGTGTTCTATCTTTCAAACAAAATCTGTTGATCAACGTAGACTCTGTTACCACGGTCCAACAATATGGAACCAATCCTCTGTCCATATTACGCATTCTGTTTTGATCGCTTTCTCTTGAATCTGCTGTGAAGACTTATCTTATTCAAACTGTAATTTCAGAGAAATAAGAGGGAAGCAGGGAGAATTTTTATAATATAATCAAAGGACATAGCTCTTGAGAATGATCTCCCATGTTGTATAGAACTTCTCAAATCTAACACAGTTTGCGCTACCCATTCAGCTAGCATAGAAGCAGATACAAAATACAAAAACAGTAACTTCTATGCTAGCTGAATGGGTAGCGCAAACTGTGTTAGATTTGAGAAGTTCTATACAACATGGGAGATAATTCTCAAGAGCTATGTCCTTTGATTATAAACTGTAATTTGTACACGTATACATGGGATTGAATGTGTGTGCTTGTGGGGTGTGTGTGTGGTTGTATGTGTGTGTTTGTGTGTGTGTGTGTGTGTGTGTGTTGTATGTGTGTGTGTGTGTGTGTATTGTATTGTGGTGTGTGTGTGTGAAAGAGAGATGAATGATATGTGGTGTAGTGTGTAGTGTGTGTGATGTGACAATTTTGACGAGACAATAGAGAGAGAAAGAGAGAAAGCTTATGATGGTGTAACATGATATGTGTGTGCTTTTTACAATTTTTTTTGATCATATAAAGATATCGTAGATATTAAATGCTTTTATTGTCAAAGTTTGTTATACTTATTTCTTTTTGAAAGCGCTGACTGAAGTAACATTAAGTCTGCCCACACAGTCAAAGCCTACACACACACACACACACACCACACACACACACACACAACACACACAACACACTCACACTCACACACACACGGCCTCCGCACACACACACGCGCACACACACAAAGACACAAACATCCCACACAGACACACACAACGTGCACTTCTCCCTCTCCCTCTCACGGCATGTTTACACACACAAATTACACACACTCTATCTCACACACAAGCATGTACACACAGACAAACACACACGCACTCTATCTCCCTTTACCATGCATACATACTAAGTATTTGTTCACACACACACACACACACACACACACACACCACACACACACACACGCACACACAAAACACACAACACGCACACACACACACACACACACACACACACAATACACCACACACAAGAAACACACCACACAATACACCACACACACACACCCCAGACACACACACAAAGATAAACACTCACACAACACACACACACAACACAGACAGACACACACACAAAGAAACACTCACACACACACAGACAACACACTCACACACAACACACACACCACAGACAACACATCAACAGACACACACACACACACAACACACACACAACACACACAACACAACACAACAGACACACACACACAGACAAACACTCACACACACACAGACACACATACACACAGATAACACACACACACACACACACACACACACACATACACACACACACACACACACACACACACACACACACGCCCGCATGTACCGACAGAAGACTTACTTTTGGAGTCCAGCCACTGTTTGACAATGTCAAAGTTCTTCGTCATCCATCTCATGTTGCTCACTGTCCTCTCTTTGATAGTTTGCAGTTTTTTGGTGATGCCAGACACGTCGTATGTGTCAATCAGGAACTGGATCTGTCACACACCATAAAACACTGTCACACACCATAAAACATTGTCGCACACCATAAAACACTGTCACACATCATAAAACACTGTCACACATCATAAAACACTGTCACACACCATAAAACTGTCACACACCATAAAACACTGTCACACACCATAAAACACTGTCACACACCATAAAACACTGCCACACACCATAAAACACTGCCACACACCATAAAACACTGTCACACACAATAAACACTGTCACACACTATAAAACACTGTCGCACATCATAAAACATTGTCACACACCATAAAACACTGTCACACACCATAAAACACTGTCACACACCATAAAACACTGTCACATACCATAAAACACTGTCACACACCATAAAATACTGTCACATACCATAAAACACACAATGTCCATCATCAACTGGATCAGTCACACATCATAAAACACTGTCACACACCATAAAACACTGTCACACATCATAAAACACTGTCACACACCATAAAACACTGTCACACATCATAAAACATTGTCACATACCATAAAACACTGTCACACACCATAAAACACTGTCACATACCATAAAACACTGTCACACACACCATAAAACACTGTCACACACCATAAAACACTGTCACACACCATAAAACACTGTCACACACCATAAAACACTGTCACACACCATAAAATACAATGTCCACATACCACCACACACACCATATGTGTCCATCATAAACTGGATCTGTCACACACCATAAAACACACAATGTCCACATACCACCACACACATCATATGTGTCCATCATAAACTGGATCTGTCACACACCATAAAACAATGTCACACACCATAAAACACACAATGTCCACATACCACCACACACATCATATATGTCCATCATAAACTGCATCTGTCACACACCATAAAACACACAATGTCCACATACCACCACACACATCATATGTGTCCATCATAAACTGGATCTGTCACACACCATAAAACACACAATGTCCACATACCACCACACACATCATATGTGTCCATCATAAACTGCATCTGTCACACACCATAAAACAAACAATGTCCACATACCACCACACACATCATATGTGTCCATCATAAACTGGATCTGTCACACACCATAAAACACACAATGTCCATATACCACCACACACATCATATGTGTCCATCATAAACTGGATCTGTCACGCACCATAAAACACACAATGTCCATATACCATCACACACATCATATGCGTCCATCATAAACTGGATCTGTCACACACCATAAAACACACAATGTCCACACACCACCACACACATCATACGTGTCCATCATAAACGGGATCTGTCACACATCATAAAACACTGTCACACACCATAAAACACACAATGTCCACATACCACCACACACATCATATATGTCCATCATAAACTGGATCTGTCACAACAAATTTCAATTTCAATGTCAATTTCCCAAGATGATGTCTCCGCGATCGGAATGACTTCCATATGCACTAACGTCATAGGTGCCATGTGATGGAGAAGACCCAGATTGATCACGGCACAAACCTTAAGCCTGCACATAAACCCATGAGCTGGCCAGGTCCTGAAGTCTTACCTAGATAGTTCCATAACCCTGGGTTGTAGGGGAGTGAGGTGGCAAAGACCTCAACTTTTCCCGGGGCCAGCACCACGAGGGCAGCGCCCATCTCCTCTCCCTCGCTTCAAATTCAAATTCACATTCGCTTTTTTAAACCAAGTCTTCAGAAACGCAAGAAGGGTAATTGGTCTTCAAGAGGTGGGACCTGGAAGTCAATCTATCTCTCCAATGTTTTATACCAAGGCATCTGGGCAAAGCTCTTCACGATTTTCAAATGCTGTGGGATCTTTAGCGTGCGCAGCCAGAATGCACACAGATCCGACTCTTTTATCATGCCCTTCCGAAGGACTAGATGTTCAGTTCGATTTTCCAGTCAAACTGAAGAGAAAAGTCGAGGCCTCTACAGGGAGAGAAAGCTGGGACCTCGAGTTTAGTTATTGGCAGGCGAACGTCTGAACCATTCTGCCACTCTTCTCCCTTAAAAAATGAGCAGCATACAGGCCAGTTTTTAATGTTGCAGGCTGAGACAGAACACGAGATATCAGTTCCTCTCTTCTCGTCAAGCAAACGCAATGGCGTAAAAGAACACAAGCGAACTTATCTGTCTCTTTCTCTTACACACACACACACACACACACACACACACATACATACATACACACACACACACACACACACACACACACACACACACACACACACACACATACATACATACATATACAGACACACACACACACATACATACATACATATACAAACACACACACACACACACACACAACACACACACACACACACATACATACATACACACACACACAACACACACACACACACACACACACATACATACATACACACACACACATACATGCACCTGCACACACACACACACACACACCACGCACACACACACACACACACACACACACACACACACACACACACACACACACACACACACACACACACACACACACAAAACAGCTTGGTGTCCACATTGAAAAACCAACAGACATTCTGGAAGTCCGTTAAAAAGGCATCGTTTAAAAGAAGTCAGTCAAAACGTAAACACGTGGTTTAGAACATTTTCGTTCTCTGTTAGATAAAGATGTTGTGCAAGACGCTGAGTATAATATGCAAGACAACGAGGAAACAGATGACTGTCTTAGTCGTCCTATTTCAGTGGATGAAGTTGTGTCCGCCATGCGTAAACTGAAGAATAATAAATCTACAGGCCCTGATCTTATTATTGGTGAATTTTTGAAAAAATGGGACAGAAGATATAATTCAGTTTTTCTTGAAACTGTTTAATAAACATTTTGATGATGGTATATTTCAAGACAGTTGGTCAGAGTCAATAATTTTACCATTATTTAAGAAAGGGGACGCCAGTAATCCTAACAATTATAGAGGAATTTCTTTCTGTAATATAAGCAGTAAATTATATAGCACCATTATAGATAAGAGATTACAGGAATGGGTTGCAATTAATGACATTACAAGAGACCACGGAGCTGGCTTTAAGAGGGGACATTCTACAGTAGATCACATGTTTACTCTCCTTTCATTTACTCAGGAACAGTTTTCTTTTGATAGAAAATTCTATGTTGCTTTTATTGATTTTGAAAAAGCATTTAATGGTGTAAATGGCAAATTGTTTCAATGTATTAAGGCAATGTATCAAAAAGTTAAATGTTGAATTAGTTGTGTGCTTAGTTTTACAGATCATATTCAGTGTACAACTGGAGTTAAACAAGGAGATGTCTGTAGCCCTGTGTTATTTTCTATGTTTATTAACGAGCTTGCTCTGGAGGTTATCAGCAATGGGCGTCATGGGGCCAAATTTCCACAAGATTTGTCAGAATTGTTTATTCTTTTGTTGGCAAATGATGTGCTGTTGTTATCTGAAACGGTTGTAGGTTTGCAGAGGCAGTTAAATACTGCACACAGAGCAGCTACTTCTTTTGCATTTTAAAGTAACTTTGAATAAAAGTAATGTTGTCGTGTTTAGAAAGGGAGGATATTTAGCTGCTAGAGAAAGTGGGTGTACAACGATATAGTTATGCCTGTTGTAAATGTACATAAATACCTGGGAATTTATTTTCCTACACGTTTGTGTTTCACCCTGGCTTGTAAAGATATTGCTAGCAGGCCAAAAATGCATGTTTATGTGTGATGAAAAGATTGAATACATTGAATATTCATTCATTTGATTTATTTGTGAAAATATTTGATTCAGAAATACAGCCAATTTTGCTGTATGGAGCAGAAATTTGGGGATTAGATAAGGCAGTTAGCCATTATGAAGCTGTACACTTGTTTGCTTTGAAAAAAAATTAGGACTGGATAAGCGCACAGCTAATGATTTAGTACATGAAGAAACAGATACACATTGTTTGTTCATTCAGTTGTACGATGTATTCAATTTTGGTTAAAACTATTGCACATGGAAGACAATAGATTGCCGAAAATATCATTTAAGAAGTTATTTAATCTAGATTTTAAAGGTAAGAAGAATTGGGTAACTAGTATATGTATGTGTCTGAATGAATACGGGTTTGGTGATGAGAGACAGTTTATTCGGGATTTTTGGCAAAGACTGATTGATTGTGTATGACAAAAGTGGAACTATCATATACACACAAGTGGAAGATATGATTTCTACAGAACTGTCATTGATTCTCACAGTGTTAAACCATAGATACGGCTTGATCTGGATATTAACTTGAAAAAAAAAAACAGCAAAATTTAGACTTTATCAAACTTGAAAGCGCATCAATTGAGATACAAGCAACACAGAGAGTCTGATTTGCTCTGTCCTTTGTGTATACAAGCAGAAGAAGACGAAATACATGCTGTCCTGTGTTGTCCAGCTTCTGATGAAATCCATTCAAGGCTTATCCGTCAAAAATATTATAGATGCCCAAATGTGTTTAAACTGTGTTTGCTAATGTGTTCAACTCGTTTCGATTATACTAAAAATTTTGGTTTATTCCTGCTTAAAGCAGCTAAAATCAGGGAAATTGCGTTATCATAATGTACAGTTCATTTTGTTGTTGATTGTTAATCCTGTATAATATGCTGTCTGATTATTTCATTATACTTACAAGCATCCCTTCAGAAGGGGCTATGGCCTTTCTTGAATAAAAATTCTGAAATCTCAAGTCTGATGTCTGAAGTCTGAAGTCTCTCTCTCTCTCTCTCTCTCTTCTCTCTCTCTCTCTCTCTCTCTCTCACACACACACACACACATACACATACACACATACACACACACACACACACACACACACACACACACACACACACACACACACACACACACACACACACACACACACCACCACACACATATACACTGTTCAGGTGAACAGCTTACCTGAGCCAGATGAAAGTTTGTATGGAAATGTGCTGTAACCTTGTCCACCATGCCTCCCAATGTTGATGATGAAAAACTGAACAGAAAAACCACAAACCACTGGTTTACACTGAGTTAGTGATGGAAAACTGAACAGAAACACAACTAGTTTACACTGAGTTAGTGACAGGAAACTGAACAGAAACACAACTAGTTTACACTGAGTTAGTGACGGAAAACTGAACAGAAACACAAGTGGTTTACACTGAGTTAGTGACAGAAAACTGAACAGAAACACAACTGGTTTACACTGAGTTAGTGACAGGAAACTGAACAGAAACACAACTGGTTCACACTGAGTTAGTGACGGAAAACTGAACAGAAACGCCACTGGTTTACACTGAGTTAGTGACGGAAAACTGAAGAGAAACACAGTTGATTTACACTGAGTTAGTGATGGAAAACTGAACAGAAACACAATTGAATGTTCCTCGTCTGGTCCGGTCATGGAGAGGGCAAAATAAAGCAAGACTACCATCACTGCTACCTTCCCTGGGTCTTCCTTTGTCAGACTTCTGACAACAACTGTACTCTTTTCTCCAGTCTATCCTGTATCCTGACCACCCCAACACTTACCACACTATGAATGTACACCCTGTTCTGTGCTTCTTTTTAAAACATTTGACAGGAAAGGAAGGAATCTTTATTTAATGTCTATTCACAATAGTGATTTTAGACACACACACACACACACACACACACACACACACACACACAACACACATACACACACATACACACACACACACACGCACACATACACACACACACACACACACACACACACACACACACACACACACAAGAGGGTGGGGAACGGGAATGGGAAAGGGTAGTGGGAGTTTGAATGTAAGAAGGGGAACAATTACAATTAAGAATCAGAACATTAAGTTAACAGTGTAAATTAATAACAGACAACAATTAATTAACTCTTCATAACAATCTGCCAACAGGGGATATGAGAACCAGCTGGACTACCGAAATAATATCATTATTTTTGTTGTAAAGGATATCTCTAGAGTCAGTACAAAAGTCAGTACATTTGACAGTCAGTCCCTGAAGAACCAAACGCTTTTCTGAGTGTCAGTGCTTTGATTTGATTGCACGCTTGACATCTCCTGAAGGGATAGGCCTGCTCCGTGCCTCACACTACCTACTGTGGTGAGTTATGTCCATCTTACCTACCCGTCCCTCACACACCAGCACCAACCACTCATGCACACTGACAACTCGCCACAGCTACCTGCTCAGCAGTACAGGGAAGTGCTCCATGACGAAGTTTAGCGCAACGTCACGTCCGTAGCGGTTGCTGGCCACATAGGACACGCAGTATGACGTCGCCCACCTCGGCAATTCGTCGCCATACAGACACATGTCCAGAAACCTGCAGTGACGTCATAGATACAGATGACTTCATGAATGACGTCACGAACAATAATCTTGAGCAGTTTTTTCCCCCAGTGTTTGTGTTAAACATTAAATTGTGAAACATGAACCGGGGCCCATGGAAACATTAACTCTTTGACAACGGGCTACTTCGATCGAAGTAACAGCTGGGCTCTCACTGAGGACGGGCTATTTTAATCATAGTAACAGACGGTCTAGGGTATATAACGCACTCTACTTTTGTTATGCTAATGATTTAGTAGTCGGCAGTTGCTTCCCTTGTGGAGGGAACGTCCGTTGAACGCTTCAGCTACGTTTCGCCGGTTTCTTTGTCTAAAATCGATGGATAATTTCACTTAGACCTGGTTCTCAGTGATTTCACTGTGGCAGCCCTAGGCCAGCAGGAGAGCTCAGCTGTGGCAAGTGCAGTCACAATAGAGTTAAGCTCGTTAGATTGCGTGGCCTTGTTGTTGAACATATTCTAGGACATGAGAATCACAGATTCTAGGGTTTTCTTTTTCGCCCCTCCCCATGGTCCCTCCCTTCCCCCTTTGTATTACAACCTAAGTAATGGTCTGAGCTAAGTGGCAGTCTATCAGACAAGACGAGAATCTAAGGTCCCATGCGATACAGGCACTTAGGGCATATTTCAGATCCTTTGGCAACAATAGAGTTGTCCCTGACAAATTTGTAATAACTTAGGGCATATTTAACATACTGTGGCAACAATAGAGTTCTCCCAGACAAATTTGTAATAACTTAGGGTATATTTAAGATCCTGTGGCAACAATAGAATTGTCTTTGACAAATTTGTAATAACTTAGGGCATATTTAAGATCCTGTGGCAACAATAGAGTTATCCGTGACAAATTTGTAATACCTTAGGGCATATTTAAGATCCTGTGGCAACAATAGAATTGTTCGTGACAAATTTGTAATAACTTAAGTCATAATTAAGATACTGTGGCAACAATAGAGTTGTCCCTGACGAATTTGTAATAACTTAAGGCATATTTAAGATCCTGTGGCAACAACAGAGTTGTCCCTGATAAATTTGTAATACGTTAGGGCATATTTAAGATACTGTGGCAACAATAGAATTGTCTATGGCAAATTTGTAATACCTTAGGGCATATTCAAGATACTGTGGCAACAATAGAATTGTCTATGACAAATTTGTAACAACTTAGGGCATATTCAAGATCATGTGGCAACAATAGAATTGTCTATGACAAATTTGTAACAACTTAGGGCATATTCAAGATCATGTGGCAACAATAGAATTGTCTATGACAAATTTGTAACAACTTAGGGCATATTCAAGATCATGTGGCAACAACAGAGTTATCTATGACAAATTTGTAACAACTTAGGGCATATTCAAGATACTGTGGCAACAATAGAATTGTCTATGACAAATTTGTAACAACTTAGGATATATTTAAGATCCTGTGGCAACAATAGTGGTGTTCCTGAAAAATTTGTAATAAAATCTATCTCCATGGGTAAACAGAAGTACACCCATACAGCCAAAAAATCCTAGGGAGGCGTTGCTCTGTGGCCATGCACTCTCCCTAGGAAAAAAACAGCTCGAATTTTATGTGGTAATCCGCACACACACACAACTGCATATACACATACACACAGCTAAACACACACACACATACCTACACACATACAGTCACACACACAGATAAACACACACACACACACATACCTACACACACACAGTCACACACACACAGATACACACACACAGATACATACACACATACACACAGATAAACACACACACATACATATACACATATACAGTCACACACACAATCACAGATAAACACACACACGCACACACACACACACACACATGCACACACACACGCGCACACACATATAGACACATACATACACGCATACACACACATACTCACATATACACAAACACAAAGTCACACACTACATATCTGTCTATCTATATCTCTGTTTGTCTGTCTGTCTGTCTAATATATTTATCTAATCTCTCTATCTCTCTATCTCTCTCTATATTTCTCTCTCTATCTATCTATCTATATACATACATACAACACACAAGAGTTATACCATACTCCCACCATCACCACCACCACCTCTACCACCATTACCTTCCAAAAACTGTAAACTATATTGTACAACTAATCATACAGCAAAATATGAGAAAAAATATATTATGCTGAAAATGCACTGAAACAAATATGCGACAAAATAGACAAAAAGGATAAAAACAAAACAAAACAAACAAAAACAAAAACAAAAAACAAAAACGACGAGGGACATGTAAAGGACTTAAAAAGGAGAGAGAAAAAAAATCTGAAAAATTACAAAAGGTATTCTACGTACCCACATGCAACTTGGATTAACCCCCTCCCTCCCCCCTCTCAAAAACAAAAAAGCAAAAAAGCAAACACCACCACCACCACCACTGCCACACCACAACCACCACATCAGAAATATCTGGCAGAATTGGCCGAGCTAAAATAGCGTTCAAGAAAGCGAAAGGGTTTTTACGAACAAATGCCTATCAATTCACATCAGGAAGAAGTTCTTCAATGTTAAATAGAATACTGTTGTACGAGTGCGAAGCCTGGACATGCAACACGCAATCAGAACAAAACTGAGGCAGCTGAAATGTCGTTTCTAAGGAAAATGTTAAAAATTTCAATGGCAGCGAAGAAGACAAGCAAGACATTCTTGAAAGAAATAAACACAAAAAGAACGTTAATGAAGATCAGGAAAAGAAAACATTATTTCCGGGCATTTTATGAGGCAAAAAAAGTTTGAGCACCTAATCCAAACAGGAAGGTTGGAAATATACTTGCAGTGATAAAAGGTAGATTCATATGCAGCACCATAATCACCATCGCCATGCAGCAAGGCACATGATGATGACGGCAATCACCACTACCACCAACAAACAACAACAACAACAGCAACAATAATGACAAAGACGACAACAACCAACACTAACGTGTAGAGGATGGTAGGGTCCTTGGAGCAACCCAGAGCAGAGCCAGACGGTACTTCTCAGTGCTGTCTTGTTCTGATTGAAACTGCTGGTAAATGAAGTCCCAGACGTCTTGGCCACCTTCTCTGACGGCAGTGCAGTAATACACGGAGCGGATGTTCACGTTGATCCTGCAAACAGGAAAACAGGACAGCTCTTGATCAGGATAAAGGATAAGTGTTTATCAGGAAAGGATAACTATTCATCAGGATAAAGGATAACTGTTCATCAGGATAAAAGATAACTAATCATCAGGATAAAGAACTGTTCATCAGGATAAAGGATAGGTGTTCTCAGGATAAAGGATAGTGTTTATAAGGATAAAGGATAACTGTTCATCAGGATAAAGGATAACTGTTCATCAGGATAAAGGATAACTGTTCATCAGGATAAAGATAATTTCATCAGGATAAAGATAACTGTTCATCAGGATAAAGGATAACTGTTCATCAGGATAAAGGATAACTGTTCATCAGGATAAAGGATAACTGTTCATCAGGATAAAGGATAACTGTTCATCAGGATAAAGGAAACTGTTCTCAGGATAAAGGATAACTATTCATCAGGATAAAGGATAACTGTTCATCAGGATAAAGGATAACTTCATCAGGATAAAGGATAACTGTTCATCAGGATAAAGGATAACTTCATCAGGATAAAGGATAACTATTCATCAGGATAAAGGATAACTGTTCATCAGGATAAAGGATAACTATTTCTTTCAGGATAAAGGATAACTTCATCAGGATAAGAGGATAACTGTTCATCAGGATAAAGGATAACTGTTCATCAGGATAAAGGATAACTATTCATCAGGATAAAAGATAACTATTCATCAGGATAAAGGATAACTGTTCATCAGGATAAAGATAACTGTTCATCAGGATAAAGGATAACTGTTCATCCAGGATAAAGGATAATTGTTCATCAGGATAAAGGATAACTGTTCATCAGGATAAAGGATAATGTTCATCAGGATAAAGGATAACTGTTCATCAGGATAAAGGATAACTGTTCATCAGGATAAAGGATAACTGTTCATCAGGATAAAGGATAACTGTTCATCAGGATAAAGGATAACTGTTCATCAGGAAAAGGATAACTGTTCATCAGGATAAGGATAACTGTTCATCAGGATAAAGGATAACTGTTCATCAGGATTAAAGGATAACTTCATCAGAATAAAGGATAATTATTCATCAGGATAAAGGATAATTGTTCATCAGGATAAAGGATAACTATTCATCAGGATAAAAGATAACTATTCATCAGGATAAAAGATAACTATTCATCAGAATAAAGGATAATTGTTCATCAGGATAAAGGATAACTGTTCATCAGGATAAAAGATAACTGTTTATCAGGATAGAGGATAACTGTTATCAGGATAAAAGATACCTGTTTATCAGGATAAGGATACCTGTTATCAGGAAAACATGATAACTGTTCATCAAGATGAAGGATAATTCTTGCTCAAGATAAAAAGATAACTGTTCATCAGGATGAAAAATAACTGTTTATCAGGATAAAAGATGACCGTTTATCAGGATAAAAGATAACTGTTTATCAGGATAAAAGATAACTGTTTATCAGGAAAACATGATAACTGTTCATCAAGATAAAGGATAATTCTTGCTCAAGATAAAGGATAACTGTTCATCAGGATGAAAAATAACTGTTTATCAGGATAAAAGATGACCGTTTATCAGGATAAAACTTAACTGTTTATCAGGATGAAAAATAACTTTATCAGGATAAAGATCAGGATAAAAGATAACTGTTTATCAGGAAAACATAACTGTTCATCAGGATAAAGGATAATTCTTGATCAAGATAAAGGATAACTGTTTATCAGGATAAAGGATACCTGTTTATCAGGATACAGGTTCACCAGACCTGTACTCCCAGAGTTCAGTCTCATAGTATTTATAATTTCAGATGAGTGTATTTTTAGAAATCTCCGCGTAGTCCTGTACGTGTGCATATGTCACACACACACACACACACACATACACACACACACACACACACACACACATACACACACACACACAAATACACACACAAACAAACACACACACACACACACACACACACACACACACACACACACACACACACACACACACAAAAGCCCATCATATACACATACACGCACAGAAAGAGAGAGAGAGAGATAAAGAGAAAAAGAGAGAGAGAGAGAGAGAGAGAGAGAGAGAGAGAGAGAGAGAAAAAGAAAGAGAGAGAGAGAGCTGTCAGATAGGTTAAATGGAAACTGATGCCATAATCCTTGAGTAATAAAGTATTCTGAAGTCTACGACAATATTCTGAAGTCTTTAAGTCCCTCCACTCTTGTCCCCAGGAATCAGACAGATCACTGTTCATACACCAGACACAGTGTTATTCTAGCTTGCTCTCTACAAATGTAGCTGTTTGTTTAAGGTACATTGGCAACATTCTTTTAGTACCTTGCTGGTTTCTATGCTGAAATTGAAGCTTTCTCTGACAAACAAATCTGCACTTCATTTTGCTGTTGAGTTCCGCCGTCACGATGTTGATTGTTTACATGTGGTATTGGCGTTTCGCGATATTATGAACACGTGGTGTAATGGGGCAGGGGAAGTCACTCTCCCTATCAAACGTGAACCGGTTTTGCACCAAGGGAAGTCACTCTCCCCACGTTAGGAATGCTTTCTCTTCAGCTACGCCATGCAGTCTCAATCCTCGATAGAACTCCATACCATCACGATCTTCATCCCCATTATCATGAAATCATCTATGACCACAGAATCGTATAAACTGTTCCAGGTTCTGTGGCCCTCTGTAACCTGATTTCATGTTGACCTCAATTTTGGTTTCCTCTATCACTTCCAGGCCTGACGTGAATTCAGGTCGGGGTCCTGTGTGTCACTGGTTCATGGAGACTGTCGTTGGCAGACAATGGTGGTGGTCTCCTCATCAGGGGACTTCTCACTTGGTCTGGCTCGGCAACTGAGCAATTAATGTTGTTAGTAGAAGGGTGAATAGGCAGCATCCTCAATCAGCGTGGTCACAACATTGTCCTGAATTAGCTGGGTCACGTACAAAAGTGTCCTGAATTAACTGGGTAACAACAGGCGGTGTCCTGAATTAGCTGGGTCACAAAAGTGTCATGAATAAACTGGATCACAACAGGCGGTGTCCTGAATTAGCTGGGTTTCAACAGACATTGTCCTGAATTAGCTGGGTCCCAACAGACAGTGTCCTGAATTAGCTGGATCACAATAGACAGTGCCCTGAATTAGCTGGGTTTCAACAGACATTGTCCTGAATTAGCTGGGTCCCAACAGACAGTGTCCTGAATTAGCTGGGTCTCAACAGACATTGTCCTGAATTAGCTGGGTCCCAACAGACAGTGTCCTGAATTAGCTGGGTCCCAACAGACAGTGTCCTGAATTAGCTGGATCACAACAGACAGTGTCCTGAATTAGCTGGGTCCCAACAGACAGTGTCCTGAATTAGCTGGATCACAAAAGACAGTGTCCTGAATTACCTGGTCCTCGATTAGCTGGATCCCAACATACAGTGTCCTGAATTAGCTGGGTCCCAACAGACAGTGTCCTGAATTAGTTGGGTCCCAACAGGCAGTATCCTGAATTAGCTGGGTCACAACAGACAGTGTCCTGAACTAGCTGGGTCACAACAGTGTCCTCAATTAGCTGGGTCACAACAGTGTCCTGAATTAGCTGGGTCAAAACAGAGAGTGTCCTGAATTAGCTGGGTCCCAACAGACAGTATCCTGGATTAGCTGGGTCACAACAGACAGTATCCTCAATTAGCTGGATCATAACAGCGAGTGTCCTGAATTAGCTGGATCACAACAGACAGTATCCTGGATTAGCTGGGTCACAACAGAGAGTGTCCTGAATTAGCTGGGTCACGACAGACACTGTAAGAATCCACCCAAGTAATCCCGACTGTAATGCAGATCTTCTCTGGAAGGTGGCCCTAATCAGGCTTGTCAGCTTTTGTTCCTGTAGTTTTCTAGAAACTTGGAATTCGACTGAATGAACTTGGGGTTGGTGGTGACGTGTGAAACCGACATGGATGGTACGGGATTAACACCACTGAGACAGGGCAGAAGATGGAAAACAACAAAAGAAAACAAAGACAGAAACAAAAAGCCTCACAAACGAACAAAAAGCCTCACAAACGAACAAAAAGCCTCACAAACAAACAAAAAGCCTCACAAACAAACAAAAAGCCTCACAAACAAACAAAAAGCCTCAAACAAAAAGCCTCACAAACAAACAAAAAGCCTCACAAACAAACAGAAAGCCTCACAAACAAACAGAAAGCCTCACAAACAAACAGAAAGCCTCACAAACAAACACAAAGCCTCACAAACAAACAGAAAGCCTCACAAACAAACAGAAAGCCTCACAAACAAACAGAAAGCCTCACAAACAAACAAAAAGCCTCAAAACAAACAAAAAGAAAGCCTCACAAACAAACAAAAAGCCTCACAAACAAACAAAAAGCCTCAACAAAGCCTCAAACAAACAGAAAGCCTCACAAACAAACAAAAAGCCACACAAACAAACAAAAAGCCTCACAAACAAACAAAAGCCTCACAAACAAACAAAAAGCCTCACAAACAAACAGAAGCCTCACAAACAAACAAAAAGCCTCAAACACAAAGCCTCACAAACAAACAAAAAGCCACACAAACAAACACATAAAGCCTCACAAACAAACAGAAAGCCTCACAAACAAACAGAAAGCCTCACAAACAAACAAAAAGCCTCACAAAAAACAAAAAGCCTCACAAACAAACAAAAAGCTCAAACAAAAAGCCTCACAAACAAACAAAAAGCCTCCACAAACAAAAACAAAAAGCCTCACAAACAACAAAAGCTCACAAACAAACAAAAGCCTCAAAACAAAAAAGCCTAAAACAACAAAAAGAAGAAGAAGAAGAAGAAGAAATGCATGCCTTACATATTGCCAGACCGTTCATCCAGTCAGACACCAGACTTTTCGCCTGGTTAACGCAGGTCAGTTGTTCGTAGACACAGGCCCCAGACAAGAGCCGCGACTTCGTAGATCTGTCAACATTAGCACACACCATCGTCAATTTGACGTCATCAGTAACCGTCATCATTGTAACTGTGTGATGTCACAGTTCTACGTATATCTGGCCCCAAAGCATGGCACTCACTTCCGGTGTCTTTGGCACAAAGCAATTTGTCTCATGTTCAAAAAGCACATCGAAACACTTCTCCTCCAGAAATATATCCCAAAGTGATGAATCAATGCTTGTGGCTTTTCTAACGCCAGTTGTATTGTAGTCTCTGTCTGTCTGTCTGTCTGTCTGTCTGTCTGTCTGTATGTATGTATGTATGTGATTATGTATGTGTGTATGTATGTATATATGTATGTATGTATGTATGTATGTATGTATGTATGTATGTATGTATGTATATGTGTGTATGTATGTACGTATGTATGCATATATGTGTGTGTGTGTGTGTGTGTGTGTGTATGTATGCATGTACGTATGTACGCATGTACGTATGTATGTTTATAGTATATATACTACACGTCATTATTTAAGGGCCAGGAACGTTTTTGAGTCAATTTTTGAAAGGAGAAATAACCTATTTTCTCTTACTCTTTTCTCCAATTCGTTGCTTTAACTGAATGGATAAGAGCTCAGACAACATTGCAGTTTCCTTTTGGCACGTGTTTGGGGATTTGCCGATTTGCAATGGGCGGCCCAAGGAAGACAATTTCCGCACGAAATTGTCGAATCTTCAGCAGGGTCTCTCTGACGACGCAGGCAAGGTAGCGACAAAATTCGCTTTGCACGTGCAAGGCAAGCCCTTTTTGAACACTACTCCAGCCAAAGTTGCCCGCAGACGAGGATAAAAAGGACCCGTTCTTGGTTCGTTTTAACCATGCTTGCAAGACGACGGATGACGGATGAGCAGCGGGGGAGAGCCCTCGCTCTGCTTGATGAAGGCCTAGCGCAGCGGGAAGTTGCTAGACGACTTGAAGTGTCGCATTCCACAATCCAGAGACTGCTGGAGCGCTTCAATGAGACTGGAGCAGTCCAGGAAAGGCGTCACACGGGTCGACCCAGAGTAACGACAAGACAGCAAGACCGCTACCTTGCCCTCTCCATCCTGAGGGAAAGGGCATCCACTGCGGTGACCTTGAGGGTCAGCTGAGGGACGCAACAGGTGCTAACATCAGCTGCAGCACGGTGAGAAGACGGCTACATGAGGCAAACTTGAGGTCACGGAGACCGGCCGTCCGACCCGTGCTGTCACCGGTCAACAGAGTGCGCCGCATGACCTGGGCCAGGGAGCACGTGACCTGGACAAGGCAACAGTGGGCCCGGGTCTTGTTTTCGGATGAGTCCAGGTTCACCCTGACCTTTAACGATGGCCGGGCTCGGGTGTGGCGACGTCAAGGGGAGAGGTTCGCTGACGCCACTGTCCAAGAGCATAACCGGTACGGCGGCGGGTCGGTGATGGTGTGGTGTGGCATGAGCCGTGGTACCCGGACCCCCCTGCTCCCCATTGACGGCATCCTGAACGGGGTCAGGTACCGGGACGAGGTTCTGGCGGCCGTGGCACTGCCTGCGCTTGTGGACCTTGGTCAAGGCGCCATCTTCCAGGACGACAATGCACCTGCGCATCGAGCACGCCTTGTGACCGACTTCCTGGAGCAGCATGAAGTCGTCCGTATGGCCTGGCCAGCGTGCTCACCTGACCTGAACCCAATTGAACACCTCTGGGATGTGCTCGGGAGGCGCATCAGGGACAACCACCCCCCACCGGGCACCCTGGCCAGGCTGGTCGACATCCTGCAGATCGAGTGGGCGGCCATCCCTCAGGACACAGTCCGTACCCTTGTGGGGTCGATGCATCGGCGCTGTGAAGCATGCATCCAGGCTCGGGGCGGACACACGCGATATTGAAAACAGATTGGCCAAATCTGACACTTTCTGTTTTTTGAAAAGGGGGGGATGTTCCTTTAAATGCATGTGCTGTTCACTAATGGGTCATTGTGCTAATTTCTTTTTCCAAAACAGGTGTGGAAATGATGAAATAAAACATAGAATCAATTCTAAACATTGTCAATTATTTCAACTTAAAATTAGAGAGGAAGGAAGAAGTGGCCCTTAAATTATGATTAGGAGTATATATATATATATATATATATATATATATATATATATATATATATATATGCATATGTATACATATATATATGCATGTGCGTGTGTTTACTTGCACGTGTATAAATGTATGTGTGTGTGTGTGTGTGTGTGTGTGTGTGTGTGTGTGTGTGTGTGTGTGCGCGTGTGTGTGCGTGTGCGTGTGATTACGTGTGTGTGCAATTTCATGTGTGTTCATACATATACAATAATAATAACATCAACATTTATAAGGCACCAAATCTTAATTCAAGAATCAAACCAAAGCGCACACTCGCATCATTCACCAAAGCAATTACCCAACAACAACCAAACCCACAGAGAAAAAAGCACACACAAACTGGGAGGGGGAACACAAGAGGGGATATAACTGAACATGAAAAACACATCTGTTGTTATTTTTGATGCTCTGTGTATGCATAGTATTGATGTACCGACAAGGCAACCCTTCCCTTCAGTTTTTCTTTCGTTTTGTATAGATACGCTATATAAATGGAATTATTGTAATCATTATGTGATATACATGAATCCACGGTTGTTGTTGTTGAGATTTTGTCACTGGCGTCATCAAAAGTCATCATCGTGTTTTTTGTCAAACTATGACGTCATCGTATAGCAACATTGTCACGACACAACACTAAGTTATGACGTCATATTCACTAGTAGGATTACCAATGACGTGAATGACGTCGTGTCCCATCAATCCAAGGATAAGTAGGCGTGTTGGTCCTTCATTGTTTGGAATGGGTATTTATGTGGGATAGTAGGTGTACTGGTCCTTCATTGTTTGGAATGGGTCTTCATGTGGGATAGAAGGTGTACTGGTCCTGTATTGCTTGGAATGGGTCTTCATGTGGGATAGTAGGCGCAATGGTCCTTCGTTGCTCGGAATGGGTCTTTACGTGGGACAGTAGGCGTATTGGTCCTTCGTTGCTTGGAATGAGTCTTCATGTGGGATAGTAGGCGTATTGGTCATCAATCGCTTGGAATGGGTCTTCAGTGGGATAGTAGGCATGTTGGTCATCAATCGCTTGGAATGGGTCTCCATGTGGGACAGTAGGCGTATTGGTCCTTCATTGTTTGGAATGGGTCTTCGTGTGGGATAGTAGGCATGTTGGTCATCAATCGCTTGGAATGGGTCTCCATGTGGGACAGTAGGCGTATTGGTCCTTCATTGTTTGGAATGGGTCTTCGTGTGGGATAGTAGGCATGTTGGTCATCAATCGCTTGGAATGGGTCTCCATGTGGGACAGTAGGCGTATTGTCCTTAGTTGCTTGGAATGGGTCTTCAGGTGGGACAGTAGGCGTATTGTCCTTAGTTGCTTGGAATGGGTCTTCAGGTGGGACAGTAGGCGTATTGGTCCTTCGTTGCTTGGAATGGGTCTTCAGGTGGGACAGTAGGCGTGTTGGTCCTTCGTTGCTTGGAATGGGTCTTCAGGTGGGACAGTAGGCGTATTGGTCCTTCGTTGCTTGGAATGGGTCTTCATGTGGGACAGTAGGCGTATTGGTCCTTCGTTGCTTGGAATGGGTCTTCAGGTGGGATAGTAGGCGTGTTGGTCCTTCATTGTTTGGAATGGGTCTTCAGGTGGGACAGTAGGCGTACTGGTCCTTTATTGCTTGGAATGGGTCTTCATGTGGGACAGTAGGCGCAATGGTCCTTTATTGTTTGGAATGGGTCTTCATGTGGGACAGTAGGCGTATTGGTCCTTCGTTGTTTGGAATGGGTCTTCAGGTGGGACAGTAGGCGTATTGGTCCTTCGTTGCTTGGAATGGGTCTTCATGTGGGATAGTAGGCAGATCCTGGAGGCACACGTCTTTCTGCCGGTGCTGCATAGGAAAAATGTCTTGGGGCCCTGGCTTCTGGTGCTGCATAGGAATAATGTCTTGGGGCCCTGGCCTCTGGTGCTGCGTAGGAAAAATGTCTTGGGGCCCTGGCTTCTAGTGCTGCGTAGGAAAAATGTCTTGGGGCCCTGGCTTCTGGTGCTGCGTAGGAAAAATGTCTTGGGGCCTTGGCTTCTGGTGCTGCGTAGGAAAAATGTCTTGGGGCCCTGGCTTCTGGTGCTGCGTAGGAAAAATGTCTTGGGGCACTGGCTTCTGGCGCTGCATAGGAAAAATGTCTTGGGGCCCTGGCTTCTGGTGCTGCGTAGGAAAAATGTCTTGGGGCCCTGGCTTCTGGTGCTGCGTAGGAAAAATGTCTTGGGGCCCTGATGTGTTTCCACTGTTCCCTCATTTGTTCCCTGTACTGTTGCTGCCTGCTTATGTTGTTGCAGACAATGTTTTCTTTCCAGTTGGTGGTATCCATGCCACGGTTGCTAAATATTTCCTTTTGCTCTCTTGTGAAAGCTTAAAAATTGTATTGTATCCAGAGGAACATCTCTTAAGAGCTTCCTTTACGGAGTCCGCTGTGTAGTGCTTATGTCTCACATTGTGCGAGTCCAAGCATTCAAGAAGATGTGTTATGCTCACACACACACACAAACACACACACACACACACACACACACACACACACAGAGACACAGACAGACAGACACACATACACACAAATACACACACACACAGACACACACACACAGACACACACACACACACACACGCAATACACAAATACACAGACACACACACACACAAATACACACACACACACACACACAGACACACACACAGATACACACACACACGCAATAACACACATACACAGACACACACACACACAGACACACAGACAGACAGACAGACAGACAGACACAAACACAAATACACACACACACACAGACACACACACAACACACACACACACAGCACACACGCAATACACACACACACGCAATACACACAACACACACACACACACACACAGATACACACACACACTCAACACACACACACACACACACACACACACACACACACACACACACACACACACTAAAACAAATCACTTCTTCTCCTTTCATTCACTGGCTACAAGGTCAGGCCACAAGTACAGCAATACAGTGGTGGCTGTTTTTTCCTTCACCTGCTGCCTGCCATACAGCTTTGTTTAGGGGTAGATCCTCCTGAGGTGAAGGATCCAGCACTGCTCCACCCTGAAGGGACTTCAATGGGCAACTGGCGTATGATGCCTATGACCGTGTAAGCATTTGCATTGTATTGTAATTTGTATGGTAACATGCTTTGTTACAAGGTGCCTGCAGTCCTGGTACCTCTGTCTAATGTAGATGACCTGTAGGCATTTACCTTATATATGGTATGGTACCATGGTTTGTTATAATGCGCCTACAGGACTGGTACCTCTGTTTGATGTCAATGACCATTTAGACATTTGCATAATACTCCATGGTAACATGCTTTGTTACAAGGTGTCTGCAGGACTGGTACCTCTGTCTGATGTAGATGACCTGTAGGCATTTGCATTAATACTCCATGGTAACATGCTCTGTTACAAGGAGACTACAGGCTGGTACCTCTGTCAAGACATTTTTCCTACGCAGCACCATTTGCGTTACATTTCATGATACGGTAGACATTTGCGTTATATTCCATGGTACCATCCTTTCTTAGTGTGTCAACGGCGGATGTGATGCGTCTAGTGTGTCGGCTAGTGACTGCGTGCTTATCACCTCTCACTTTCAGCCTACACCGCTGGCTAGCACTGCTGCTTGCAGCTATGCGAAAAGAAGAGCAGAATGCGTAAGTCTCTCCCTGTCAGTACATAGCCTCTCCATCAGCAAGCCCTCCGTTATGCCTCCTCATTGGCGACATGCGGTAACTGAGCACCTCACGGACTCAGGATAAATCTCGAGGGACTCGGAGGAGGTCTGGCCCCCCAGACGTGCAGCATGCAGGCCCACCGGCGTGTGGATATGCCCTGGTGCCCACGAACCAGATCCCCAAGCTATGGGTAAATAGCTCCATGCCTTGTGGACATCTCGGGAGAGAATAAGGCTAAGGGTGTTAACCCTGAAAAAAAATCACCCTACTGCCTTGTAGGTTGTCATGGGAACGACAAAGTCTAACGGAGAGACGTAAACAAACCGATGGAAGGCAACGGGAAACCACCATCGTATTTTTCCCCAGGATATTCATAGATGGACAAAATGCAAGGAAATAGAAAACCGACACAAAACAGATCCTCAGGGTATGTACAGACGAATTGAAGAAATTGTCCACAGGAATATACATGCACATCAACTAGTTGCTTAAAATCGAAAGATGGTACGCTTGTCATGGAAAAAGACAAAATATTAGACAGATGGGGAGAGTACATTACAGACCTTTTTGAAGATGACAGAAATGTAGAATACATTATAAGAAAGAACTTTGAAGAACCACCCATAATGAAAGATGAAGTTAGAGCAGCACTGAAAAGATGAAACCAGAAAAAGCCCCAAGATCAGACAACATTACTACAGAGATGATTGAAGCCGTGGAGGAATTTGGTATAGAAAAAATAACAGTCCTTCTAAATGAAATTTACGACACTGGAAAACTCCCCAAAGATATGTCAAAATCAATTTTTATTGCACTTCCAAAGAAGACAGGGGCTATAGAATGCAAACTCCATCGCACAATCAGTTTGATGAGTCATGTAACAAAAATCCTTTTAAGAATAATCATGATAAGGACAAGGAATAGAATCAAAAGAAACATAGCAGAAGAACAGTGTGGATTTGTGGAAGGGAAAGGAACTATTACTGCCATATACATCCTAAGAACTATCATAGAGAGGTCAACTGAGATGAATAAGGATTTGTATTTATGCTTTGTTGACTATACCAGGGCTTTTGATCGGGTAAGACATGAAGAATTGATCAACCAACTGGAGACTCAATGTTGATGGAAAAGATCTACGAATAATCAGAAATATGTATTGGGAACAAACAGCTGCAATGAGAATAGAAAACAATATAAGCTCTTTCTAAAACATCAAAAGAGGAGTCAGACAGTGTTGTGTTTTGTCACCAGATCTGTTTTTACTTTACATGAGAAACCTAGAAGAAGACCCTGGACGCCACAGGTTGGAGGGAAAATGATAAACAACATTCGATACGCAGATGGAACTAAACAGTAGGAAGACTGAAGTCATGGTGATCAGTAAAAAACATGAAATCCCCTCATGCAAAATAACAGCAAATGGCAAAACCTTGACACAGGTTGATAAGTTTAAATACCTGGAAACGATCATTTCATCATACGGCAGATGCACATCAGAAATAGCAAGCAGAATCGGCCAAGTCAAAACAGCATTCAAGAAGATGACAAGCATTCTTACCAACAAATGCCTATTAATTAACATCAGGAAGAGAGTTCTTGAATGTTATATAGAACCAATACTGTTGTACGGATGTGAGGCGTGGACAGTCAACAAGCAAAGCCAGAACAAGATTGAGACAGCCGAGATATGGTTTCTAAGAAGAATGTTGAGAGTTCCATGGACAGCAAAGAAAACAAACGAGACAGTCTTGATGGAGGCAGATACAAGTAGATCATTCATAAGGAAGATTAGGAAAAGACAGGCAACATTTATAGGCCATTTTATGAGGAAAGAGGATTTTGAACACCTGATCACAACGGGAAAGCTGGAGGGCAAGAGAGCACCAGGTAGACCCAAGGAGAAAATACTAGACGGACTTGCAGAGTGGCTGAAGACGAGGAGGGTGGAGGAGATGTTCGGGGCAACAAGAGATAGAGACAGATGGAAGTCCACGATCGCCAACGCCAT
Source organism: Monoplex corrugatus (assembly GCA_030674185.1). NCBI lineage: Eukaryota > Metazoa > Mollusca > Gastropoda > Littorinimorpha > Ranellidae > Monoplex > Monoplex corrugatus. The sequence continues at coordinate 34,484,365 of JAPXFY010000033.1, forward strand.
GCGGCAGGGCACCTGATGATGATGATCCTTTGTTACCAATGCGCCTACAGGCCTAGTACCTCTGTCTGACGCCGATGAACGTGTAGACATTAGCGTCATATTGCAGGGTACCATGCTTTGTTTTAAGGCGCCTGCAGGCCTGGTACCTCTGATGTTGATGACTGTGTAGACATTAGCGTTACATTGCAGGGTACCATGCTTTGTTACAAGGCGCCTGCAGTCACAGTTTCTCACTTCAGCCCACTACTTTGTCTGTAATGATTATCCTGCCTTTAGCACATAACCAAAAGACCTACCCTTTGAGCACAAGGAGCCAGGGATTCAGACGGATCTTGTCTGCCTGATGGCTTCATCACAGGCCATGTGCGATTTTTGCTAGGTGCTACCTCACCAGGTGCTACCCCGCCCGCCCTGACAGAAACTTTCGCCAGTTGATCCAGGATGACTATTCCTCAAGGTAAGCTGGCTTACTTCACAGTTAATGTCCACATGATCTGAATATTATCCGTCATCCACCACCTGTGACCAGCTGTGTCGGAGATGGTCACCCCACTGACACGCTGGAGATCCACTTTCCTAGACAGAAAGATCAATGAAATCAAATGAAACAAACAAAAACTTACACCTCGATAGGAGGGAGATTGTCCTCAGGGAAGTCCAGGCCCACACTCTTCAGTGGTTCGTCCACCAGTTCTTGCATGAAACGCTGTTCACACACACGTATGCACGCGCATAAACAGACACACACACACATACACACACACAGACACACACACACACACACACACACACACACACACACACACACACACAAACACACACACAAACACACACACAAACACAAACACATAGATACACACATACACAAACACATACACACACAAACACACACACAAACACATATGCACACACACATACACACACACAGAGACAACAGACACATACACACACACACACACACACAACACACACACACACACACACAAACAAACAACAGACACACACACAGACACACACACACACACACACACACACACACACACACACACACACACACACACATTAGTTCAGCTGTAACAGTTTCTCAAAGTGGCATATCCACGTTATGTAGAAATTCCACACAGACTGACGCCACAGGTACAATGTGATAGATAACATTCTAAACAGTCATGACATAAACAGGTACAATGTGATAGATAACATACAAACAATCATGGCATGAACAGGTACAATGTGATAGATAACATCCAAAACAATCATGGCATGAACATGTACAATGTGATAGATAAAATCCTAAACAATCATGGCATGAACATGTACAATGTGATAGATAAAATCCTAAACAATCATGGCATGAACAGGTACAATGTGATAGATAAAATCCTAAACAATCATGGCATGAACAGGTACAATGTGATAGATCATCATCATCATCATCAGGTGCCCTGTCGCATGGCGTTGGCGACCATGGACTTCCATCCATCTCTATCTCTCGTTGCCCCCAGCATCTCCCCCACCCTCCTCATCCACAGCCACTCTGCAAGTCCGTCCAGCATTTTCTTTCTGGGTCTACCCGGTGCTCTCTTTCCCTCCAGCTTTCCCGTTGTGACCAGGTGCTCCAAATCCCCCTTCCTCATAAAATGGCCTGTCTTTTCCTAATCTTCCTTATGAATGATCTACTTGTGTCTGCCTCCATCAAGACTGTCTCGTTTGTTTTCTTTGCTGTCCATGGAACTCTCAACATTCTTCTTAGAAACCACATCTCGGCTGCCTCAATCTTTATTAACTGACTTGCTGACTGTCCACGCCTCGCATCCGTACAACAGTATTGGTTCTATATAACATTCAAGGACTCTCTTTCTGATGTTAATTGATAGGCATTTGTTGGTAAGAATGCTTGTCATCTTCTTGAATGCTGTTTTGATAGATAACATCCAAAACAATCATGGCATGAACAGGTACAATGTGATACAATGTGATATATAACATCCTAAACAATCTTGGCATGAACCATGAACCTTCACATAAATCGTATGAACTGGTAAGGCATTGAGGTCTGACATAGCACGTGGGGTATAATCAATCTGCCACGCGGAGATTGGACAGGGAGGGTTCCCTTGCCTCCTGAGTATAAACTGTACACAGGAGTTGTTCTGAACGCACTAAACACAAAGTCGCAGCCTTTGATAGTGAATGGGATCCAGTAGTTTTAAGTAGGAGGGTCTTGCAAAGCTATACTGAAGGAAAAATAATGAACAATCTTCGTTATGCAGATTACACCGTTCTAACTGCAGAATAAGACCTATAGAGTCTTGTGAATATAATAGAAGTAGAAAGTAGAAATAAAAGGCCAGAACTGATTAGTAAGAAAACTGAATCAGTAGAAAACATGAAATCCCGTCATGTAAAATAACAGCAAGTTGCACAACATTGTGACAAATTGATAAATTTATATATGTGGGAACAGCCACCTCATCAACTGGCAGATACATATTAAAAATATCCAGCGGAACTGTCCAAGCTAAAATAGTATTGAAGAAAAAGTGTTCTAACCAACAAATGCCTATTAACTGACTTGAGGAAGAGAGTTAGTCAGTGTTACACAGAACAGATACTGCTGTATGGATGCAAAGTGTGGACAGTCAACACACATAGTCAAAACAAGATTAAGGCAGCTGAAATGTGATTTTAAAGAAAAAAAGGTTCCATGGACAGAACAGAAAACAAACAAAACAGTCTTGAAAGAAGCAAGACACAAAAAAGGACATTAACGAAGAAGATTAGGAAAAGGCATGCAAAACTTATAGCACATTTTGTGAGGCAAGAGAATTTTAAAAACCTAGTCACAACAGGAAAGCTAGAGTGAAGAAAAGCACTGGGCAGAGCTATGTAAAAAACATTAGTTTTGCAGAGTGGATGGGCACAGACAGGACAGGAGCTAGCTATACTGGCAGTGACAAAAGATAGATTCGTATGGAGGGCCATTATCACCGACGCCATACGGCATGGCGCAGGGTGGTGATGATAGGCTCATTGGTAATATGCACCACACACAGTTGCATCTCATCCACTTTATGCAACATTGTGGGTATTGCTTAAATCACTTGACCAACATCGCAGGTGTCTGTATCTCTCAGGCCAGATTGACGTCAGGAAAAAAAACCTATTATAATAGGCAGCGAAGAGCATAGTCCTGTCACGCGATTCTAGAAGAAACTCCGCAGCACAACGATGACCGTCTCCATCGTCGTCATCATCATCAGACCATTGTGAAAATCTCCTGTCTCAGATTCTGTGCCAAAAAGAATAGCCTAGCCACAGGGACAGAGAGAAAACCACTGTTAATATCATTACATAAATCGATGTAGCAGCATTACCTGGAAGTCCGCAAACAGTTCAGTTCTCTCAATCAAAACTCGCATATGGTTTGTCTCACGCATGAAGACACGCCAAGGCCCGTATTCCGTCTCCTTCTTCAAGTAATCCAGTGTCTGTAGTGCTGTTTCCAGGGGCAACAAATCTGCTCTGAAATAATAATAATAATGATAATAATACTATAATTATAATGATAACGATAATAATATCGATAATAATAATAATAACAACAATAATAATAATAATAACAAAAATGATGATGATGATGATGATCGAGAGACGTTTGATGTCCAGTCCTGGATTAAAGCCTCGAAGCGATTGCTGACTTTGATCTCAAAATCAGATGCATGCAATGTCATGATTTTTCAATTTCAAACGACCAGTAGCCAGAATATGTTTGGGCAGATACGAGTATGAAGAATACCTACATTGAAGTAGCAGAAGAAAAGTTAGGCAGAGAAAAAGAAAACCAACTAAACCCTACATCAGCGAGGGACTTATGGATCTAGCCAAACAGAAAAGCCAAGCTCGCAGATCTGGAAGAAAAGAATACAAAAATCTCAAAAGAGAAATCAAGAGAAATTTTAGAAGAGATAAAATTTTGGCTGGAGGAAGACTGCACCGATAAACAAGCAAACTGAATGCAGAAGATCCTGGGATCTATTCCAACAGGAAGTTCAATCAACTAAATTGTAACCCAGAAATGAGTGCATCAACAGCAAAGAAGGCACCACACTGACTGAACCAGAGCATACTATGAATAGATGGAATGAATATCGAGCATCACCTTTTAGCGACAATAACCCTCAAGACACTCTATGCCCTGACCTGAACTGTCCCGAATCAGAACCAGAACCACTTTTAAGTGAAACTGAAACAACCACCAACCAGTTAAAAGCAAGAAAATCCACAGGAATTGATAACATTCCAGAAGAACTCTTAAAACATGGCAGCAAAGAAGGCTTGAAAGCAATGCACCATCTGTGTTGTAAAATCTAGAAATACTCATCAGAGGCCAACGAATTGGAAACGTCAAGAATTTGTAATGCTTCACAAGAGTGACAAAGTCAAAGATTGCAACAACTACAGAACCATTGCCCTACTCAGCCACGCCAGACAGATCCTGCTCATAATTATTCTCAACAGACTGAAGCCCCAAATAGAACTATCTGACTGCCAAGCAGGCTACAGATCCAATAGAAGCACAACTGATATGCTCTTTGAGTTACAAACACTCATAGAGAAAATGAAAAGCACAAAAATAGATGCTTTTTTTCACCTTCATAGACTATTGCAAAGCATTTGACAGCGTCATTCATCTCAACCTGTTCAACACAATGGTCAAAATGGACTTTCCCAAACACATCATTGCATTAATTGCCTTATTGTATAAAGACCAAATGGAACGATCAGAAATGTGAATTCTTCAACATCCACAGGGGAGTCAGTTAAGGTTGTATCCTCTCACTGTATCACTTTAACATCTACACGGAATAAGTCATGAGAGATGCTGACATAAAAGGTGTGGGCATAAAGACGGGAGGAAAACATCTTACAAACCTGCCGATGATACTGCGCTGTTAGCAGACAACATTACCAGCATAAAAAGAATTCTATACAGGGTAGATGCAGCAGGCAAAAAGGCTGGTCAGCACTTGAACGCCAAGAAAACTAAAGTGCTACATATCAAAGGTAAAGACACTGAAAACAATCATGACATCACAATTAACAGAGTTCCTTTAAAAAATGTTAAGGATTTCAAATATCTTGCCTTTATTAAAATGTTAAGGATTTCAAATATCTTGGCTTTGTAAAAACTGATGATGGAACCTGCTCCAAAGACATCAAAATAAGAACTGGAATGACAAAGCTAAAAATGATCCAACTGAACAACATTTGTAAAACAGAGGCATACCAATGGGCCTGAAAGTTAGACTTCTAAAATATTTGATCTGGCCAGTCGTGATTTATGGCTGCGAAACATGGACTCTGACAAAAACTGACTGCAGAAGAATCGAGGCAGCTGAGATGTGGCTTTATATAAGACTACTACGTGTCAAATGGACAAACAGAAGAACTAATGAAAGTGTCCTGGAAGAACTTGATACCACCAGAAAACTACTAGCAGACATCAACAAGAGAAGACTGAAATATATTGGCCATGTGTCTCGCAACAAGAACACGGACCTCATGGCAACCATCTTTCAAGGAAAAACAGCAGCAAAAAGGTAGAAATGCAGACCTCCAATCTCATACAAAGAGAATATAACCAACATCAGTGGCCTAAATATTCAAGAAATTGTCTACAAAAGTCAAGACAGAGCGGCCTGGGGGGAGATGGTGGTGTTCAGATGTGCAGAGGCCAACACCGAACCCAATGACGCCTATAGGTGAGATAGATGAGATTTCTATTACATTCACAGAGTTATGTAGGTCCCTTTCATTTTCTGAAATTTGCACGGTGTCGTCTGCGTGACACATGTTGTTTATCATTTTTCCTCCAACGTTTATCCCAGGGCATTCCTCTAGGTTTCTCATGATGGTTTCGCTGTGAAGTGAAAACAAATCTGGTGACAGAACATAACTTTGCCTGACCCCTCTTCTTGATCTTTTGGAAAGAGCTTATGTCGTTTCCTATTTTTATTGCTGCTGTTTGTTCCCAATACATATTTCTGATTATTCTTAGATTTTTTCCATCAATATTGAGTCTATCTAGTTGATTGATCAATTCTTCATGTCTTACCAGATCGAAAGTCTTTGTATAATCAACAAAGCGTAAGTAGAAATCCTTATTAAACTCGATAGAACTCTCTATGGTAGTTCTTTTTATATATGGCATTAATAGCTCCTCTCCCGTCGACAAATCCACACTGTTCTGCTATTTCTCTTTTGCTTCTGTTCCTTTTCCTCATCACGAATTCTTAATAGGAGTTTTGTTACATGACTCATGAAGCTGATTGTACGATGGAGTTTGTGTTCTATAGCCCCTGCTTTCTTTGGAAATGCAATGGAAATTGATTTTGAGATATCTTTCCGACTTTTTTCCGATTTCATAAATGTCATTTAGGAGGACTGGTTTTTTTTCAATACGAAATAGTTCTTATCATTATTATAACATACTCACTTGACAAGATTCCAGGCATCGTCCAGAAGAGTAGCTCTGTTGATAGCATGAATGGCCTGCACGACAAAGAGATCAGACACAATAAGTTTTCTTAATAGGTCTCTGTACATCTGTGAGTCTAATTCTTCCTCTTATTCTTTAGATTAGACAGTTTTCTTTTTAAGTCTGTACATGTACATCTGTGAGTCTTATTCTTCCTCTTATCGTTTAAAATTAAACACAGTCAGTTAATTAAAAAGGTCTCTGATATCGGTGAGTTTTACTGTTAAAAGCCAGGTGACACCCATGGCATGGCTATGTCATCTCAAAACACACACGTGGTCTCGCTGCCTCTGACAAAATAAAACTGAGCTGAAAATTAAGTAAACACATCAACGCATTCGCGCACAAAATCTAAGGAAATGCCTCTGGCGTTGATCATTCCACCCAATTTATCACCACGGTGTTATACAGACAAACCTGAATACAAATTGAAACATAACCAAGGACACTAAAAACACGCATAAAACTGGCCTGAATTATTTATAATCGTTTCTGCACATCACATTTGCTTAGAGTCAAAAGTACAGTTAATACACGTACCCAACTATCAATCTTCATAGAAAATACGTAAGGCTTTACAGAACACATACAGGTGAATGGACCAGCAAGGCAGAAAATGATAAAGAGGACAGAAAGCAAAGGAACAAGGCAGAAACAAAGAGTGTGATAGAAATGTGGAAACTTCTAGCACAGAATTTTCAGACGGTGGCGATACTATTTATACCAAAAGAGCCCCCTGCATCCCCGTGAGGGGAGAGCTGTGAGTCTAGCTAGTGTTCAACATGCAAATGAACTAGTGTTCAACATGCAAATGAACTAGTGTTCAACATGCAAATGAACTAGTGTTCAACATGCAAATGAACTCTTCAGTCATTATGTTTTACATGCTTCCCCAAGGTTATCACCCTTTTATTTCCCTACCTCAATATTCATTTAAAGGAGCTGTGTGTCAGTAATGTATGTGTTCTGGTCAATGTTTAACTGTTTCTATGTTTACACTGTCATACCTGTCTAACTGTATCAGATGCAAAGTCACTGATAGACTGGGACAACATGAAATAACAAACAGAAACGCAGTAGATGAAAACAAAACAAAAATACATTTATGTCTGTTCTGTTAAAAAAAAGCGAGCACAACAAAACAGCACCTTGTGGTCAGTGTTGAGCTGACCGATTATCGCCTTCCACATGTTGCTGTCATAGTTAACACGGTAGTAGCCCTGATGAAGAAGATTGATGACCACCCAGTCTTCACTAGCCGAGGGAAGTTGGACTGTTGCTGAAAAACGCAGAGCGAATTATTGCATTATGATTTTATTCATATTTCCATTTTCACTCTTTGATAACAAGAAACTGTGAAGACAGAAGGACAGTAAGCTGTCCCCTGAGGTGAAGCTTCACTCAAGACAACGCACTGGTCATAAACTCTTTACTCTTTAAGGGGCCAGGCAACATCCAGGTCATGACGTCTGGATGCCATTTTGCTGTCGCCAATATTGTTTGTTTGTTTGTTTGTTTGTTTGTTTTGAGTTTGATGATTGTTTGAGAGCGATTCAATGTACGCCGATAATTCCACTGGTGCTATTGTTTGACAGCGATTCAATGTACGCCGATAATTCCACTGGTGCTATTGTTTGAGAGCGATTCAATGTACGCGATAATTCCACTGGTGCTATTGTTTGACAGCGATTCAATGTACGCCGATAATTCCACTGGCGCTATTGTTTGACAGCGATTCAATGTACGCCGATAATTCCACTGGCGCTATTGTTTGACAGCGATTCAATGTACGCCGATAATTCCACTGGCGCTATTGTTTGACAGCGATTCAATGTACGCCGATAATTCCACTGGCGCTATTGTTTGACAGCGATTCAATGTACGCCGATAATTCCACTGGCGCTATTGTTTCACAGCGATTCAATGTACGCCGATAATTCCACTGGCGCTATTGTTTGAGAGCGATTCAATGTACGCCGATAATTCCACTGGTGCTATTGTTTGAGAGCGGTTCAATGTACGCCGATAATTCCACTGGCGCTATTGTTTGAGAGCGATTCAATGTACGCCGATAATTCCACTGGTGCTATTGTTTGAGAGCGATTCAATGTACGCCGATAATTCCACTGGCGCTATTGTTTGAGAGCGATTCAATGTACGCCGATAATTCCACTGGCGCTATTGTTTGACAGCGATTCAATGTACGCCGATAATTCCACTGGTGCTATTGTTTGACAGCGATTCAATGTACGCCGATAATTCCACTGGTGCTATTGTTTGACAGCGATTCAATGTACGCCGATAATTCCACTGGCGCTATTGTTTGACAGCGATTCAATGTACGCCGATAATTCCACTGGCGCTATTGTTTGACAGCGATTCAATGTACGCCGATAATTCCACTGGCGCTATTGTTTGACAGCGATTCAATGTACGCCGATAATTCCACTGGTGCTATTGTTTGACAGCGATTCAATGTACGCCGATAATTCCACTGGTGCTATTGTTTGACAGCGATTCAATGTACGCCGATAATTCCACTGGTGCTATTGTTTGACAGCGATTCAATGTACGCCGATAATTCCACTGGTGCTATTGTTTGATAGCGATTCAATGTACGCCGATAATTCCACTGGTGCTATTGTTTGACAGCGATTCAATGTACGCCGATAATTCCACTGGCGCTATTGTTTGACAGCGATTCAATGTACGCCGATAATTCCACTGGTGCTATTGTTTGACAGCGATTCAATGTACGCCGATAATTCCACTGGTGCTATTGTTTGACAGCGATTCAATGTACGCCGATAATTCCACTGGTGCTACGCATAACTCTGCCAGCAAGTATCTTGCAGAATTTTGCTAGGATAGAAGGGAGAGACGTGACCTGTGAAACACTGAACTGACACCACCCGATTGGTTAAACCTTTGAGTACTGAGCGCTAAGCTGACACCACCAGACTGATTGAATCTTTGAGCACTGAGCTGACACCACCAGACTGATTGAACCTTTGAGCACTGAGCGCTAAGCTGACACCACCAGACTGATTGAACCTTTGAGCACTGAGCATTAAGCTGACACCACCAGACTAACTAAATCTTTGAACAATGAGCTGACACCACCAGACTGCTTGAACCTTTGAGTACTGAGCTGACACCACCAGACTAACTAAATCTTTGAACACTGAGCTGACACCACCAGACTGCTTGAACCTTTGAGTACTGAGCTGATACCACCAGACTAACTAAATCTTTGAACACTCAGCTGACACCACCAGACTGCTTGAACCTTTGAGTACTGAGCTGATACCACCAGACTAACTAAATCTTTGAACACTCAGCTGACACCACCAGACTGCTTGAACCTTGGAGCAAACAGTTCAACTGCTGTGTGTTGCGGGCTGGAATTGAACTCTAGATGTCCTATTATATGTCCACAGCTATTGAACTCTAGATGTCCTATTTTATGTCCCGAGGTATTGAACTCTAGATGTCCTATTTTATGTCCACAGCTATTGAACTGTAGATGTCCTATTTTATGTCCACAGCTATTGAACTGTAGATGTCCTGTTTTATGTCCACAGCTATTAAACTCTAGATGTCCTATTTTATGTCCACAGCTATTGAACTCTAGATGTCCTATTTTATGGCCACAGCTATTGAACTGTAGATGTCCTGTTTTATGTCCACAGCTATTGAACTCTAGATGTCCTATTTTATGTCCACAGCTATTGAACTCTAGATGTCCTATTTTATGTCCACAGCTATTGAACTCTAGATGTCCTATTTTATGTCCACAGCTATTGAACTCTAGATGTCCTGTTTTATGTCCACAGCTATTGAACTCTAGATGTCCTGTTTTATGTCCACAGCTATTGAACTCTAGATGTCCTGTTTTATGTCCACAGCTATTGAACTCTAGATGTCCTATTTTATGTCCACAGCTATTGAACTCTAGATGTCCTGTTTTATGTCCACAGCTATTGAACTCTACATGTCCTGTTTTACGTCCACAGCTATTGAACTCTACATGTCCTATTTTACGTCCACAGCTATTGAACTGTAGATGTCCTATTTTACGTCCACAGCTATTGAACTGTAGATGTCCTATTTTACGTCACAGCTATTGAACTCTAGATGTCCTGTTTTATGTCCACAGCTATTGAACTCTACATGTCCTGTTTTACGTCCACAGCTATTGAACTCTAGATGTCCTATTTTACGTCCACAGCTATTGAACTCTAGATGTCATGTTTTATGTCCACAGCTATTGAACTCTAGATGTCCTGTTTTATGTCCACAGCTATTGAACTCTAGATGTCCTATTTTATGTCCACAGCTATTGAACTCTAGATGTCCTGTTTTACGTCCACAGCTATTGAACTCTAGATGTCCTATTTTATGTCCACAGCTATTGAACTCTAGATGTCCTGTTTTACGTCCACAGCTATTGAACTCTAGATGTCCTATTTTATGTCCACAGCTATTGAACTCTAGATGTCCTATTTTATGTCCACAGCTATTGAACTCTAGATGTCCTATTTTACGTCCACAGCTATTGAACTCTAGATGTCCTATTTTACGTCCACAGCTATTGAACTCTAGATGTCCTGTTTTATGTCCACAGCTCTATCAAAAGAACTGAGCATTAAGCTGACACCACTTAAACAAACAACTCAACACCACTGGCCTGCCTGAGAGTTTAACCCAACTTTTCTCCTCAGTGTGACCGGAAAATCGAACTGAACGTCTAGTCCTTCGGAAGGGGACGAGAAACGAGTCGGACCCGTGTGCTTTCTGGCTGCACATGCTAAAGATCCCACGGCAGTTGAATATCGTGAAGAGTAGGGCATTGCCCAGCTGCCTTGGTATAAAACATTGGAGATATAGGTTGATTTCTCAGGTCCCACCCCTTGAAGACCAATTAGCCTTTTTGCCTTTCCGAAGTCTTGGTTTAAAAAAAGTGAATATGAATATGAATTTGAATCGAGGGAGAGGGGATGGGCGCCGCCCTCGTGGTGCTGGCCCCGGGAAAAGTTGAGGTCTCTGCCATCTCGCTCCCCTACGACCTCAGAGTTATGGAACTATCTAGGTAGGACCTCAGGACCTGGCCAGCTCATGGGTTTATGTGCAGGCCTAAGGCTTGTGCCTCGATTATTCTGGATTTTCTCTATCACATGGCACCTGTGATGATAGTACATATGGAATTCATTCCGAACGCGGAGACGTCATCTTGAGAAAATGAAACTTAACCTATGGCTCCCGTGATACCAACTAGGCTTCAAATCCTAACCAGCTGAGTGAAGGAATCTATATGTACCATAAAGCAGAGAATCTTTCTGCGGTTAAAAGTGTTGAGAACACACACAAGGTACACTGCATGCATCATCTCTTTTCTATTTTGTCTGTTTGGGAAGAAAGGCATTAGTTCGTTCAGGCTGATACGAGGCATCATCATCATCAGGTGCCCTGCCGTTTGGCGTTGGCGACCATGGACTTCCAACCATCTTTATCTCTCGTTGCCCCTAGCATCTCCCCCACCCTCCTCATCTCCAGCCACTCTGCAAGTCCGTCCAGCATTCTCTCCCTCGGTCTACCTGGTGCTCTCTTTCCCTCCAGCTTTCCCGTTTCCCGTGACCAGGTGCTCCAAATCCCCCTTCCTCATAAAATGGTCTATAAATGTTGCTTGTCTTTTCCTAATCTTCCTTATGAGTGATCTACTTGTGTCTGCCTCCATCAAGACTGTCTCATTTGTTTTCTTTGCTGTCCATGGAACTCTCAACATTCTTCTTAGAAACCACATCTCGGCTGCCTCAATCTTGCTCTGGCTTTGCTTGCTGACTGTCCACGCCTCGCATCCGTACATCAGTATTGGTTCTATATTATTATTATTATTATGAACATTTAGTACGCCTAATCAAATTAATGCCCTAGGCGTTTACAATGGCAAAACATATAACCAGAATCACAAGCACACACACACACGCCCACAGAAGCACCCACACACACACAAACACACACACACACACACAAACACACACACAGCATGACATGCAAATACAATGACCATTACATTACATGGGGGGAAGGGGGCAGAGATTACCAGTTTTGGGAAACAGGTGAGTTTTGAGGGAGCGTTTGAATGTGGACAGAGAGGGTGAGTATCTAAGAGAGCGAGGTAACTGATTCCAGATGGTTGGAGCTTGATAGGAAAAGGAACGCTGCCCAAACCTTTTAGTGCGGACTATGGGGATACTATAGAGACGGGTATCAGATGAGGACCGCAAAGCTCGAGATGGCGTGTAGAGATGTAACAGATGGGTGAGATACTCAGGACAGGAAGACTCAATAGATTTGAAGCAGAGGCAGGCAATCTTGTAGGATATTCTTTGCTGAACAGGGAGCCAGTGGAGAGAACAGAGCAATGGCGTAACATGGTTAAATTTTGAAGAGCGGAAGATGAGACGGGCAGCATGATTTTGAACTTTCTGAAGTTTGTTAATGAGATGAGAGGGGGAACCAGAAAAAAGAGCATTACAGTAATCGAGACGGGATAGAACAAATGCACAGACAAGAGCCTTTGTCGTGTCTTCTGAGAGGAGGTGGCGGATAGAAGCAATTCGGCGGAGTTCAAGAAAACAAGTCCGACAGACGTTGCTCACATGCTGGTGGAAGGACAGGGTTTGATCAAGAGTTACACCAAGGTTACGGGCAAAATGGGAGAGAGGGATAGATGAGTCAACAAGTGTGACAGAGGTTGGAAGAGAGGGGTGATTTTGGAGTTTGGGTGGGGTGATCAAGATCAATTCGGATTTCTCTTCATTTAATTTCAGTTTGTTATCAGTCATCCAATCCTTCAGGTCAGCTACACAAGATTGGGTTTTCTGGATCATGATGGGAAGGTCAGGGAGAGGCCCAGAGACATACAGCTGATTGTCATCCGAGAAAGAATGATGCTGAAGCAGGTGTTCTTGGACAATAGAGGAGACAGGGTAGGTGTAGAGAATGAAAAGTAGGGGGCCCAGAACAGATCCTTGTGGCACTCCGTAAGTCAGACAGGAAGGATTAGAAGAAAGACCATTGACAGAAACTACTTGCAGACGATTGGTGATGTAAGAATGAAACCAGTTCAAGACAGTATCATGGAGCCCAAAAGAGTGATGTAGACGGGAGAGAAGGATAGAGTGGTCAATAGTGTCAAAGGCAGCAGATAGGTCCAAGAGAGTCAAAAGTGATACGTTGTTAGAGTCGAGAGTAGTCAATAAGTCGTTGCAGATTTTGAGAAGAGCAGTTTCGGTACTATGTCCAGAACGGTAAGCAGACTGAAGGGAATAGACAAGGTTATTGGAATGAAGGTGGTTTAACAGCTGGTCAAGAACAACTTTCTCTAAGACCTTGGAAAGAAAAGGAAGATTTGACACAGGTCTATAGTTTTTCAAATTCTCAGGGTCAAGAGTCGTCTTTTTTAGAAGAGGTCTTACAATTGCTGACTTGAAAGAAGAAGGAAAGGAGCCAGTTGAGAGGGAATGGTTAATGATATTGGTGATGTGAGGGAGAAGAGTATCGAGACAATGGGTGAGAAAAGAAGCTGGCAATGGGTCGAGTTCACAGGTTTTAATGCCAGATTTCATGATGATTTTCTTAATAAAGTCCTCAGAAACGGGTTGGAAGAAAGTAAGGGGGATTCCAGAGAAAGGGGGTTCAGGAAATGTAGCATGAGTGTTCGTCGTGGAATCGAGAGAAAGCCTGAGGTTAGCAATCTTGTTGAAAAAATAGTCAGAGAAAGCCTGTGGAAGATCAGAAGGTGGCAGGTGAGATGGAAGAGGAGAAGAGCCAGTTTTGCCAAGAAG
>JAPXFY010000033.1:34513755-34516255 GCA_030674185.1 Monoplex corrugatus
AGTGTTTCTTAGAAAACAGAGTATTTCAAACGAGGATTGAAAATGTATATTCCACGAAACGAATTCTTCAAATGGGTATCCCTCAGGGATCCGTTATAGCTCCCCTTCTTTTCATGATATTAATGCATGACTTACCCAGTAAAGTATCTAAGCATGTAGTTTTTAGCTCAATATGCTGACGATTTATGCATGTGGATGCAGGTAAATATGAAAAAGAAAACTCCTTTGCGCTGTATCAATTATACACGCAAATGCACCAATTAGAACTTGATAAAATAGCGCGATACATGGTAGAAAATGGTTACATCTATCCCTGGAAAAAACAAAAATAGTTTTATTTAATAATGGAGCTAACCCAGTAAATATTCCCACTTTCAAACTGGGAGATACTCTTCTTCAGTTTAACGAGTCGATTAAATTCTTAGGAGTTTTCCTTACAGCAAAATTATCTTGGAATCAGCATATTGAATACTTATTAACCAAAGCTCAAAAAAGTTTAAATTTCATAAAAATAGTTCGCAAACAGACATGGGGTCAAGATTCATCAACACTTGTTCATCTTTGTAAATCGCTTGTTAGATCTAAATTAACCTATGCTCAAGAAATCTTCTTCAGTGCACCGAAACACTTACTAAAAAAACTGCAGAGCATAGATTGTAAAGGTTTCAAACTTGCACTGGGTCTTCCAATGCATGCTTCCTGTCTTCGGACATATAATGAAATCAAACTGTTGCCACTTGATGAGCAAAGGAAAGTCGCTTCTACTAAAATTTTTGTTAAGAAACACTACCGTAGAAAACATCTCAGAAACAGAAATTAAACTGAGATCAGATACCGACTTTCCAAAACGAGCTAAATCAATATCTTCACAGGTCACACTTGCAACATACACATCTGACGTCATGAAAGGCTCAGGAATTGATCTAGACGTAGATCCTGTATCTATACAACCTTCCTTTTCGCCAGTACCCAGTTGGGAACTCCAAAGAGCACGATTTGACGTACACCACACTAATTTAAAAAAAGGAGACAATATAAACTTACTGGCTAGTCAGGTTAAATGTCATATAAACGACGTATATTCTGATCATTTGAAAATTTACACTGATGGGTCAGTAATTGAAGAAAAGCAGGCTCAGCGTTTTATCATTATCCTTGTGCTCTATAGTATCCCTGACATAGTGAGGTCTTCATAATCCTTTATCACTTTAGTTCTATAGTACCTGAAGAGTCTTTGCAAGTATCATTATACTTTAGTGGATATTCATGGCAATAGTATCCTTGCTCAGCATCTGTACAGAACTTTTATGCGTTATTCAACAGTAAACGTTCAGCTCGAACGATCCGAAATTATGATAAAAAATCATAAGTGGATTTCATAATCAAGTCACTTAATTACGAAATTTACAATTTTTGATGGCAGTTAACAGTTAGTTGGGTTTATACTTATCTTTAAGTATTGCATTTTAAAGTTATTTATTAATGTTTTTAAATCACTCACAATAAGGGATGCTGAATAATACTCAACACCAAGAACGTCATTCATTTACTTCGTTCAGGCTGGATGAAGTCTACTCCATTACTGGCATACGATTTTGAAAGGCGCCTCCAATGAAAATAACAAAACAATATAATACAACCGTTCAAAGGAGGATATTGAAGGTCAGACAAAATACATTACAAGAAGAAGACAAAACAAAAAAAGACCATGTAACAGAGGAAAACAAGCAAAACGAAAAACAAAAAAGAACAATGAACAAAACAAGCAGAAGGAAAGAAGAAAGAACAAAACATAGAACATATCTTGAGAAGAGAACAAGAACAAAAACCAAGAACACATGTAAGAGTAAAAGATCGACATAGCCAACACAAGAACGTAAGAATGATGAAGAACAAGACAAAAACAAAAAAAAGAACAAACATAGACAAATAACCATATAAGAAAAAAAGTTAATTTGTACTGTGTCATGTTGTGGTTAGTCTTTTGTTTTTTGTGTTTTTTTCATTTCTTCCGGTTTTTATTTTGTTTGTGCGTGTGTGTTGTGTTGTATGTATTATGGTACATGTGTTGTTGTTTCCGTTGCTGCCTTAAGACAGTTGTTTTGCTGTGGATGCTGCTTTTTTCACGTAGTTCGTGTGCATTTTCGATAGTCACTATACGTCCACCTCAGACAGAGAACAGAAGACCAACCCAGCAGGACAGAGCGGCAAAACAGCAACAGAGACAGACAGACAGTACAGACAGGGGACGACACGACAACAGACAGAGCGAATTATACCAGAGCAAGCAGACATTGCATCTCCCCACCCCACACACAGAACACAAACCCCTCACACACCCAAGCACTCACAACACCCCCACCCACCGATCCACAAACCCACCTAAACACACACACACACACACGCACACACACACACACACACACACACACACACACTCGGGCGCGCGCACAACAGCACACACACACACACACACACATACACACACACACACACACAC
>JAPXFY010000033.1:34523755-34538755 GCA_030674185.1 Monoplex corrugatus
ATATGTCCCTAAACTTGAGGCATTTAAGGTCGTGTAAGCTGGTGGATGGGGTCAGGGAATCAAAGGGTTAAGTTTTGTAGTGAGTGGATAGGGTGCTGGAGTCAAAGGGTTAACAGTCTTTGGTATCAGTGGTTCAAGAGGGCTGTGGCATTGGAAGAAGGCAGCTGGGGTCCCTTTACCAGGCGGTGTCACACTCGGTCTAACCTCCTTAACCAAGCAATGACGGTTGTCAGTGAGACCATTTGTAAGCAGTGTCCTCAGAAAATTGAGACAAAACAGACACTGTTGTATTCTGCCCAAAATGGACCCAAATACAGAACACTGTTGTATACCTGCCCAAATGTACCCAATCAGAACACTGTTGTACTTCCTGCCATCAAATGGACCCAAAATCAGAACACACAGTTTACGTACTCTGCCCAAATGACCTAATCAGAACAGACACTGTTGTATTCTGCCCAAATGACCCAATCAGAACACTGTTGTACTCTGCCCATATGACCCAATCAGAACAGGCACTGTTGTTATCATCTAGCCCCTAAATGACCCAATCAGAACAACAAAACACTGTTGTATTCTGCCTAAATGACCAAATCAGAACACAGTTTACGTACTCTGTCCAAATGACCTAATCAGAACAGACACTGTTGTATTTTGCCCAAATGACCCAATCAGAACACTGTTGTACTCTGCCCATATGACCCAATCAGAACAGGCACTGGTGTACCCTGCACAAATGACCCAATCAGAACAAGCACTGTTGTATTCTGTCCAAATGACCCAATCAAAACAGACACTGTTGTACTCTGCCCAGATGACCCAATTAGAACAGACACTCGTGTACTCTGCCCAAATGACCCAATCAGAACGGAACTGATGTACTCTGCCCAAATGACCCAATCAGAGCAGGCACTGTTGTAATCTGCCCAAATTCTAATGCTCGGTGGAACAACAGTATACCTATGCATTCTCAACAGAGAACAAATTCATCTTCATCACGTGAACTTAAATCTTATTTAAGTTTATTCCTTTTCTCACACTGGACGGAGCAGCAGGGAAGTTTCAGTCTTTTTCTCCTAATTTTTGTATCTGGTGTTTGTTTGTTTGGGATCTTACGCTGACAAAGGCCAGTTGGCCGAAAATTTGCGCCTGTCTTGTCTTGTTGTATTAAATACGCGTTCATACTCTTTTTTCGTGTGTGTGTGGGTTTTTTTTTTTTTTGGTTCCAGTTTGCTTGAACGCAGCAGTCACGCTTGTTTTGGATTTTAAATTCTATTGTTTATATAGAAACACCCACTGTTCAAATCCTTGTTGCATATGTTTCTGTATGTTAGACGATGGTCATATGTCAACATTACCTTTTCCCTATATGTATGAAGTTGTATCACCGTCAGTTCATCATCAAGTGCCCTGCGGCATGGCGTTGGAGATCATGGCCCTCCACATGCATCTATCCCTTGTTGCCACAAGCACATCTTCCACCCTCTTGGTCCTCAGCCACTCTGCAAGTCCGTCCAATATTTTTTTCCTGGGCCTACCCGGTGTTCTCTTTCCCTCCACCTTTCCTGTTGTGACCAGGTGCTCTAATTCCCCATTTCTCATAAAATGGCCTATTAATGTTAATGTTGCCTGTCTTTCCTAATCTTCCTTTTCAATGATCTTTTTTTTGTCTGCCTCCATCAAGACTGTCTTGTTTGTTTTCTTTGCTGTCCACCGTCAGTTACTACACAAAAATGTAACTATGATAATGATGAACACAATAACTGTCATAATAAAACAATACTAATGACAATGTTAACAGTAATAAAAACTGTCATCATAGTCAGGTGGTTAAGACATCAGACGTCCAATGGAAGAGTCTGGGTTCGATCATAGGTGGGTTCACTGTTATTTGCTATTTTCATCTCTTACCTGTTTATTTATCTACATAATCCTTTATCTTGTAGTTATTTATTAACCTACTTACTTCTTATTCACTTACTCACTCACTCGCTTGCTTGCTTGCTTACTTGCTTGCTTACTTCTTCGCTTACTTACCTACTTACTTACCTACTACTTACCTACTTACTTACTTACCTATCGATGATTAAGAAAATATTGGCTTCACCTAGTTGGTAGATGGATAAGCATTTAGACATTGACTAGGGGGGGGGCGGTTCTGTCATGTGAGACGAGTTTGTACAGAATAGTTACTTGTGTTGTGAGTCAGACCTTTAATTATTTATTTATTTACCTTTATATGTATGTTGCTTTCTTGAAGGTAAGATACACACATACACATGTTATCTACACGTAACCAAATTATTCCACTGATAAAATACCAGTATAAAATACAGCCTAGGTAAAACATAGTCTAGCTAGGGTCCTCAGGACCTGACCAGCTCAGTTTTATGTGCAAACTTAAGGCTTGTGCCATGATCACAATACATGTGGCACCTGTGACGTTAGTGCATATGGAATTTATTCCGAGAGCGGAGACGTCATCTTGAGAAACTGAAACTAAGGGTTCTTCCCACTTGGTAATTGCAGTATGAACATTTGTGACCTCCCACCACGAAATCAGTCTTAACTAGCATTTTGAGATATACATATCACTGGAAAGTGTACATTCTGCTGATTATTTTGGTACTTGACTAAAGTTTGTACTCAAAAGTTATGTATGTTTAAAGTCATTAAGTTGTATGACGGCCATTTTGAGAAAACTTCCTCTAAACTTTTTGTGCGTTCTCCTACACATTTCTTAAATTTCTTAATTTGATGGCTTTGACCCAGTTTGTTTCTAATTTTCGCTGTCATTATCTGAAAGGTGCACCAAAGAGCTTTCCATCAGTATATTACATGTGCGGATACTGTGCACGTTACGGTTCACAATAAGAGACAAAAAAGGTACTTTTGGTAGGCAACTGCGTTCTTTCTGCTGCGATCAATGCATTAAAATACCATTTTAAATTAATTAATAATATTTTTTCAAGAAAAAAAATCTTCTGGGGGATAGATTATAGTCTACAGAAATCAATTTTGAGAAAAAGTCAAATCACTCCAGATAGACCCTCAGTCACCTTTTCAGCTCCTAGTGCTGTTCGACTGACTGCGAGTTAAGACTGATTTCGTGGTGGGAGGTCACATTTTTTTCTGATCTCCTTGGTCAAACTGTGAGCAGAGCTGTTGGTGTCTGAACCCTCTTTCTCTGCATATGCATGTAGAGCGTCACTTATGCGCGTTAACGATACTGTAAGTCATGTCAACGTCCGAGAGCGGATGAAAAGTTGAAAACAGCCAGCATACACACTCACTGAAAACAGAATACGCAACCTATGCAGCAACATCATTCCTGCACTGTGCAGGCTTAACAAAAACACAAAAGCAACAACAACAGAAAACGTATCTACATCATCATCATCATCATCATCATCATCATCATCATCATCATCATCATCATCATCATCATTATCAGGTGCCCTGCCGCATGGCGTTGGCGATCATGGACTTCCAACCATCTCTATCTCTCGTTGCCCCTAGCATCTCCCCCACCCTCCTCATCCCCAGCCACTCTGCAAGTCCGTCCAGCATTCTCTCCCTGGGTCTACCTGGTGCTCTCTTTCCCTCCAGCTTTCCCGTTGTGACCAGGTGCTCCAAATCCCCCTTCCTCATAAAATGGCCTACAAATGTTGCCTCTCTTTTCCTAATCTTCCTTATAAGTGATCTATTTGTGTCTGCCTCCATCAGGACTGTCTCGTTTGTTTTCTTTGCTGTCCGTGGAACTCTCAACATTCTTCTTAGAAACCACATCTCGGCTGCCTCAATCTTACTCTGGCTTTGCTTGCTGACTGTCCACGCCTCGCATCCGTACAACAGTATTGGTTCTATATAACATTCATGGACTCTCTTTCTGATGTCAACCAATAGGCATTTGTTGGTAAGAAAGCTTGTCATCTTCTTGTATGCTGTTTTGGCTTAGCGATTCTGCTGGCTATTTCCGATGTGCATCTGCCGTCTGATGTATCTACATACATCCAAGAAAACTCGAAACGCTAAAAGTATAGTTTTGTTTTAATTCCCACACCACGAGTTCATCAAGAGCTGTGAGGACTTTAGCCATCCACTTACCATGTGTGCCAGCTCATGTGAAATGACGGTACCAATCCAAAATAGGTCACCGGCCGTGGACATAGAGTTGTAGAGCAAGTCCTCCCTGTAGGTGATCAGGCCCCAGTTCTCCATCGCTCCCGCCGTGAAGTCCGGGATAGCTATGTGATCTGTGAAATTAAGGTCAGGTCACCTCGAGTTAAGCCATGCCAAACTAAGCCACACACAGCCAAGACAAACCCAGCAGGGTCAAGTCTGGTCAGGTCAGGTCAGGTCAGGTAAGGTAAGGTCATGTCAGGTCAGGTCAAGCCAAGCCAAAGCCAAGTACAGCCAAGACAAACCCAGCAGAGCCAAGTCAGGTCATTTCAGGTCAGGACAGGTCAGGTCAGGTTCATCCAAGCCAAGCTAAGCCAAGTACAGCCAAGACAAAGCCAGCAGAGCTAAGCCAGGTCAGGTCAGGTCATATTAGGTCAGGTCAGATCAGGTCAGGCTAATCCAAGCTAAACTAAGCCAAGGCTTTTGACTGGGTAAGACACGAAGAATTGATCAACCAACTAATAAGACTGAATGTTGATGGAAAGGATATAAAAATGATAAGAAGAGATACTGGGAACAAACAGCAACAATTGTGCAGAAAAGAATGTAAGAATGTAAGTTCTTTTCAAAAGATGAAAAGAGGGGTTAGGCAGGGATGTGTTCTGTCACCAGATTTGTTTTCATTTTTCAGCGAAACCCATCATGAGAAAACTAGAGGAATAACCAGGGATAAATATTGAAGGAAAAACGAGAAACAATCTGCGTTATGCTGAAGGCACCATTGTAATTGCAACAACAAAATTAAAAAGACCTTCACAGTCTTGTGAATGTAACAGAAATAGAAAGCAAAACTAAAGGGCAGGGGATAAATAGCAAGAAGGTTGAAGCCATGATAGTCAGTTAAAAAACAAGAAATACCCTCATGCAAAATAATGGCAAATGGCACACAAGATAAAACAAGATAACAAGATTTTATTTTAGCCCATTGCACAGACACAAGGAAATGTGTTGGCTATACATACAATCACACTCACATCTCACAACAATAATAATATTCAACATCAGAAAAGACATATTCGTCAGTCATGCATGGAATCGAACACACACACACACACACACACACACACACACACACACACACACACACACACACACACACACACACACACACACACACACACACACACACACACACACACGGGACTTAAACAACATAAGGCAAAAATTATTCTCATACTTTCCCTCCCCTTCCTCACATGCACAAGACTAAAATCCAAAGACAGATAATGAAGAATCCCTGATGTATAACAATTGTAAGAGTTCATTCTATCGCGAGTTGAGAAAAACCATCACTAGAACCCAAGCCTGGAGAATTAAAACAGTTTATCACTTAACAGTAACAACGAACAGATACAAGACATTAATTATCACCGAATTTCCATAAGCCCTCCTTCGAGTACGTGGACTAAAAACTAGAATTCAAAGACAAGATAAATAGCTCTTATAAGTTTGGTTAAGAATAAGTTCATCACAGGGTAAGAGAAAAATTGTAACTAAGACCCGAATGTGTAATGCAATTCATTAACACATCAGTAAAAGTAAGAGGATGTAATGATGTAAGGATGTTAGTCTAGCAGATACACACAACAAAAAGTGTAATAATGTAAGGATGTTAGTCTAGCAGATACACACAACAAAAAGTGTAATAATGTAAGGATATTAGTCTAGCAGATACACACAACAAAAAGTGTAATAATGTAAGGATGTTAGTCTAGCAGATACACACAACAAAAAGTGTAATAATGTAAGGATGTTAGTCTAGCAGATACACACAACAAAAAGTGTAATAATGTAAGGATGTAAGTCTAGCAGATACACACAACAAAAAGTGTAATGATGTAAGGATGTAAGTCTAGCAGATGCACACAACAAAAAGTGTAATGATGTAAGGATGTAAGTCTAGCAGATGCACACAACAAAAAGTGTAATAATGTAAGGATGTAAGTCTAGCAGATACACACAACAAAAAGTGTAATAATGTAAGGATGTTAGTCTAGCAGATGCACACAACAAAAAGTGTAATAATGTAAGGATGTTAGTCTAGCAGATGCACACAACAAAAAGTGTAATAATGTAAGGATATAAGTCTAGCAGATACACACAACAAAAAGTGTAATAATGTAAGGATGTTAGTCTAGCAGATGCACACAACAAAAGGTGTAATAATGTAAGGATGTAAGTCTAGCAGATACACACAACAAAAAGAGGTCTGCAGGGAAACAGGGTGACGGGCAGCCCTTATATAGAAACTATTTTTAAAGCGAGACGTTCTGGCTTTGATGGAACAAAAGCGCTATCCTGAAGGAAGTGGAGTGAACAGACTGTTCGCTGGGTGATCTTTGTCAGCTATGATAGATTTAACCTTCTTCTTAGTTCTGTTTTCGTAGATGGAATTGATGGAAGGAAGAGTAATGCCGATGATCTTGGAGGCAGTGCTGACAATTCTGTATAAGCCATCTTTCTCATTTGTTGTACGGGTACCATACCAGACTGTGCTAGAGAAAGTTAAAACACTTCCTTTCGATAAAAGTGAATCAAGATAGACTGGCTTAACCAAACTTTTTAAGCTGATGAAGGAAATAGAGACGTTGCTTGGATTTTTTAATGATTTATTTTGTGCTTTCCTCTCACTTTAACGGATTCGAAATTGTTGTTCCCAAAAGTTTAAACGCGTCCACGACTTCTACCGTGTCTCCCTTGATCACTAGGGGAGATAATGGTGTCTTTTTTCTTCTATTGTCTATAATCATTTCCTTTGTTTTCAGAGCATTTAACTCTGACAGGAGTCAAAAAAAAAAAAACATGAAAGAAGAATACGAACGCCTATTTAATACAACAAGACGAGACAGGCGCAAATTTTCGGCCAACTGGCCTTTATCAAGCATAAGATTACAAACAAACAAACGCCAGATACAAAAATTATGAGAAAAAGACTGAAACTTCCTGCTGCTGTGTCCAGCGCAGTATTAAATACACGTTCGTATTCTTCTTTCGTGTTTTTTTTTCTGGGTTCTGTTTGCTTGAACAGGAGCAGTCACACTTGTTTTGGATTTTGTTTAAGTTGTTGTTGTCACACCAGCGAACTAATCAGTCTATCTCACTTAAATAGTGAGGTTCAACGCTGTTTGTGATAAGCCCTTCAACAGTTGTGTCATCAGAGAACTTAAAAAAAACATCACACAGTCATGAGTAGAGACACAATCATTTGTGAATAGAGTGAATAAGGGCACAATCTTGAGGAACGCCAGAGTTTAATGTCAGGGACTAGAACTCAGACCCGATTTTGACAACTTGTTTTCTATTTAGGAGGAAATCTAAAACCAATTTACACATTTGAGGACTAATTTTGAGCTCTAGAAGTTTGCTATAGAGTTTTCCTGGGACGACTGTGTCAAAGGCAGAGCTAAAATCTATAAAACGAATGCGTGCATACGTTTTGAGGGATTCCAAGTGCTGCAAGATGTTGTGCATTAATAGGGAGACATCATCATCCACTGATCTGTTTGTGCGATACTCAAACTACAAAGGGTTGAGTAGATGGTCAGTGACGGATTTCAGGAATTGCAGAACAATTCTTTCAAACACCTTCATGGCCACAGAGGTGAGGGCAACAGGTCTGAAATCACTAAGGGAGGAGACTTTAGTCTTTTTGGGTACAGGAACAATATAGGCAGACTTGAAGCAGGATGGGACTTTACAGAGTTCTAGAGATTTATTGAAAATATCACAGAAGACAGGGGCCAGTTGGTCAGCACAGGACTTAAGTGTGGCTGTGGACACGTTGTCCGGCCCAGCAGCTTTCCTAGCGTTTTGCTTTTTGAACAGGGATCTAACTTCTTGTTCAGTTACAACAAAGGGAGGAGAGGTAGGGGTACCAAAATAAGAAAGCAGAGTTTGGGGAGGTGGGTCGTTATTTTTTCCTGTCAAATCGTAAAGGCACATGTCAGAACACATGCCAAAGAAACGCATACCCACATGCATGAGTATATGCCTAAACATACATATTCAAATATTCATTCATTTATACACACACATACGCATACACACACAAGCGGGCAACCGTCTAATATCACTTACAGTGAAAAGACGTTAAATCAAAGAACAAACGAACACAAGCGCCTGCGAGTGCACGCTCGCGTAGAAGTAAGTAATGTATACCTACCCATTTTGGGGTGGTAGGTTTGGTACTTGGGATCAAAGTGGTCGTTGTACCAATCAAACAGTTCCACTGCGTAAGCTTGGGCCGTGTGGGCATCCTGAATTCGGTTTGGGCGGGCAAAGGTTCGAGTCTGAGGAAAAAGTGATTAAATACCTTATTTGGATACGGAAATAAAACCGTCATTAAATGTAATTTAACAAGACAAATGTGGCACTGTTAAAAACAAACGACGTAGATTTTCAGCCAGTAAGGCTTTTCCCATTTTACCAGACGGCAGATGCATATCAATAATAGCCAGCAGAATCGGCCAAGCCAAAACAGCATTCAAGAAGATGAAAAGCATTCTTACCAACAAATGCCTATCAGTTAACATCAGGAAGATAGTTCTTGAATGCTATATAGAACCGATAATGTTATACGGTTGTGAGGCATGGACAGTCAACAAGCAAAGCCAGTACAGGACTGAGGCAGCGAGATGTGGTTTCTAAGAAGAATGTTGAGAGTTCCATGGACAGCAAAGAAAACAAACAAGACAGTCTTGAAGGAGGCAGACACAAGAAGATCGTGATAAGGAAATGTAGGAAAAGACAGGCAACATTTATAGGCCATTTTATGAGGAAAGGGGAATGGAGCACCTGGTCACAACAGGAAAGGTGGAGGGAAAGAGAGCACCAGGTAGACCCAGGGAGAAGATATTGAACGGATCTGTAGAGTGGCTGAGGACAAAAAGGGTGGAAGAGGTGCTTGAGGGAAAAGGTGTTTCATATGTATAATCATTTAATTGTAATTTATGGTCTCGAGATATCAGTCCTCTGGGGAGCTTACCGGGAAGGAGACGAAGGGGAACGCAAGAAAAAATCAGATGGACTCACTACAATGTCGATCAGACAGAGAAACCATTTACAGAAACCCACATAACTGAAAAACTGAAAGAGCCTTACTAAACCCAAAACACGTGTGACTGCCGACGTTCAAGCAAACAGGAACCAGAAAAAAACACGAGAAAAGAATAAGAACGCGTATTTAATACAACAAGACAAGACAGGCTCACATTTTCGGCCAGCTGACCTTTGTGAAGCGTACGATTACAAACAAACAAACACCAGATACAAAAATAAGGAGAAAAAGACGAACTTCCCTGCTGCTCCGTCCAGTGTGAGAAAAGGAGAAATGATCTGGTGTTTGTTTGTTTGTGATCTTACGCTTGACAAAGGCCAGTTGGCCGAAAATTTGCGCCTGTCTTGTCTTGGTGTATGAAATAAGCGTTCTTATTCTTTATTTGTGTGTTTTTTTCTGGTTCCTGAAAGAGTCTGGTAAAGAGTTCCTTAGTGCAGCGGCCCAATGACTGTTCATAACAAGATAACAAGATTTTATTTCAGCCCAGTGCACAGACACAAGGAAAATGTTTTGGCTATACATACAATCACACTCATCGCCTCACAACAATTACAATATTCAACATCATAAAAGACAAATTCGTCGGTCATCCACGGAATCGAAGAAACAAACGCACACAACACACACACACTCTCACGCCAAGGCGCCCAAATCCGAGCCACCTTAGCAGGCCACTAATTGTTGGTTCTATCCTGCGAGCTAATTAACAGCGCGCATCTGTCCTTCCCCTTCCACTCTCCACACCACCCTCACCCATCCTGTGGCGAGCCACAGACACACACTGAAGTATAGGCTTACAGATTGACCTAGATTCGATAGGCCTACTCTGTGCCAGTATCAGTCACTTCCTACACTCAGTCCCTACGAAAGATCGCAGCAGTTACAAAGCACTGCTGTACAGTGATGGACTCTGGTCAAACCTGCCTGGCTAAAAATAGTGCAGGGCTAGGAGAGAGGAGGTAGGGAAGAAGAATGTTCTTGGCTAAATTCAATGGACACATAATATAGATGTACATAATAAAACCATTCATTGATTTTGAATATGTCTATAAGTTTTGTAAGTTATAGATACTTGTCTTATATGTATAAACTGACTGCTTTTTCTGTTGCCACATTATTCGTTGATGCTCGATTATCGTTCAGCGATCGGATGCAACCGGTTTGTGAAACAGGTTCATAGGGGAAATGTGCTAACATGTGCTAAATCTTAATGTTCCTACTTAAACGCCCAATGTATAAAATATCATTATGTATATTCTGTGTACTGTGTGGAATTCATGTGTCAACACAGCTTTTCATATGTTTAAATATTTTTTTTATTGTTGTCATTTTTGTTGCCACATTGTGTGTTAGATGTCTGTTTGTTGTGAAACAAAAGATGAATGAAAAGTTTTAAAAAATCCAATAAACGCAAGATACTTCCTACCGCTCAAATATTACATTAACTCACCTGTAAACAGTATTTAGGAAACTTATCCCCAACTCACCTGCACAGGATATTTCGGAGACATGCCAGACAGGTACAGGTAGTCACAGACAATGAAGGCCAACAGGTAAGTGGACATCACCATGCTCTTCTGGAATGTGTCTGCTGTCCACGAACTGTCACTAGAACCAACAAAACGATTAAAGAAATAAATTGCTGAAGCCAAATGTATAAACACAAAGAGAAGATAACTGAAGGAATATATAGATTTTCGTTTCTCTGATTGGTATCAGAAAGATATAGATCTATTCTTTTATTTATTTTCCTCTATCAAGGGAGATAACAAACTAGTCTCCTCCGCATAAAATCCTAACCTCACTCACCCCCCCCCCCCCTCTGCAGCCTGTCTCCGCTCGAAGGGGAATCACATGGTTATAATATATAATTGTATATGCTATGCTCCCTATAATTTTCCATTGCTTTTATTCTTGCTTTTATTGCTTTTATTCTTTCTCCCATTTATAGCCATGCGTGTGGTGTGTGTGTGTGGGGTGTGTGTGTGTGTGTGTGTGTGTGTGTGGTGTGTGTGTGGTGCGTGTGTGCGTGTGTGTGTGTGCGTGCGTGCGTGCGTGTGTGTCTGCTTCAGCGCTTAGATTTGATTTTATCAAGATTTTGCGCTATATAAATATTGTAATTATTTATTATTATTATTAGATATAATGGATAGAGATGACTAAAAACACACTGACCAATGTTAACAAAGGTAATTTACAGCAAGTGTTTACATCACGATTATTCCCTTTGTCATTATACACATCAAGCTGAACAAAGAAACAAACATCACACAGTTAGTCAAACAGACAAAAAAACATCAACTTCATCATCAGGTGCCTTCCCACATGGCGTTGGTGATTATGGACTTCCATCTGTCTCTATCTCTTGTTGCCTCTCTACCACCCTCCCTGTCCCCAGCCACTCTGCAAGTCCGTCTAGCATCTTCTCACTGGGTCTACATGGTGCTCTCTTTCCCTCCACCTTTCCCGTTGTGACCAGGTGTTCCATTCCCCTTTCCTCATAAATTGGCCTATAAATGTTGCCTGTCTTTTCCTACTTTTCCTTATCAATGATCTACTTGTGTCTGTCTCCATCAAGACTGTCTCGTTTGTTTTCTTTGCTGTCCATGGAACTCTCAACATCCTTCTTAGAAACCACATTTCGGCTGCCTCAATCTTGTTCTGGTTTTGCTTGTTGACTGTACACGCCTCGCAACCATACAACAGTATTGGTTCTATATAACATTCAAGAACTTTCTTCCTGATGTCAACCAATAGGCATTTGTTGGTAAGAATGATTTTCATCTTCTTGAATGTTGTTTTGGCTTGGCCGATTCTGCCGGCTATTTCTGATGTGCATCTGCCGTCTGATGAAATGATCGTTCCCAGGTATTTAAACTTATCAACCTGTCTCAAGGTTGTGCCATTTGCTGTTATTTTGCATGAGGGGCATTTCATGTTTTTTACTGATCACCATGGCTTCAGTCTTCCTGCTGCTTAGTTCCAACCCCTTACCTTTGCTTTCTATTTCTAGTATATTACGATCACAAGGTTTTGTAGGTCCCTTTCACTTTCTGCAATTAGCACAGTGTCATCTGCGTATCGAATGTTGTTTATCATTTTACCTCCAACCTTTAATCCAGGTCATCTTCTAGGTTTCTCATGATGTTTTCGCAGTAAAGTGAAAACAGATCTGGTGACAAAACACAACCCTGTCTGACTCCTCTTTTGATGTTTTGGAAAGACTTATATCGTTTCTTATTCTCATTGCAGCTGTTTGTTCCCAATACATATTTCTGATTATTCGTAGATTTTTTCCATCAATATTGAGTCTCTCCAGTTGGTTGATAATTCTTCATGTGTACCCGATCGAAAGATTTGGTATAGTCAACAAAGCATAAATACAAATCCTTATTCATCTCAATTGACCTCTCTATGACAGTTCTTAGGATGTATATGGCATTGAATAGTTCCCTTCCCGTCCACAAATCCACACTGTTCTTCTGCTATTTCTCTTTTGATTCTAATCCTTGTCCTCATCATGATTATTCTCAACAGGATTTTTGTTACATGACTCATCAAACTGATTGTGCGATGGAGTTCGCATTCTATAGCCCCTGTCTTCTTTGGAAGTGCAACGAAAATTGATTTTGACATATCTTTGGGGATTTTTCCAGTGTCGTAAATTTCATTTTAAGGATCATTGCACTCAAGGAGGTTACCTTTGTGCTTACCATTTTTTCAGTCAAATATTCTATGCCACTTTAATGGCCACAGAAGCTGGAACAGTTTTTACGATGCGATGATGATGATGTCAATGAGGATGATAACCATGATGCTATGGAGTTCCATTTAGGATTGAGACTGCGTGGCAGGGCTGCACTCTACGCTTACTATCATAACATATCCCGGCGTCAACCAGGCTCGAGAGATACAGACACCTGCAGTGCTGGTCAGAAGATTAGAGCAATGCCCGCAATGACGCACCCGTGAAGTGGATGAGACTCGACTGTGTGGTCCCAGTCTTTCCAATGAGCCCTTAGCATGCCCAGTTCTCAGTAGAAGCTGGTTAGAGCCAAAAAAATCCCTCAATGAATTTTGAAGGGACTGATGGGGATTCGAACACATAACCTTTTAGTCAGTAGTCCGTTGCGATAACCACTACACCACGGCGATTAGTAACTCACACATTTTTTTGGATGCACAGTTATTTACCCAACATTTTCAACGACATCATACAACTGAAACAAATATGGCGTCGTTATGATTTCAAACTCAAACAAATCATCATCATCAAGTGGCCTGCCGCATGGCGCTGGCGATCATGGCCCTCTATATATATATCTGTCCCTTTCTGACGCAAGCACATCTTCCACACTCTCCATCCTCATCCACCCTTCACGTCCTCCGATATCTTCTCCCTGGGTCTACCTGGTGCTCTCTTTCCCTCCACCTTCCCCGTTGTGAACCAAATGCTCTTATTCCATTTTTCTCATAAAATGGCCTTTAATTTAAATGCTGCCTGTCTTTTCCTTATCTTCTTAATGAATGATCTTCTTGTGTCTGCCTCCTTCAAGAGTGTCTCGTTTGTTTTCTTTGCTGTCCATGGCACTCTCATCATTCTTCTTAGAAACCACGTCTCGGCTGCCTCAATCTTGTTCTGGCTTTGCTTGTTGACTGTCCACACCTCACAACCGTGTAACATTATCGGTTCTATATAACATTCAAGAACTCTTCAAACAAATCTACTGGTCATTCATACTTACATGATGTGAGAGGAGATGTTGGGCATGTTAGAGAGCGAGATGTAGTGACGGTCTGTGTCTGTCCTTCTGATAAGGGTAATGTTGAATGTTGCCTTCAAAGCCGGCTCGTCGAAACATGGTAACACCTGTCGCGCAAACGTTCCTTCCATTTGCGTTGTGGCCAGGTAACTGTTAAAAACAAAACAAAAACAGAAAAGCACTTATGTTTGGGGTATCGTTGCAAGAAACAGAGTGTGTGAAGATCTTCCTTGATTCCATTTTTTGAAGGTAAGATACACACATACACATGTCATTTACATGTAACCAAGATTATTCCAGCAGTAGACATAAAATACCAGTATAAAATATAGACTAGATAAAACGTAGTCTTGGTAAGACCTCATGACCTGGCCAGCTCATGTGTTTATGTGCAGGCTTAAGGCTTGTGCCATGATCACCATACACATGGCACTTGCGACGTTAGTGCAGATGGAATTCATTCCAAATGCGGAGACGTCATCTTGAAACCCAGAGGGAGTCATTCATCATCATCAGGTGCCCTGCCGCATGGCGTTGGCGATCATGGACTTCCATCTGTCTCTATCTCTCGTTGCCCCAAGCTTCCCTCTAGCTTTCCCATTGTGACCAGGTGCTCCAAATCCCCCTTTTATAAAATGGCCTATAAATGTTGCCTGTCTTTTCCTAATCTTCCTTATGAGTGATCTACTTGTGTCTGCCTCCATCAAGACTGTCTCGTTTGTTTACTTTGCTGTCCATGGAACTCTCAACATTCTTCTTAGAAACCACATCTCGGCTGCCTCAATCTTGTTCTGGCTTTGTTTGTTGACTGTCCACGCCTCACATCCGTACAACAGTATTGATTCTATATAACATTCAAGAACTCTCTTCCTGGTGTTAATTGATAGGCATTTGTTGGTAAGAATGCCTGTCATCTTCTTGAATGCTGTTTTGACTTGGCCGATTCTGCCGGCTATTTCTGATGTGCATCTGCCGTCTGGTGAAAGATCGTTCCCAGGT
>JAPXFY010000033.1:34543755-34553755 GCA_030674185.1 Monoplex corrugatus
TTCCTCGTCCCTAGCCACTCTGCAAGTCCGTCCAGCATTTTCTCCCTAGGTCTACCCGGTGCTCTCTTTCCCTCCAGCTTTCCCGTTGTGACCAGGTGCTCCAAATCCCCTTCCTCATAAAATGACCTATACATGTTCCCGTCTTTTCCTAATCTTCCTTATGAGTGATCTACTTGTGTCTGCCTCCATTAAGACTGTCTCATTTGTTTTCTTTGCTGTCCATGGAACTCTCAACATTTTTCTGAGAAACCACATCTTGGCTGCCTCAATCTTGTTCTGGCTTTTATCTGGATACAACTGTATAAACATAGCTTAGTACAGATAAAACACAGATAAAACTGAAATAGCTGCGCATCACACTTCCTTCCAACCAAAAAAGCACTTCATACACGTGCCCAATTATCAATACTAAGAGACAGTATGCAGAATTTGTGGAAAAATACAGGTGAACGGACCAGCAAGAAAGAAAAGCAAAGGAGCAAGGCAGAAACAAATAGAATGACAGAAGGAGAAAAGAACTAGCACAAAATTGCAGAAGGTGACGATATTATTCTTTCTGAAAGAACTTCCAGCATCCCCACGTTGGTAAGGGGTGGTGGTATCCAGTTACAGCTGGGTACGGTAGATTGGAGTCTGCAGGCACATATAACTCTGTGACAACGGGCTACTTCGACTGAAGTAAAAGCTGAGCTCTCACTGAGGACGGGCTACTTCGATCATAGTAACAGACGGTCTAGGGTATATAACTCCCTCTACTTTTGTTATGCTAATGATTTAGCAGTTGGCAGTTGCTTCCCTTGTAAAGGGAACTTCCGTTGAACGCTTCAGCTACCTTTTACCGGTTTCTTTGTCTAAAATCGATGGAAAATGGCTCAAAGGCGACAGTTCTCAGTGATTTCACTGTGGCAGCCCTAGGCCACCAGTAGAGCTCAGTTGTGGCAAGTGCAGTCACAATAGAGTTAAAGTACCATGACCATGATTAGCCACTGTCCAAATGCATGCAGGCAATTTGGTAGGCCAGTGTTCACACCTCTTTGTCAACCAGGCCTGTAATTATTCACAAAACATGGATTTAATCGTTCACCGTAGTTTAATCTTCGATGTTTGTTGGTACCATGATTACAGCCCTGGCATAGCCCTAAGTTGTTGGGGTGGGGTGATAAACAATACAAAGTGAAGTAAAAACAGTGAAGGCGGGGAGATGATATGGCAGGGCAATAATCAACACAGACGGATGTAAAACAATGAAAAGGGGGAGATAAATGGCAGGGCAATAATCAACATTAACTGAAATAAAATAATAAAGAGGAGATAATATGGCAGGGCAATAATCAACACAAACATAAGTAAAATAATGAAGGAGGGGAGATGATATGGCAAGGCAATAATCAACAGAAACTGAAGAAAAACAATGAAGGAGGGGAGATAATATGGCAGGGAAAAAACGAAGGAAGGGAGATAATATGGCAGGGCAATAATCAACACAAACTGAAGTAAAACAATGGAGCAGGGGAGATAATATGGCAGGGCAATAATCAACACAGCCTGAAGTAAAACAATGCAGAAGGGGAGATAATATGACAGGGCAATAATCAACACTGAAGGAGGGGAGATAATATGACAGGGCAATGATCAACACTGAAGGAGGGGAGATAATATGAAAGGACAATAATCAACACTGAAGGAGGGGAGATAATATGACAGGGCAATAATCAACACTGAAGGAGGGGAGATAATATGAAAGGACAATAACGAACACTGAAGGGAGATAATATGACAGGACAATAATCAACACTGAAGGAGGGGAGATAATATGACAGGACAGTAATCAACACTGAAGGAAGGGAGATAATATGACAGGACAATAATCAAAACTGAAGGAGGGGAGATAATATGACAGGGCAATGATCAACACTGAAGGAAGGGAGATAATATGACAGGACAATAATCAACACTGAAGGAGGGGAGATAATATGGCAGAGCAATAATCAACACTGAAGGAGGGGAGATAATATGACAGGACAATAATCAACACTGAAGGAGGGGAAATAATATAACAGGACAATAATCAATACTGAAGGAGGGGAGATAATATGTCAGGACAATAATCAACACTGAAGGAGGGGAGATAATATGACAGGGCAATAATCAACACTGAAGGAGGGCAGATAATATGACAGGGCAATAATCAACACTGAAGGAGGGGAGATAATATGACAGGACAATAATCAACACAAACTGAAGTAAAACAATGGAGGAGGGGAGATAATATGGCAGGACAATAATCAACACAAACTGAAGTAAAACAATGGAGGAGGGGAGATAATATGGCAGGGCAATAATCAACACAAACTGAAGTAAAACAATGGAGGAGGGGAGATAATATGGCAGGGCAATAATCAACACAAACTGAAGTAAAACAATGGAGCAGGGGAGATAATATGGCAGGACAATAATCAACACAAACTGAAGTAAAACAATGGAGGAGGGGAGATAATATGGCAGGGCAATAACCAACACAAACTGAAGTAAAACAATGAAGGAGGGCAGATAACCTCACCTTGATGCAGAGTGATGGTGTGAGTTGGAGTGATGCACTTCAACAAAATGGTGACATTGCCCTCAAAGAAGAACTGTGTAGGATCATTGCCATAGATGTGGGGCTGTAAACTCAGATCGTAGTGACTTGGTTCTACGTTGGTCGGTAGTCTAAAACACAGGACAAAGAATTAGTAATGACAAAGGTAACTGTTGAACACAGCAACATACGATGGACTTTCCCATCGACCTACTACGTACCACAGACTATGGCAGACATTTTTTATTATTATTCTTATGACTATTATTATCACTAGTATTATCATCATTAGTATCGTTGATGTTGAAAGGCCAACTGACTGCACAGAGCCATACATGGGCTATAACTATCTCAAAACACACACACACACACACACACACACACACACACACACACACACACACACACACACACACACACACACACACACACACACACACAAATGATAAAACTTACCGTTCAAAATGTATGTAAAAAATTGCAGTATTCTTCCATGTATCATTTGAGATCGATTGTTGCTGTTTGTTTACGTATTCAGCTAAACGCATTGAAAACAAAATATTGTAAAAATGTCAAGTGTATTTGCGGCGAACAGTTCACACTGTTTCATTATTTATTCTACTGCAAATGCTACGTTCTTTTTTTTAACCGAAAATGTTTACTCAAGAAAAGTATTCTGAAAATCATTTCCAAAAAATTACATCAGATCAATCTTTGTTAGTTAGAATTTCAGAATCATTAGTTCACAGTCCTGTTAATGCATTACTTTAACTTTATTCGGTTTGTGTTTTAGTGTTACAATTTCCCTTCACGTTGTTGAAGTTAATTGTTAGTGTTAAGTTCTCGTTCCATTTTACTGTTCCCCCACCTGCTAATGTCTTTTTCCTCTATCTTCCCTCTGCCCAAATCCAACCCGTCCAACTATCGTTCTACATTTTATTTTGTTTGTTTTTTTTAATTCCCCCCTCTTCCTTGAATATTGATACTCGATTTTTCTAGATAACCTAGAGGTCCCGTCTTAAACTGACTGTGTATGGGGCAAAAGTACACCGATCTGTGCCAGGGAGCGTCATCTTTTTTCGTAACGATCGTGCTTCTAAAGCCACATTCTCTCATCGCATCCGGTATATTGACGTTCTTGGAAGTGTCTTCATAACCGTTGGTAATGTAACCTAATTTACTCTTATTTCTCGCTGCAGCACCCATATTAATATCTACGGGTTTACCTCGCATTTTCTTCCCCTGGAGAACAAACTTTTTCCCGACTCTCATCGTTCTACTAGGAAATGTTCTGCTATTGTCTATATCATTCCTCATTAGGGTAGCTAATTCATTCACCTTAGCGTTAGAACTTTCATGTTTTCCAACTAAAATCCATTCCGCTTTATAGAATCTACCCGTAAGTCTTTTCATTCTTTGTATGATAGAACTGGAGGTACCCGATGATCGGCTCAACTCTAGTCTCCCCCCTCCCCCCCTCCTCACCCGTCTAATATCACTTATAGTGAAAAGACGTTAAATCAAAGAACGAACGAACAATCTCGTTAGACCTGAACAAAAATGGCTGGCAAAGAAAATGACGTACACATATCAATGCATCGCCCACATAATCTGACGATATACCCCTGGCGCCGACATTTCACCTAATTACATCACTAGAGTGTTTCAAAATACAAACCTGAACACAAAAGCATGAATATAACCAAGTACACTGCACTAAACCTTTAAAAAATGCCTGAACAACCTGAAATTGCCTCTGCAAATCAGAGTTCCAATGAGCAAAAGGATCCATGAGTGCTGGCGCAGTGGGTCAGGATGAAACACCTTAACGTATGGGAGACAATGCAGCGCTGCAAACTACACTCAGAAAGAGAAGATGGGGAAAAGAGAGGAAAGGAGGGAGAGAGAGGGGCGGAGAGAGGAGAGGAGAGGAGAGAGAGAGAGAGAGAGAAACAGACAGACAGACAACAGAGAGAGAGAGAGACAGAGGCAGACAGAGAGCAGAGAGAGAGACAGAGAGAGAGAGACAGACAGACATACACACAGACAGACACACACAGACAGACACACAGAGGCACAGAGAGAGAAATAGATAGCAAGACAGACAGACAGACAGAGGCAGAGAGACACAGAGAGAGAAAGAGAGGAGAGAGAGAGAAGCAAGACAGATAGACAGAGGTACACAGAGAGAGAGAGAGAGAGAGAATAAAGAGACAGAGGCAGACATAGACAGACAGAGAGAACTGAAAAATGATTGAATACGGAAAAAAAGGATGAAAAAGTAGCTCACTTACCGAAAAACTATTCACAAATCAAACCATCTACCATTTACCAGTGCAATCCATTAAATAATCAACCCAACCACCAACCAACGCACCCAATCATAAATCAACCCATTCATCCATCAACCAACCACAATCAACCCATTCACCCATCAACCAATCTACTCACCCACCACCATCGACCCACCCACCCACAACATCCGAACCCACCCCTCTACCAATCCCCAAACCTCACACACAGCAGCACAACCCACCCAGCAACCCACCCGCTTACAACCTTCCAACCCAGCCCTCTACCAATCCCCAAACCTTACACACAGCAGCACAACTCACCCAGCAACCCACCTACAACCTCCAAACCCACCACCTACCAACACACCCCCCCAAAAAAAAAAACCTTAGACAGCAGCACAAGCCACGCAGCTAGCCAACCACAATCTTCCAATCAACCCACCGACCAATCCTCAAACCTTACACATAACAGCACAACCCGCCCAGCAACCCATCCACAACCTCCCAACCCACCCACCTACCAATCAACCAACTTTACACACAGCATCACAACCTACCCAGCAACCCACCCACAACCTCCCAACCCACCCACCTACCAATCAACCAACTTTACACACAGCAGCACAATCCACCCAGCAACCCACCAACAACCTCTGTACCCACCCACCTACCAACCCCTCAAATCTCACACACAGCATCACAACCCACCCACAACCCACCCACAACCTCCCAACCCACCCACCTACCAATCAACCAACTTTACACACAGCAGCACAATCCACCCAGCAACCCACCCACAACCTCCGTACCCACCCACCTACCAACCCCCAAATCTTACACACAGCATCACAACCCACCCAGCAACCCACCCACCTACCAATCAACCAACTTTACACACAGCAGCACAATCCACCCAGCAACCCATCCACAACTCCGTACCCACCCACCTACCACCACCCAAATCTTACACACAGCATCACAACCCACCCAGCAACCCACCCACAACCTCCGTACCCACCCACTTACCAACCATCCAAATCTTACACACAGCATCACAACCCACACAGCAACCCAACCCTCCGTACCCACCCACCTACCAACCCCCAAATCTTACACACAGCATCACAACCCACACAGCAACCCAACCACAACCTTCCAACCCACCTAAAACCTCCCAACCAACCCACCTACCAACCCCCAAACCTCACACACAGCAGCACAACCCACCCAGCAACCCACCCACAACCTCCAACCCACCCACAACGTCCCAACCCACCCACCTAACAAACCCCAAACCTCACACACAGCAGTACGACCCACCCAGGAACGCACCCACAACCTCCCTACCCACCCACTTAACAAACCCCAAACCTCACACACAGCAGTACGACCCATCCAGGAACCCACCCACAACCTCCCTACCCACCCACTTAACAAACCCCAAACCTCACACACAGCAGTACGACCCACCCAGGAACCCACCACAACCTCCCTAACCCACCCACCTAACAAACCGCAAACCTCACACACAGCAGTACAAACCACCCAGCAACCCACCCACAACCTCCCTATCCACCCACTTAACAAACCCCAAACTCACACACAGCAGTACAACCCACCCAGGAACCCACCCACCTTACAAACTCCAAACCTTACACACAGCAGTACAACCCACCCAGGAACCCACCCACCTTACAAACCCCAAACCTTACACACAGCAGTACAACCCACCCAGGAACCCACCCACCTTACAAACCCCAAACCTCACACACAGCAGTACAACCCACCCAGGAACCCACCCACCTTACAAACCCCAAACCTTACACACAGCAGTACGACCCACCCAGGAACCCACCCACCTAACAAAACCCAAACCTTACACACAGCAGTGCCACCCACCCAAGAACCCACCCACATTACAAACCCAAACTTACACACAGCAGTACGACCACCAGGAACCCACCCACCTTACAACCCAAACCTTACACACAGCAGTGCGACCACCCAGCAACCACTCACTGTAAGAGCCAGCCGGGGGAGGGGCCTGGGTTGTGTCAGGGGCGGACAACCAGTCCTTGATGACGTCATAGTTCTTTGCCAGCCAGGCGATGTTGGACCGTGTCTGGGCAATGGCCTGTTGCACCACAGACTGGACCACTGTTGTGTCCAGTACCGTTGACAGTTTGGAGCTGTTAAGGGGGCAAAATCCACCTTATAAACGTCATCATTTATGGTGATAACCATATGTTATTATTGTTGGAGTGTTAAGGGGGCAAAACTCTACCTTATAAACGTCATCCTTTATGGTGATAATCATACTGTTATTTATTGTTGGAGCTGTTAAGGGGGCAAAACTCTACCTTTATAAACGTCATCCTTTATGGTGATAATCATACTGTTATTTATTGTTGGAGTGTTAAGGGGGCAAAACTCTACCTTTATAAACGTCATCCTTTATGGTGATAATCATACTGTTATTTATTGTTGGAGCTGTTAAGGGGGCAAAACTCTACCTTATAAACGTCATCCTTTATGATGATAATCATACTGTTATTTATTGTTGGAGCTGTTAAGGGGGCAAAACTCTACCTTTACGTCATTCTTTACGGTGATAAATATACTGTTATTTATTGTTGGAGCTGTTAAGGGGCAAAACTTCTACCTTTATAAACGTCATCCTTTATGATGATAATCATACTGTTATTTATTGTTGGAGCTGTTAAGGGGCAAAATTCTAACCTTTATAAACGTCATACTTTATGGTGATAATCATACTGTTATTATTGTTGGAGCTGTTGAGGGGACAAAATTCTATCTTTTATAAACGTCATACTTTATGGTGATAATCATACTGTTATTTATTGTTGGAGCTGTTGAGGGACAAAACTCTACCTTTATAAACGTCATCCTTTATGATGATAATCATACTGTTATTTATTGTTGGAGTTGTTAAGGGGGCAAAATTCTACCTTTATAAACGTCATCCTTTATGATGATAATCATACTGTTTTTATTGTTGGAGTTGTTAAGGGGGCAAAATTCTACCTTTATAAACGTCAGCCTTTATGATGATAATCATACTGTTATTTATTGTTGGAGTTGTTAAGGGGGCAAAACTCTACCTTTATAAACGTCATCCTTTATGGTGATAATCATCATGTTATTTATTGTTGGAGCTGTTAAATCGTTCTTTACTCTCTTGTTTGGAAATCAGTTATCATCATCATCATCGTCGTCGTCGTCG
Source organism: Monoplex corrugatus (assembly GCA_030674185.1). Taxonomy (NCBI): domain Eukaryota; kingdom Metazoa; phylum Mollusca; class Gastropoda; order Littorinimorpha; family Ranellidae; genus Monoplex; species Monoplex corrugatus. The sequence continues at coordinate 34,551,872 of JAPXFY010000033.1, forward strand.
TCGTCGTCGTCATCATTATCATCATCACCATTATATTATTGCCACTCTTCTTCTTCGTCTTCTTCTTCTTCTTCTTCTTGTTATAATTATTATTATTATCATTATTACTATTATTATTATTATTATTATTATTATTATTATTACTATTATTATTATCATTATTATTATTATTATCATTATCAGCATCAGCATCATCATCGTTGTTATTGTTATCATTATTGTTACTGTTGTTGTTGCTGTTGTTGTATTATCACTGTTATTATTATTACTACAAACCAAAAGTAACACCAAACTAAATCTTGGGCTCTTAAAGACAGATGAAACATCTCGTGCAAAGTTTAGCGTACATGTTCAAAATCAATTCAGTGCTCTGAAGGACGTTGGGGACATTGAAGAACAATGGACAAATTTGAAAAACTGGAGTAATGAAGCCTGTGAAGAAATCTTAACAATTGAAAAAAAAAGCAAAAAGGAACTGGATGACAAAAACAATTTAGGCATGATGGATGAACAGAGGAGGGTAAAGTGACAAGAGAAAGAATAGAAACAAAATACACGAGAAAATCGGGAATAGGTGCAATGAAAATAAGGAAGCTTGGCTGGAAACAAAGCAACAACAAAAAATAGAAGGCCGACACAAAACAGATTCTAAGTTTATGTACAGAAACTCTAAGAAAGTGCCCACAGGAAAAAGATGTGCACGTCAACTAGTTGCCTAAAATCTAAAGATGTTACTATAATTATGGAAAAAGACAAATATTAGACAGATGGGGACAGAACATAATTTAAATACCTTTTTCTACAAGGAAGAACACATAAAAATGTACGTTGAAGGACCGCCAATAATGAAAAAGAAGTTAGGGCAGCATTGAAAAAGGTGAAATCGGGAAAAGCTCCAGAACAGAGCAATATTACCACATAAATTAAGGAAACTCTGGATGAATTTGGTATTGAAAAAGTAACAGTCCTAACAAACGAATCGATGACACCGGAAAAATTCCCTAAAGATAATTTCCATTGCACTTCCTAAGAAAGCAGGGTTAACAAACCAGTCAACAAGGAACCAACCAATAAATCAACCGGTCAACAATCGGATTGTTTATCAGCTGCAACCAACCAACCAACCAACTGCTTCTTAACCCATCAACCAACTATCCAACAAGTGAACAGTTAACCTACTCAATCCACCAACCAACCAACCAACCAACTAACCAAAAAAGCAACAAACAAATGAACAATTTACCTACTCAACCGGTTCATCAACTAACCAACCAACCAACAAGCAAACAATTTATCTGCTGAATCCAACTGACGAAACAACCAACCTACCAATACTAAACCAATCAACTAATCAACCAACAAATGAACAATTTACCTGCTGCAACCAACAAACCAACCAACCCACCAACCAACCAATAAACCAACCAGCCAGCCAACCAACTAACAACCAACCAACCAACCAACCAACTAACAACCAACCAACCAACCAGCCAACCAACCAACCAATCAGCCAACCAACTAACAACCAACTAACCAACCAGCCAACCACCAACCAACCAACCAGCCAGCCAACCAACTAACAACCAACCAACCAACCAGCCAACCAACCAACAAAACCAACCAACCAACCAACCAACTAACAACCAACCAACCAACCAACCAACCAGCCAACCAACCAACCAACCTGCCAACCAACCAACCAACCTGCCAGCCAACCAACTAACAACCAACCAACCAACCAACCAAACAACCAACCAACCAACCAACTAACAACCAACCAACCAACCAGCCAGCCAACCAACCAACCAAACTACCAACAACCAAACAACCAACCAACCAACAACCAACCAACCAACCAACCAACCAGCCAACCAACCAGCCAGC
>JAPXFY010000033.1:34556255-34558755 GCA_030674185.1 Monoplex corrugatus
GTAGTAGTAGTAGTAGTAGTAGTAGTAGTAGTAGTAGTAGTAGTAGTAGTAGTGATATCATTATTATTACTATTATGATGATGAAGATGAGGAGGATGATGATGATGATTATCATTATTACTATTATTATTATTACTATTACTATTATTACATTTATTTATTATCAGTAGTAGTAGTAGAATTGTTGTTATTATCATTATTATTATTATCATTATTATATTACATTATTATTATTATTATTATTATTATTGTTATAATTATTATTGTTGTTGTTGTCATCGTCGTCGTCGTCATTGTCATCATCATCATCATCATTATAAGTTTAGATTTTTTTTTTCATTTTTGGTGTATTCCGAGTTTAGGAAACACAGAAATATTTTCTTGGCATTTACACCAACCTTTCTTTTAAATACATAATGAACATATAAGACCTATAATGTGTTTACTGACAATATCACATTCAAATTTGCATGGTCAAGATTTACAACAAATACAAACGTATGCACACATACACAGCGCATTTGTAAACACGTGCACACACACACACACACACACACACACACACACACACACACACACACACACACACACACACACACACACACATGAACTCACATACAAACACACACACACACATAAACACACACACATAAACACACACACATAAACACACACAATCATAAACACACACACATAAACACACACAAACATAAACACACACACATATAAACACACACATACACACTTAAACACATACACATAACACACACACACACACACACACACAGAGAGAGAGAGAGAGAGAGAACACACACACACACATATAAAAACACACACTGTCCCATCTTAACATCATCGTTGTTCTGGTGGTGTCAGTATAGGATTAGATAAGTCTCCCTATTAAAACTGGCCTTCTCACTGTCCCATCTTAACATCATCGTTGTTCTGGTGGTGTCAGTATAGGATTAGGTAAGTCTCCCTATTAAAAGTGGCCTTCTCACTGTCCCATCTTAACATCATCGTTGTTCTGGTGGTGTCGGTATAGGATTAGATAAGTCCCCCCATTAAAACTGGCCTTCTCACTGTCCCATCTTAACATCATCGTTGTTCTGGTGGTGTCAGTATAGGATTAGATAAATCCCCCCCCCATTAAAACTGGCCTTCTCACTGTCCCATCTTAACATCATCGTTGTTCTGGTGGTGTCGGTATAGGATTAGATAAGTCCCCCCCCCCCCCCCATTAAAATTGGCCTTCTCACTGTCCCATCTTAACATCATCGTTGTTCTGGTGGTGTCGGTATAGGATTAAATAAGTCCCCCCATTAAAACTGGCCTTCTCATTGTCCCATCTTAACATCATCGTTGTTCTGGTGATGTCAGTATAGGATTAGATAAGTCCCCCCATTAAAACTGGCCTTCTCACTGTCCCATCTTAACATCATCGTTGTTCTGGTGGTGTCTGTATGGGATTAGATAAGTCTCCCTTCCCCCACTTCCGGCCTGGGATGGTTATCCCCGTCGGCCATATCACTTGAGGTGGATGTGGACGTAAAAACTGAACCAAATCAATCAATCAATCAACAGGAGTTGTCTCTGACAAAAGTCTGTAGAAAACTCACTTTCAAAATAAACAGAAATATACTAATTCATAAAAAAGAATGGGTGGCGCTGCACCTTGGCGACTATTTTCCACAGGGAATGCAATCTTAAGTTTACATGATAAACCCACTGTGACTATTACTGTGACCAAAGAGAAATGAATAGAAATGCAAACACACCATCTTCTAAGATTTGAACTCAAAGACACTCACAGTCCCTTGATCTCCTCAAACTTGTCCACAAAGAACTCATAAGCCAAGTCACGACCCAGTGGATTTTCGGCTACCCACTGTATGGTTCTGGCAACGTCCTGAGTTCGAATCTCCTTCGGGTCTATGGCCATGTTCAGTAGTCTGTAGAGAGAAAATAAAAATCAGATTATTTTATAATGTGGCAAATCATTTCTACAGAGGAAGGAGCCCCAAAATGTCACATGGAAAATTAGTCTTGGTATTTCTAAATGAACACAAATACAAAAAAACACCTATCCATTACATACACTTCACACATCTAGAAAAAAATCCTCTCTTCTGCCAGATCTGGTTTTTACATAGTGGTATAGTGACGCAAAAATGATGATGATGATGATGATCATCATCATCATCATCATCATCATCATCATTATTATAATTATCATTATTATCATTGTTATTATTATTATTATTTTATTATTATTATCATTACTATTATTATTATTATTATTATTATTATTATTATCATCATTATTATTATTATTATCATTATTATTATTATCATGATTATTATTGTTTATTGTTATTGTTGTTAATCTCTCACGCTTTGTGAAACACCTGGGGCTGATGTCAGATGACGCTCCATACGAGTAGCCACTATGATGATTATGACGATGACGATGACGATGACGAAGATGACGACGACGACG
>JAPXFY010000033.1:34563755-34566255 GCA_030674185.1 Monoplex corrugatus
TGGGTCTCCTCTGGTGGGTGACTGCTTGACATCCTTGGCTCCTGTGGGCATCCTGTCACTGTGACTGCACAGAACAGACTTGGTGTTGGTGGTATGTCGAGAGGCCTGAACAAGCAGCATTGGATCAACACCACAGAGTGTGGGAATATTGCTGGGACAGAAACAATAACAACAACGACAACAAAGTATCACAAAAAACAACACCAAGGACAACTTTTCAGCTAAACACAAACATCAACAGGGACACAAACAACAACAACAACAACATCAACAAAACACAACAAAAACAACAACGAAGGACAACTCATCAGCGAAGCACACACATCAACAGGACACACACAACAACGATAGCAACAACAACAACAACAACAACAACAACAAAATACCACACAAGAAACAACAACATACAACAAGTAATAAGCTTAACTCACACATCCACAGGGGCCATGCCTTCAGAAATGGTCAGTCCCAGTTTCGTCAGGGGGTGTTTCACTGTGTCTTGTATGTACGTCTGCAAGCACATAGCAAAGAAATAAGTGTAATATTTGTAGCAATAACAGTAAAGTGGGTATAGCCACTGGCCTTTCGAAAGTGTCTGTGTGTTGGGAGGGGGGTGGGGAGTAGGAGTCGATCTATATCGTTTTGCTCTCCCTTAACTGCATGAAGGCTCACTCTTTAAAGCGTGTGGAATTTATTCCGAAGACAGAGAGACTGTTTTGAGAACTGAAACTGGACCGCAATGAAAATTTCGTTGTGAACCACACACACACACACACACACACATACATACACACACACACACACACACACACACACACACACACACACACACATACATACATACATACACACACACACACACACACACACACACACACACACACACACACACACACACACACACACACACACACACACACACATGATGCAATCCGACCTAAACCTGCATTTTGTTTGCGCTCCGACTTTTCCTAACAATGTGAATGCCTGTTGTTCTGCCCGCCCTGTGCAGACTGTATGTTGATACACACTCTGCATACTTCCCTATACTGAGTGTCTGTAATGTTTCCGTAAGCAGCCATCGACTGACTTGACCGAAAGGATCTTTAATGTGCATAACTGACTGCATAATGAGTGTCTTTAATGTGTCCGTAAGCAGGCACTGACTGACTTGGCTTACAGGATCTTTAATGTTCATAACTGACTGCATACTGAGTGTCTTTAATGTTTCCATAAGCAGGCACTGACTGACTTGACTTAAAGGATCTTTAACATGCATAACTGACTGCATACTGAGTGTCTTTAATGTTTCCATAAGCAGGCACTGACTGACTTGACTTATAGGATCTTTAACGTGCATAACTGACTGCGTACTGAGTGTTTTTAATGTTTCCGTAAGCAGGCACTGACTGACTTGACTTATAGGATCTTTTATTTAACTCTTTGATGACGGGCTACTTCGATTGAAGTAACAGCTGAGCTCTCACTGAGGACGGGCTACTTCGATCATAGTAACAGACGGTCTAGGGTATATAACTCCCCCTATTTTTGTTATGCTAATGATTTAGTAGTTGGCAGTTGCTTCCCTTGTGGAGGGAACTTCCGTTGAACGTTTCAGCTACGTTTTGCCGGTTTCATTGTCTAAAGTCGATGGAAAGTAGCTCAAAGGCGACAGTTCTCAGTGATTTCACTGTGGCAGCCCTAGGCCAGCAGGAGAGCTCAGTTGTGCCAAGTGCAGTCACAATAGAGTTAACGTGCATAACTGACTGCATAGTGAGTGTCTTTAATGTTTCTGTAAGCAGGCACTGACTGACTTGGCTCACAGGATCTTTAACGTGCATACTTGATATTTGTGAGCGTGTACACCCAGTGGGGATTCAGGCACTGACAGGTCTGCCTGCACATGTGTTTACCTGGGAGTTGTGAAAATGTTCTACCAATTGAAAGGTACCCAGGTAGGGATCGAATCCCAGACCTTCAGATTGGAAATCCAATGTCCCACCTGGTTGACTATTGGGTCTGCCCAATCCAACGTCTCACCTGGTTGACTATCGGGTCTGCCCAATCCAACGTCTCACCTGGTTGACTATCGGGCTTCCCCAATCCAACGTCTCACCTGGTTGACTATCTTGTCTGCCCAATCCAACGTCACACCTGGTTGACTATCGGGCCTGCCCAATCCAACGTCACACCTGGTTGACTGTTGGGTCTGCCCAATCCAACGTCCCACCCCGTTGACTATCAGATCTGCCCAATCCAACGTCTCACCTGGTTGACTATTGGGCCTGCCCAATCCAACTGCACACCCAGTTGACTATCAGATCTGCCCAATCCAACGTCACACCTGGTTGACTATCGGGCCTGCCCAATCCAACTGCACACCCAGTTGACTATCGGATCTGCCCAATCCAACGTCACACCTGGTTGACTATTGGGCCTGCCCAATCCAATGTCCCACCCTGTTGACTATTGGAAATGCCCAATCCAACATCCCACCCAG
>JAPXFY010000033.1:34571255-34581255 GCA_030674185.1 Monoplex corrugatus
TCTTTCTTTCTTTCTCTTCTTTCTCTTCTTCTTCTCTTCTTCCTTCTCTCTTCCTTCCTTCTTCTTTCTTCTTCCTTCCTTCCTTTCTCTTTCTTCTCTTTTCCTTTCTCTTCCTTCCTTCCTTTTCTTCTCTTCCTTCCTTCTTTCTTCTTCTTTCCTTTCTTTCTTCCTTTTCTTCTTCCTTCCTTCCTTCTCTTCTCTTCTTTCTTTCTTTTTTCTGTCCTTCTTCCTTCCTTTCTTTCTTCCTTCTTCCTTCCTTCCTTTCTTTCCTCTCTTCCTTCCTTTCATTCTTTCTTCCTTCCTTTCTTTCCTTCCTTCCTTTTTTCTCCTTCCTTCCTTTCCTTTCTTTCTTTCTTTTCTTCTTCCTTTCTTCTTCTTTCTTCCTTCTTTCTTCTTCTTCTTTCTTTTCTTCTTTCCTTCCTTTCCTTTCTTTCTTTCTTTCTTTCTTCCTTTTCTTTTCTTTTTCTTCCTTTCTTTCTTTCCTTTCTTTCTCTCTTCCTTCCTTCCTTTCTTTTTTTCTTCCTTCCTTCCTTCCTTTTTCTTTCTTTCTTTCTTTCTTTTCCTTTCTTCCTTCTTTCTTCTTTCTTTCTATCTGTCTGTCTGTCTTTTTCCCTTCTTTCTTCCTTCATTCCTCCTTCCTTTCCTTTTTTTCTTTCTTTTTGTCTTCCTTTCTTTCTACCTTCCTTCCTTTCTTTCTGTCTGTATGTATGTTTAAAGTACATGTCAGATATTAAAAAAAAGTCAGTTTAGCCATAAATTACATTGTAATGCGTAATGTTAATGAAAGATAGGATGATTAACATAATCTGCAAACAAAAACTTGACACACACCGACAGTATACCACGGTAGACATATTACGTGGAAAGAAAAATACAGGCACATACATTACAAACAATGTTCTACGTCACTGCCATTAAATGAGCCAGGTATACCATGGCCTGTAGAGTCTGAGTACCATAATGCTTTCAGTCCGATTTTATTAGCAAAAAAATAAAGAAAAAGTACGTATCCATTGTTAGTCGCAAAGCACTGTAAGAAGACGAACGGAGATAGACACCAACTACGTAACATAACTCTTGAGAGTCACGGAGTTATCTCCCATGTAGAATTTCTCAAACCCAACACAGTTTGCGCTACCCATTCAGCTAGCATAGACGCAGCCACAAAGCATAAAGTTGTAAGCTCAGAACATTCAGCTAGCATAGACGCAACCACAAAGCATAAAGTTGTAAGCTCAGAACATTCCTATGCTTTGCGTCTATGCTAGCTGAATGGGTAGTGCAAACTGTGTTGGGTTTGAGAAATTCTACATGGAGATAACTCCGTGACTCTCAAGAGTTATGTTACTTAGTTGATATTTAAAATTCTCCCTGCTTCCCTCTTATTTCCTTTGGAGATAAACACGTTATCTTCAGAAGTCAAATGCAGTTGTTTCCCTTTAATTGTCAAACGAACAAGTGGATCGTCATTAACCCCTGTGTGTCACTCTGTGATGGGCACACGGACGACCATTTTTACCCCGAGTCAGGCTCTGGGTAAGGCAGTAGTGAAGGGAAAGTAGGAAAGAAATTCCACAAAAGGGTACAGAAAGGAACCAACTGTCTTTTGTTTTCAATTTTGATAAATGTGATAATAAATTGCCTGTCTGCCTCAGCAGTACAGGATATTTTTTAAAGCGATGCTTGCAGTTCTACAGATGCAGTTGACTGCCACGTTTAGAACGGTTTCAGCCTGCACTGCATAAAACTCTCAACAAACCACTACCCCCCTCCTCCCTCCCCCTTCAAACAACACTGCGTGAAACTTGTATGAGAAGTAATGGTTGTATTAGTGTGTGTTTAATAATAGCAGCAGCAATAGTAGTAGTGGTAATAGTAATAGCAGTAGGAAGTAGTGTGCATGTGCAGTAGTGATAATAGAAGTGGTATAATAATTATACTACGATTTATGTTTGTTCACTTGGTTGTTTTGTTGTGGAAGGGTTTGAGATGGGGTGACAGAGGAAGCTGCAAATGTACAAGTTTTAGGTTTGTGGTGTTACTGTTGTTTAACGAACAAGTAGATCGTAGGAAGGAAGGAAGGAAGGAAGGAAGAAAGGAAGGAAGGAAGGAAGAAAGAAATGAAGAAAGGAAGGAAGAAGGACAGAAAAAAGAAAGAAAGAAAGGAAGAAAAAAAAGAAAGAAAGGAAGGAAGAAAGAGAAAGAAGAAAAGAAAGAAAGAAGAGAAAGGAAAAAAGAAAGAAAGGAAGAAAGGAAGGACAGAAAAAACAAAGAAAGAAAGAAAGAAAGAAAGCAAGGAAGGAAGGAAGGAAGGAAAAAATGAAGAAAGAAAGAAAGAAAGAAAGAAAGAAAGGAAGGAAGAAGGACAGAAAAAAGAAAGAAAGAAAGGAAGGAAGGAAAGAAGGAAGGAAAAAAGAAAGAAAGAAAGAAAGAAAGAAAGGAAGGAAGAAGGACAGAAAAAAGAAAGAAAGGAAGGAAGGAAGGAAAGAAGGAAGGAAAAAATGAAGAAAGAAAGAAAGAAAGAAAGAAAGGAAGGAAGAAGGACAGAAAAAAGAAAGAAAGAAAGAAAGGAAGGAATCAAAGAAGGAAGGAAAAAATGAAGAAAGAAAGAAAGAAAGAAAGAAAGGAAGGAAGAAGGACAGAAAAAAGAAAGAAAGAAAGGAAGGAAGGAAAGAAGGAAGGAAAAAAGAAAGAAAGAAAGAAAGGAAGGAATCAAAGAAGGAAGAAAGGAAGGAAGGAAGGAAAGAAAGAAAGGAAGGAAGGAAGAAAGAAAGAATGGAAGGAAGGAAGGAAAGAAAGAAAGGAAGAAAGGAAGGAAGGAAGGAAGGAAAGAAAGAAAGGAAGGAAGAAAGAAAGAAAGAAAGGAAGGAAGGAAGGAAGGAAGGAAAGAAAGAAAGGAAGGAAGGAAGAAAGAAAGAATGGAAGGAAGGAAAAAGGAAGGAAGGAAAAAGGAAGGAAGGAAGGAAGGAAGAAGGACAGAAAAAAGAAAGAAAGGAAGGAAGGAAAGAAGGAACGAAAAAAGAAAGAAAGAAAGAAAGAAAGAAAGGAAGGAAGGAAAAAGGAAGAAAGGAAGGAAGGAAAAAGGAATGCAGAAACTAATAATTGTACTACTATGATTACATATTATGTAATGGTAGTAGTACTAGAAGTGTGGTGTGGTAAAAGGAGTAGTAATACTATATGTGTGTAGAGTAGTGGTAGTAATGGTAGCAATATACATGTGTGATAGTAATAGTTGGAGCAGTAGTATGCAGTGATAGTAGTGTGTAGTAGTAGTAGTAGTAGTAGTAGTAGCAGCAGCAACAGTAGTGTATGTAATAGTACTAGCAGAAAGATTCTCAATATCCGATGGCAAGAGAAGATCCCTGATACAGAAGTACTAGAGAGAGCCAATTTCCCCTCCATCCACACTTTACTTCAAAAGAGTCAAGTTCGCTGGGCTGGCCATGTGTATCGGATGTCTGACACCAGAATTCCGAAGCAACTTCTCTACGGGGAACTAGCGTCTGGCAAGAGAACAGTTGGAGGCCAGAGAAAACGGTTTATAAAGACAGCTTGAAGGCATCGCTAAAGTCCCTCAACATAGACTGGGAGCATTGGGAAAACCTTGCCCTCGACCGTACAGTCTGGCGTAGAAAAATCGAAACCAGATGTACCACTTCAGAAGTGTCTCGTATCCAATCTGCACAAGAAAAACGAGCTGCACGGAAAGCTAGGGCTGCAAACCCTTCAACCACAGTAACCGACCATAGATGTCCAACCTGTGGATGTTACTTCCGTGCCCGGATCGGATTGATCAGTCACCTCCGGACACACTGACTCAAATCGACTTCATGAAGCCGTGGTCATTGTCGACGACGATAGACGAACACCACCACTAGCAGTACTGTGTGTACATGTATTAGCAGTGTGTATTAACAGTAGTGTGTGTAGTAGTAGTAGTAGTAGTAGTAGTAGTAGTAGTAGTAGTTGCAGCAGTAACAGTAGAATATGCAATAGTTCTAGCAGTACTGTGAGCAGTAGTAGTAGTGGTGGTGGTGTGCGTGTGTAGTAGTGGTAATAGTAGTGTGTGGTGTAATAAAAGTAGTAGCAGTAGCAGTAGTAGTAGTAGTAGGGGTGGTGGTGGTACTAGAACTAGTAATAGAATGTATTTATTGTAGAAATAGTGGTTGTAGTTGGAGTGTTAGTTGTAGAGTTCGTATATTAATAGTAGTAACAGAGTGTGTAGTAGTGGTAGCAACTGCAGTAGTAGCATACGTGATACTAGTAATAATGATACAAGTAGTAGTGTATGTGTGCACACAACAACAACAATGACAATAACAACAACAAGAACAACAGGAACATCAACAACAATAACATCACAAACCTAAAACTTGTACATTTGGAGCTTCCTCTGTCACCCCATCTCAAACCCTTCCACAACAAAACAACCAAGTGAACAAACATAAATCGTAGTATAATTATTATACCACTTCTATTATCACTACTGCACATGCACACTACTTCCTACTGCTATTACTATTACCACTACTACTATTGCTGCGAAGATAGGTCACTTACAGCAGGCTCAGTGTTGAGCTGACCAATCAGAGCGCGCCATGTGGCGTCGTCGTAGAGCACGCGACAGTACGCCATCTGGTGGACGTTGATCAAGATCCAGGCGTTTGTGTCGTTCGCTGTTGGCTCAGGGATGACCACTGCCCACGGCCACAATGATAACGACAGTGAGAGATAAAAGCAACACAGATTAAAAAAAATTAGCATCCATCACAGAAACTCCCGGCTTCATTTCTTACTTCTCAAATTCACTATAACTATTAAACAAGTTTCGGTAGAAATCAACGTGAATTGAGAACAATGGAGTTTGGAGTTCGGAGCATCTTCAAGAGGGATTCACCGCACTCAGACAATTCCATATGCGCTCCGCCCAAAATGCCAACAATTATCTGGTCAACTCCTTGAGTCTGCACAAAACTTTTATGTGCTGGCAAGGTCTTTAAATGGGTTCAGGATGGGTGTGGTGGGAGAGGGGGGAGCAGGGACTTCTGAAACACTACGGTTGGCACCACCATGAAGATGGAAACATTAAAGACGGACAATGAACAGGACAGTTTTTAATGTCACAGGCTGGGATTGAACTCAACCTCTCAGATCTTCTGTCCACTGCTCTATTTAAAGAAGCAGCCGGTCCGTATTAACAACGATAGACTGTACCTACAGTGGGAAAAAAAAGATCTTCAATATTTGATGAAATGCTATTCATTCACACACTTTCCTCGAAAAGTGCAGATTTCAGATACTTCTTTTTGTCCATGTGATCCCTACCTTTACATTGTTTTCATCCAAAGTTAAGCTTTCGTTACTCTTTGACAGTTGACAGTTCTTTGATCCAAATGTTACTGGAGGTGATATACTCATATACCAATAATTTCAGTCCTGTATTACAAAGGTGATAATACTATAACAATAATTTTAGTCCCATATAACAAAGGTGATACTATAATACCATAATTTCAGTCATATGTCATCAAGGTGATCTTGATATAACAATAATTTCAGCCCTATATCACAAAAGTTATACTAATGTGACAATAATTTCAGTCCTACATCAGAGAGGTGTTAATAATGTAATAATAATAATTTCAGTCCTACATCAGAGAGGTGTTAATAATGTAATAATAATAATTTCAGTCCTACATCAGAGAGGTGTTAATAATGTAATAATAATAATTTCAGTCAGATATCACAAAGGTGATACTAATGTAACAATAATGTCAGTCCTGTATCACAAAGGTGATATTCAAATAACAATAATTTCACTCATATTAATATCACAATGGATCCGTGTCAAAATCATGCTCAGTACACTTTACAGCAACAGCACATAGTCAAAGTGTCAATCAAGTCCAAACACTGACAAAACATGACATGAAAATAAGTAAACATTGTCTCTGGAGAATGAGGTGGTCGAGACCAGAATGTTTCTCAGGGTCACCAGCATCATGAAGACAGCACCCAGCTCCTCTCTATTGCTGCTTTATTTTCTCCAATCCTGAACAGGGTAAGGTACCCACTCATAGTGGAGGTGACGCCACACCCCCCCCCCCCCCACCTCCTCAGTCAGGCACAAAACCCATAAAAACAGACTGGAAGACAGGAAGCTCTATCTCTACACCATTGGCAATAACAACGTCTATCACTGACGTTTGCTGCTTCTACCACCACCGACACCACCACCACCACAGCAACAGCAGCAACAACAACGACAACAACAATATCAATAACAACAAACGACAAGGACAACAACAGTAACTACTATCACCGAAACAACTATTTGTTCAACTGACATTGCTGTTTCTACCATCACCACCACCAACACCACCACCACCACCACCACAACAACAACAACAACAACAACAATAACGACGGTGACATTGGTAACTATCACCACTAAAACAACAATTGTTTCAACTGACATTGCTGGTTCTACCACCAAAGCCAACACCACCACAACAACAACAACAACAACAACGACAACGACAATGACAACAACAACAATAACAATAATGATGACAACAATAGTAACAACAACATCTGTAGCAATAATGACGATAACAACAATATTAACTACCACCACCAAAACAACAATTGACTCAACTGACATTGCTGGTTCTACAACCACCACCACCACCGCCACCACAACTATTACAACCAACAACAAAAACAACAACAACAGCAACAACAACATCAATAACAGTAATGCGACAATGATATGAATAACTTCCACCACCAAAACAACGATTGGTTCAACTGACATTGCTGTTTCTACCACCACACCACCACCACCATCACCACAACAACAACAACAACAACAACAACAACAACAACAACAACGACAACGACAAAGACAACAACGACAACGACGACGACGACAATGACGACGACAACTACAGTAACTTCCACCACCAAAACAACAATTGATTCAACTGACATTGCTGGTTCTACCACCACCACCACCACCACTACCACAACAACAACAACAACATCAATAACAACGATGAGGACAACAACAACAACAACAACATCAACAGTAACTACCACCACCAAAACAACAATTGTTTCAACTGACATTGCTGGTTCTACCACCACCACCACCACCACCACAACAACAACAACAACATCAATAACAACAATAAGGACAACAACAACAACAACAGTAACTATCATCACCAAAACAACAATTGTTCAACTGACGTTGCTGGTTCTACCACCACCACCACCACAACAACAACAACATCAATAACAACGATAAGGACAACAACAACAACAACAACAACATCAACAGTAACTACCATCACCAAAACAACAATTGTTCAACTGACGTTGCTGGTTCTACCACCACCACCACCACAACAACAACAACATCAATAACAACGATAAGGACAACAACAACAAAAACAACATCAACAGTAACTACCATCACCAAAACAACAATTGTTCAACTGACATTGCTGGTTCTACCACCACCACCACAACAACAACAACAACATCAATAACAACGATAAGGACAACAACAACAACAACAACAACATCAACAGTAACTACCATCACCAAAACAACAATTGTTCAACTGACGTTGCTGGTTCTACCACCACCACCACCACAACAACAACAACATCAATAACAACGATAAGGACAACAACAACAACAACAACAACAACATCAACAGTAACTACCACCACCAAAACAACAATTGTTTCAACTGACATTGCTGGTTCTACCACCACCACCACCACCACAACAACAACAACAACATCAATAACAACAATAAGGACAACAACAACAACAACAGTAACTATCACCACCAAAACAACAATTGTTCAACTGACGTTGCTGGTTCTACCACCACCACCACCACAACAACAACAACATCAATAACAACGATAAGGACAACAACAACAACAACAACAACAACAACAACATCAACAGTAACTACCACCACCAAAACAACAATTGTTCAACTGACATTGCTGGTTCTTGCTCAGCCAGTGAATGTCATCCCGCGTCTTGGTCATGTTGGTGTTGTCACTGGTGGCGTAGATGATTGGGATCTCCCACTGGTAGCTGTACAACAACAGAGCACACACTAATACTTGACCATCTGGTATGGAATGAGTTCAGAGATTGGTGTTGGCTTTAGAGCATACAGTGATACCTGTCCATATGGTACGGAAGGAGTTCAGAGGTTGGTGTTGGCTTAAGAGAATACAGTGATACCTGTCCATATGGTACGGAAAGAGTTCAGAGGTTGGTGTTGGCTTAAGAGCATACAGTGATACCTGTCCATATATGGTACGGAAAGAGTTCAGAGGTTGGTGTTGGCTTAAATACATAAAACGATACCTGACCATATGATATGGAATAAGTTCAGAGTTTGGTGTTTGCTTTCAGGGATTCATCACACTCCAACAATTCCATATGCGCTTCACCCGAATCTAATTGAGGTTATCTGGCAGATTCCTGAGCCTGCGCAAAACGCTATGAGCTGGCAAGCCGTTGAAATGGGAAGAGGGGTAGAATGGATCTATGAAACATGAAGTTTACATCACCAGAATGATGGAAACGTTAAGATGGCAGTGAACAGGCTAGTTCGTAATGTCACAGGCTGGGACTGAATTCAAGATATCAAATCCATATCTACGGTTCCATCTAGAAAAGAAACAACCAGTCAGTTACCATGAAAAACAAAGTAGGATATGAGAAACATTTTCTCCAGGCACTTGGCCTTAGAGTCCTGAATTCTGTTTTCTACGTGAACAAGCAGAGTCCAAATTTCACTGGAGGAAAAGAGAGCACCGGGTAGACCCAGGGAGAAAATGCTGGACGGACTTGCAGAGTGGCTGGGGACGAGGAGGGTGGGGGAGATGCTAGGGGCAACGAGAGATAGAGACAGATGGAAGTCCATGATCGCCAACGCCATGCGGCAAGGCACCTGATGATGATGATGAGAGGGAGATGGGAGACTATGGGTGAGTTGTACAGTCTGTACTTGGTGGTGAAGCTGATGGTGCTCTTGTCCAGATTCTGCTCAGTATGACATTGAAGGCATAGCTGAAGACTATGCTGTTTAAACATCAGAACCTCTATACAGAGATACCTACACAGTTTTTTTTCTGAGTTCTTTGTAGAACCTTAATCCTTATCATCATCAGGTGCCCTGCCGTATGGCGTTGGTGACTCATGGACTTCCGTCCATCTCTATCTCTCGTTGCCCCTAGCATCTCCCCCACCCTCCTCATCCCCAGTCACTCTGCAAGTCCGCCCAGCATTTTCTCCCTGGGTCTACCTGGTGCTCTCTTTCCCTCCAGCATTCCCGTTGTGACCAGGTGCTCCAAATCCCCCTTCCTCATAAAATGGCCTATAAATGTTGCCTGTCTTTTCCTAATCTTCCTTATGAGTGATCTACTTGTGTCTGCCTCCATCAAGACTGTCCCGTTTGTTTTCTTTGCTGTCCATGGAATTCTCAACATTCTTCTTAGAAACCACATCTCGGCTGCCTCAATCTTGCTCTGGCTTTGCTTGCTGACTGCCCATGCCTCGCATCCGCACAACAGTATTGGTTCTATATAACATTCAAGGACTCTCTTTCTGATGTTAATTGATAGGCATTTGTTGGTAAGAATGCTTGTCATCTTCTTGAATGCTGTTTTGGCTTGGCCGATTCTGCCGGCTATTTCCGATGTGCATCTGCTGTCTGATGAAATGACCGTTCCCAGGTATTTGAACTTATTAACCTGAGAACCTCTCACCTGCAATGAGAACCTTAATAAAAAGACAAAAATCTTTATCCTGCTAGGAGGGAAAAGATCAAATCAACAAAGCCAATCACCATGGTGCAATGCTTATGCAACGTACTAACGACTGGAAGATTTTGGGTTCGAATCTCATCAGTCCGGTCAAAATCAGTGAGAGTTACCGGCCCTGACAGGCTCTAACC
>JAPXFY010000033.1:34586255-34623755 GCA_030674185.1 Monoplex corrugatus
CCATCATCATCATCATCTTCATCATCATCTTCATCATCATCGTCGTCGTCATCACCATCACCATAACCACCACCATCATCATCATCATCACCATAACCACCACCATCATCATCATCATCACCATCATCACCATCATCATCACCACCACCATCACCACCACCACCATCATCATCATCATCATCATCACCATAACCACCACCATCATCATCATCATCATCACCACCACCATAACCACCACCATCATCATCATCATCATCATCATCATAACCACCACCACCGTCATCATTATCATCATCATCACCATAACCATCATCATCATCACCATAACCATCATCATCATCACCACCACCATCATCATCATCATTATCATCATCACCACCACCACCACCATCACCACCATCACCATCATCACCATAACCATCATCATCACCATAACCACCACCACCACCATCATCATCATCATCATCATCATCATCACCATCACTAATTCCAGACTTACCGAATCCAGTGCAGAAAACAGGTCCGAGGCCTCAGCGTTGCTGTACAGCTTCGTAGCCATGTAGAGCTGTAAAGGGGCAGAAAAGCCAAAAACAAAATCATAATAAATGTATAAAATACAGATAGATGATAGATAGATAGATAGATAGATAGATAATAAATAGATAATAGATAGATAGATAGATAAGATAGATAGATAGATATATAGATAGATAGATAGATAGATAGATAGATAGATAGATAGATAGATAGATAGATAGATAGATAGATAGATGATAGATAGATAATAGATAATAGACAGAAGTAGCAAGATACATACATACATAATACATATATACATACATACATACATACATACATACAGAGACAGACGAGACAGACAGATAGATAGACAGACAGAGACAAGAGAGACAGAAAATGCAGTCAACATAGCGAAGACGTTAGCACAACAGACTACTCACTGGAAGGTTGGATTCGAACCCTATCATCCAACAACAACAACAACGACGAGACGACAGACGAGACGACGCAACAACAAACAATAACAACGAATCACACTGCAGGATTTTAGGGCCTCGACCGGTCTTACTCAGAACTGAGCGTAGTCTGGAAAGACAGTGGCACCACACAGTCAAGTCTCGTCCACTTTACAGATAGACATGCATCATTGAGGGCGTGCTCAAATGTCATGACTACACGTACACACAGGTTCTGTATCTCTCGTCGTGTCAGCAGCCAGGGTGTGCACTAGGCAGGAAGCATAATAGAGTGGACCCCCTGTCATACAATGCCGATCGGAAATGGCATTCCACATCATCAGAATATTTATCATACCCCCTGTCAGCATCACAGCTTTATGAGCAACACTGTGTCACATTTGTGTCCCTTCACGTTCTGCTCTCACGCGGTAGCTAGTGTTGGTGGGTGTAGAGGTGTGTCGGACACCGGAATGAACGATATGTAGGGGGTGACACCAGAGAGGTGGAGCAGATGGGGCAGCACAGGAATAGAAAAATACGTGGAACACAATTTCATTAGCAGATGGGGGCAGCACAGGAATAGAAAAATAACGTGGAAACAATTCATTAGCAGATGGGGGCAGCACAGGAATGAAAAATAACGTGGAACACAATTTCATTAGCAGATGGGGGGCAGCACAGGAATGAAAAAACGTGGAACACAATTTCATTAGCAGATGGGGGGCAGTACAGGAATTGAAAAATAACGTGGAACACAATTTCATTAGCAGATGGGGGGCAGTACAGGAATTGAAAAATAACGTGGAACACAATTTCATTAGCAGATGGGGGGCAGTACAGGAATTGAAAAATAACGTGGAAAACAATTTCAGTTTCAGTTTCAGTTTTTCACAAGACGAGGTCTCCACGCTCGGAACGAATACCACAAGTACTGATATCGCAGGTGCTATGTGTATGTATAGTGATCATGGCACAAACCTTATTAAGTCTGCGCATAAACCCATGAGCTGGCCAGGTCCTGAGGTCCTACCTAGTCTATGTTAACGAACCCGTACCCAGGTGTTAAACACAAATACATACGCTGGCACACACATATACGCACGCTGCACATTCACACACACACACACACACACACACACACACACACACACACACACATACACATACACACACACACACCAAACACGTGCACACACTGGTCTAAAGGCACTTATGGCAGTCGACACATACAGAACACACATCCCATAACGCACACATGCACACACACACACATGCCCATACCCACACATACAAGCACAAAAAAGGGTTTGTCAGACAGAGCGGGGGAGACAGACAAAGAAAGAGAGAGACAGCCAGCTAGCCAGACAGACAGACAGAAATTGAGACAGAGAGAGAGACAGAGGAAAAAGGAACAAATTATACATAATACAAAGAGAGTGAGAGAGAGAGAGAGAGACAGAGAGAGAGAGAGAGAGAGAGAGAGAGAGCCAGCAGCGAGCCAGCCAGAGAGACAGACAGAGAAAGAGAGAAAGACACAGAGACAGAGACAGAGAGAGACAGAGAGAGAGACAGAGAGAGAGAGAGAAACAGAGAGAGAGTGTGTGTTAGAGAGAGAGAGCCAGCAGCGAGCCAGCCAGAGAGACAGAGAGAGAAAGAGAGAAAGACAGAGAGAGAGACAGAGACAGAGAGGACACAGAGAGAGACAGAGAGAGACAGAGAAACAGAGAGAGAGTGTGTGTGAGAGAGAGAGAGCCAGCAGCGAGCCAGCCAGAGAAAGAGAGACAGACAGACAGACAGACAGATGGACAGAGAGAGGAAGATACAGAAAGAGAGAATAAATTACAGATAATACAAAGAGACAGATACTACAAAAAGAACAGATAGAGACAAACAGACCATCAGACAAACATACATGTAGACCAACTATAGACAGACAGACAGACAGCACAGACAGACAGACAGACAGACAGCACAGACAAACAGACACGATACAACAAACAGAACAGATAGAGACAAACAGACCATCAGACAAACATACATGTAGACCAACTATAGACACAGACAGACAGCCAGACAGACAGACAGCACAGACAAACAGACACGATACAACAAAAAGAACAGATAGAGACAAACAGACTATCAGACAGACATACATGTAGACCAACTATAGACAGACAAACAGACAGACAGCACAGACAAACAGACAAAAAATAGTCATGTAATCAGACACAAACAAACCCAACAGACAGACACAGACAGTATCATACAATCAGAGAGGCAGGAGGACAGAATAGGCTCAAGGTTTCATAGAGATCAAAGGACAAACGAAAAGCCAGGTAGGCTCAAACAAACAGACAGACAGACAGACAGACAAACAGACAGACTGACAGAGAGACAGAGAGACAGACAGAGAGACAGACAGAGAGGCAGACAGCCAGCCAGACAGCCAGCCAGACAGACAGAGAGACAGACAAACAGACAGACTGACAGACAGACAGAGAGACAGACAGAGACAGACAGAGAGGCAGACAGCCAGCCAGACAGCCAGACAGACAGACAGAAAGACAGACATACAGACAGACAGACAGAGAGACAGACAGACAGACAGTCGATGAGTCAGCAGCCAGTCAGTTGTTAGTCAGTTTCCAGTCAGTGAGCAAGAAGGACAGACAGACAGACAGACAGAGAGACAGACAGACAGACAGAGAGACAGACAGACAGACAGAGACAGACAGAGAGACAGACAGACAGACAGTGAGTAAACAGCCAGTCAGTCAACCAGCCAGTAGTTAGTCAGTTTCCAGAGAGACAGACAGACAGACAGACAGACAGACAGACAGACAGACACAGTCACCTACGTTGAGTCCCTCAATGAACGTGTCCCTGCCCATAATGAACTGCATCATTCCCACAATGACCGCTCCCTGAAACGACAACAACAACAAACGCGATGGCATCAGAAATGTGACGTCATCACTCGTGACATCATCATCACCATCGATATGCTCATCGCGCGGAACTTCCCTCAGACGGCTGTTCCATGCCACATGCACAGAGAGAGAGAGGGAGAGACAGAGGGAGGGGTTGAAGAAAGAAACAGAAAGAGAGGGAAAGGGATAGAAAGACAGAGAAAGAGAGAAAGGGGGGGAGGAGGAAGAAAAGAATGAGAGAGAGAGAGACAGAGGAAGAAAGCAAGCGAGACAGAGAAGAAAGAGAATTGCAGAGAGAAAGAGAACATCATAATACACACAAGCACCCACACAGACACACCATCCGAATAAAAAAAAAAAGAAAAGAAAAAGAAATGAGAAAATAAGAGAGAACATATTGGAACAGTGTGTGTGTGAGAGAGAGAGGAGGTGTGTTGTGTGTGTGTGTGTGTGTGTGTGTGTGTGTGTGTGTGTGTGTGTGCGCGCATGCACGTGCGTGTGTGAGCGTATCACTGGGAATACGATAACTTGGGTAAAGGGTTCCTCGTTGATCAGGTCTGAGTGCACTATAGCTCAGCATCTTTGGTGTGTATGTCTTTGTGTGTGGTGTGTGTGTGTGCGAGAGAGAGAGAGAGAGAGAAAGAGAGAGGGAGAGAGAGAGAGAGAGAGAGAGAGACAGAGAGAATATAAGCTTCAGTCAGGGGTCACACAGAGAGACAGAGAGAATTAAGCTTCAGTCAGGGGTCACACAGAGAGACAGAGAGAATATAAGCTTCGGTCAGGGGTCACACAGAGAGACAGAGAGAATATAAGCTTCAGTCAGGGGTCACACAGAGAGACAGAGAGAATATAAGCTTCAGTCAGGGGTCACACAGAGAGACAGAGAGAATATAAGCTTCAGTCAGGGGTCACACAGAGAGACAGAAAGAATATAAGCTTCAGTCAGGGGTCACACAGAGAGACAGAGAGAATATAAGCTTCGGTCAGGGGTCACACACATTACCCTCCTCCTGTCTTTCCCCTTCGGTTTGCGTGTACTTTAAGCCCTGGAGGTTTCATCGTTGTGTGTGACTGCTTTAGTAAATGATGAGAGTGCGCACCTCCATTTGATTCTTAAGATCTGACGCCTTATCAATATCAATATTATGAGTATTACGAAACAAACACACAACGTATACACATAAACACCACCACACACACATACACACACACACACACACACACACACACACACACACACACACATACGCACACACACACACACACCACACAACACCACACACACACACACACACACACACACACACACACACACACACATGCTGTATACTTTCTTTCTTCAGTTCTACTGTACAATTATTTGTTTATCGTATGATTATCTCTTTGTTTACTGTACAGATATGTGATGTGTTCAACCTTTGGTAAAAAATAAAAAGCCACATAATGAAATTAATTTGAATTTCTTTCATGAAAATGCCATTATTGTATCTGACACAATATGTGGGTGGATGGCAAAATCAGTGGAATGATTTGCTAAAATGGCACACAAACTGGGTTGAATGGTAAATTTAAACAAACCAGATACAGTTGAACAAAGAAACAGTAGTCACTTGATTTCTAATGAAAATGGCGTAGCTCAAGGTTGGGAATATTTAAATACCTAGGTATTTCTTGTCTACGAGACTCACACGCTCTAACTGATACGAAAGCCAGAAAGGGTATTGTAAGTATTCTCAAATTTTGTGGTCACTAGGGACAAATCTCACAACATATTGTTCAGATTGTTTAATGTTCAAATACAGTGTTGAGATCCCGGACTTCAGTGCTGACCTGACAATCATCAAACATGTTCCTGTGTTTGCACTTGTGTTTTCCAAAATTTTATGTTAGCATAAGAACTCCAAATGATTTGGTATATGATGAGACAGGAAAGTACCATCTTATCATTAACATCTACATGAAATGCATCAAATAGTGGTGGAAAATCATACTGATGGCGAGTGATCATCTTCCTTCTAAATCATACAAAATGTCTTTATTTTTACATGAAAGAAATAAAAAAAATATGGGCTTCATATGTACTATTTTTTGTAGAAGTTTTTGTTTGATGACGAGTGGGCAATTCAAGGGGTATGAGATGACAGACATGATAAGAGTGGCAAGCAGCAAGGCAGAAACAAAAGTCCCAAAGAAAAGGATAAATTCAAGCCGATATCCGTCCATTTCTACATGCACGCATAAATTATTCATTGCCCATTACGTCATTGGCGTGTAGGGCAGCATCGCAGATCCTCCATCCCTGTTCTGGACCAAACTCTGCATGGTACCTCAGGTGTGTTTTAGGGCCTTGGTGTCCCCTTCTATAGTTTATCGCCAGGGGTTCCTGGGTATTCCTGTCTGGTGTCTTCCCTCTGGTGTCCACTGAAGGGCAGTCTGGGTGATGACATCCTGCTGTCTTCACCAGGTGTTCCTGGGTATTCCTGTCTGGTGTCTTCCCACTGGTGTCCACTGAAGGGCAGTCTGGGTGATGACATCCTGCTGTCTTCACCAGGTGTTCCTGGGTATTCCTGTCTGGTGTCTTCCCACTGGTGTCCACTGAAGGGCAGTCTGGGTGATGACATCCTGCTGTCTTCACCAGGGGTTCCTGGGTATTCCTGTCTGGTATCTTCCCTCTGGTGTCCACTGAAGGACAGTCAGGGTGATGTTATCCTGCTGTCTTCACCAGGTGATGTTGGGTATTCCTGTCTGGTGTCTTCCCACTGGTGTCCAGTGAAGGGCAGTCTGGGTGATGGTATCCTGCTGTCTTCACCAGGTGTTGGGTATTCCTGTCTGGTGTCTTCCCTCTGGTGTCCACTAAAGGGCAGTCTGGGTGATGTCATCATGCTGTCTTCACCAGGTGTTCCTGGGTATTCCTGTCTGGTGTCTTCCTTCTGGTGTCCACTGAAGGGCAGTCTGGGTGATGTCATCCTGCTGTCTTCACCAGGTGTTCCTGGGTATTCCTGTCTGGTGTCTTCCCTCTGATGTCCAGTGAAGGGCAGTCTGGGTGATGACATCCTGCTGTCTTCACCAGGGGTCCCTGGGTATTCCTGTCTGGTGCCTTCCCTCTGGTGTCCAGTGAAGGGCAGTCTGGGTGATGTTATCCTGCTGTCTTCACCAGGTGTTACTGGGTATTCCTGTCTGGTGTCTTCCCTCTGGTGTCCACTGAAGGGCAGTCTGGGTGATGTCATCCTGCTGTCTTCACCAGGTGTTCCTGGGTATTCCTGTCTGGTGTCTTCCCTCTGGTGTCCAGTGAAGGGCAGTCTGGGTGATGTCATCCTGCTGTCTTCACCAGGTGATGTTGGGTATTCCTGTCTGGTGTCTTCCCTCTGGTGTCCAGTGAAAGGCAGTCTGGGTGATGTCATCCTGCTGTCTTCACCAGGTGTTCCTGGGTATTCCTGTCTGGTGTCTTCCCTCTGGTGTCCAGTGAAGGGCAGTCTGGGTGATGACATCCTGCTGTCTTCACCAGGGGTTCCTGGGTATTCCTGTCTGGTGTCTTCCCTCTGGTGTCCAGTGAAGGGCAGTCTGGGTGATGACATCCTGCTGTCTTCACCAGGGGTTCCTGGGTATTCCTGTCTGGTGTCTTCCCTCTGGTGTCCAATGAAGGGCAGTCTGGGTGATGACATCCTGCTGTCTTCACCAGGGGTTCCTGGGTATTCCTGTCTGGTGTCTTCCCTCTGGTGTCCAGTGAAGGGCAGTCTGGGTGATGACATCCTGCTGTCTTCACCAGGTGTTCCTGGATATTCCTGTCTGGTGTCTTCCCACTGGTGTCCACTGAAGGGCAGTCTGGGTGATGACATCCTGCTGTCTTCACCAGGTGATGTTGGGTATTCCTGTCTGGTGTCTTCCCACTGGTGTCCAGTGAAGGGCAGTCTGGGTGATGACATCCTGCTGTCTCTGGATGATGTGTACCCATTCCATCTCTACCGTCTCTGTTCATGAGTACAGTGCTTGCCTGTAGTCTTTTGACTGTGTTGGGCGAGTAGCTGTCGGCTGAAGGTGGCGTTGGACAAGGAGAAGATCCGTACAGTTGTTTGGAAATTCATTGGGAGGAAGGTTGATATCTTGCTTTGGTCGCTGTCTGACATGCTCCTGTATTCCCAGCCACAGAGTAGGATGGAAAGGACACAGCTCTGGTAAAGTCTCAGCCTGGTGTTGATGCTATAATGGAGGGAGGGGGGGAGGTTCCATATGTGGTTAAGCATTTTGAAGATGTTTCTGCCTTTGCCGAGACGGCTTCTCACGCTAATATCTGTTCCACCGACAATACCACCTGAGTTCTACATATTCATATATCTACATATATACCGTATATATATATATGTATACAAAAAGATGGTCAGAAAGACAAACCGACAGACCTTGCTATATGTGACGTCATCAAAAATGGCATCGATCTCAGCAGGGGTCATGACGTCAGCAGTCATTGGATGTGACGTAGCCAGTGCATCTGATTCCAGAACTGAGTACACCGATTTGGAATAAAACTCCTCGTGCTGGCAAAAGGTAAGGATGGTAGGTTATGTCAGGTCAGGTCAGGTCAGGTCAGGTCATATCAGATCGAGTCAAGTCAAGTCAGGTCAGGTCAGGTCTGGTCAGGTCAGGTCGCGTCTAGTCAGATCAGGTCAGGTGAGGTCATGTCAAATGAGGTCAAACCAACAAAAGACAACACTAATGACGAATTTGGAAGTGTTCTGCGTGTCAAAAGATTCTGGGAAAAGAAAGAAATGTTGAAGCGAAAACGTGTCACATACCATAAGTATGACTGAAAACATCATTTGAATTGGTACTGATAAAAAAAACAAGCACTGAGCATTATGTAAAACTATCCATGCTTCTAAAACCATTAAAGTGGCGAAAAAGATGGGACAAAAACAGAGAGAAAAGTAACCGCCACCGCCCCACACTCCACCCCCTATATGTACACACATACACACACACACACATACACACACACACACACACACACATTCACACACACACACACTCACATATACACACTCACACACAACACACACACTCACACACACTCACACACACACACTCACACACACATACACACACACTCACACACACACACACACACACACACACACACACACACACACACACAACACACCACACACACACACACACACACACACACACACACAAATGAAAAGACTGGTGATCAGAAATATAACTACCGAAATGCTATAAACTGTACAAAAAGAGCTCTGCTTCAATGTTTGATCTGATCATTCCAAATATACATCAAAAGGAAACATCGAAAAGACAACAACAAAATGGACAATACCCACCCCTCTACAGAACATGAGTTATAATACACGATCTCTTACAAACAAACATCCTGTAATAGATTACAATGCAAAACTGATATGGATTTTGCAGAATTTCAGAGGAAAACGGCTCCCTTGTCTACCACTGGTTTCAGATTGATTCTGTATGATCCATTGCCTATTTAATATACATCATATGCTTCTCTTCTCATGACCTACCAGTGTATGTGGTTTCAGATTAACTATCATCATCATCATCATCATCATCATCATTATCACTATCATTATTATTAGTATTGTAATCAACATCGATGTTATTATCATTTTTTATTATGTTCATTATTATCAGTATTAATCATTATATAAAGTACCATTATCCAACCTCATCCGAAGTCACTGCATTACACGTAATCAGATACTGAGGGGGGAAAATATGATCATGAATACATTCATTAAATTCAGTGGCAACAGTTCATCACTCTGAAACATTAAATAACAAGCATACGTAATCACGGTCTAAAATACAACGTGATTATTTTAAACAAACGATAACTTTCACTGTGAAGCGAACTCTCTCTCTCTCTCTCTCTCTCTCTCTCTCTCTCTCTCTCTCTCTCTCTCTCTCTCTCTCTCTTCTCTCTCTCTCTCTCTCTATTCGACTTCATATCATCTGTTGATTTTCTGTCTTCTACAGAATTTTATGTGTTTATGCCTTCAATCGACCCAATGTTTACTACTCCCCCCCCCCCTTTTTTTTTCTCTCTAATCATCCTCCTAAACTGCTCTTTTTTTTTACCTCTATTTAATATTTTTGGGTTTAGTAGTAGTAGTAGTAGTAGTAGTAGTAGTAGTAGTAGTAGTAGTAATAGTAGTAGTAGTAGTAGTAGTAGTAGTAGTAGTAGTAGTGGTAGTAGTTGTAATTGTTGTAGCAGTGTTAATATTTTCTGTGTGTAATCAGAATAGCCGCAGTAAAAATAGTGATAGCAAGTTGATTTCATCTTCTTTGATTTGATTGTAAGAACATTAGTCTATTTCACGCTAGATTTATCTTGTATAATTTTTTCACATGTAATGTTTCTTCTCCCTCTATTTCATTTTATTTTGTTTTATCTTATTACTATTTTGTTTACTTTGTTTTCCTCTCCTCCTCCTCCTCCTCCTCTTCCTTCTTCTTCTTCTTCTTCGTCTTATTTTTATTATTATCACTATCAACATTATCTTTCTTTCTTTATTTACTTACTTATTCATTAATTTATCTACCTGCTCATCTGTCTATCTATCTATCTATCTATACTATCTACCTCTCTCTCTCTATCTATCTATCTATCTCTAAGTGCTGACTGTGTACGTTTCTTGATTTCATTGTAATGTTATCTTAATTTTAGTATTCAACGTGTATTTTCCTTAAGCTGTACTTGTTACTGTAAACAAATATCATGTGTATAGAATAGCAACGGCAAGTTTGAAAAATGGCTTCTAGACAATAGCTTTTACCGTTGGAAAATAAAGCATCATTGTCATTGTCATTGTCATTGTCTCTCTCTCTTCTCTCTCTCTCTCTCTCTCTCTCTCTCTCTCTCTCCCTCTCTCTCTCTCTCTTGTTTACAATCGCTCGAGCTGACTCACAAACTGTGTATCACGTGCACACTTTCAAAAGTAGGTCAACAGATGCGCG
Source organism: Monoplex corrugatus (assembly GCA_030674185.1). Lineage (NCBI taxonomy): Eukaryota > Metazoa > Mollusca > Gastropoda > Littorinimorpha > Ranellidae > Monoplex > Monoplex corrugatus. Next base: position 34,597,153 of record JAPXFY010000033.1, read on the forward strand.
CACAATCTCATCAATTCTTGCTAGTCTGAAAGCAATTCTGTCAATCGACGTGAAAACAATCAGTCTCATCATCCTACAGCTTGGCCGATTTTTCATCTGCATTCAAGAGCTGAACAGATTTAGAGATAATAAAAGTTTTGACACTCTGTTCTGCATTCATAAAAATGACTGGTTCCAATACTCACGCATTTCCAAGCAGGGAAGACCTGTTCCGTGACATAGACCTCCCACCAGGAGGCGAAGGCCTCGTTCAGCCACAACCAGTTCCACCATTTGGGAGACACGTAGTCCCCAAACCACTGAAATGTTCACATCACTGCCATCACAACCATCATTGTCTTCACCACTACAACTACCACTAACACCACCATCTTGACAATCACAACAACTCTCACTACAACCATCGTCACCATCATGACAATCATCCCAACTACCACCATCAATCACTACTATCACCATCATGACAATCACCCCCACTACCACCCTCATCCCCACCATCACCATCATCACCATTATCACCATCATTACAATCACCCCACCATCACCATCATCACCATCATCACCAACATAACAATCACCCTCACTACCACCACCATCACCATCATCACCATCATGACAATCACCCCACTACCACCACATCACCATCATGACAATCACCCCCATTACCACTATCATCACCATCATAACAATCACCCTCACTACCACTATCATCACCATCATCACCATCATAACAATCACCCCCACTACCACTATCATCACCATCATCACCATCATGACAATCACCCTCACTACCACTATCATCACCATCATCACCATCATGACAATCACCCCCACAACCACCCTCATCACCACCATCACCATCATCACCATTATCACCATCATTACAATCACCCCCACATCACCATCATCACCATCATCACCAACATAACAATCACCCCACTACCACCACCATCACCACATCAATCTACCCACTACATGACAATCACCCCACTACCACCACATCACCATCATGACAATCACCCCCACTACACCATCATCACCATCATGACAATCACCCCACTACCACCACCATCCATCATCACCATCATAACAATCACTCCCACTACCACTACATCACCATCACTCATCACCATCATGACAATCACCCCACTACCACCACATCACCATCATGACAATCACCCCCACTACCACCATCATCACCATCATGACAATCACCCCCACTACCACCATCACATCACCATCATGACAATCACCCCCACTACCACCATCATCACCATCATAACAATCACCCCCACTACCACCACCATCACCATCATGACAATCACCCCCACTACCACCATCATCACCATCATGACAATCACCCCCACTACCACCACATCACCATCATGACAATCACCCCCACTACCACCATCATCACCATCATGACAATCACCCCCACTACCACCATCACCATCATGACAATCACCCCCACTACACCACCATTCACCATCATGACAATCACCCCCACTACCACCATCATCACCATCATGACAATCACCCCCACTACACACACCATCATCAACCATCACCTTCATATGACAATCACCCCCCACTACCATCCCATCATCACCATCATGACAATCACCCCCACTACCACCACATCACCATCATGACAATCACCCCCACTACCACCATCATCACCATCATGACAATCACCCCACTACCACCATCATCCCATCATACAATCACACCCCACTACCACATCACCACCATCACCTCATGACAATCACCCCACTACCACCACATCACCATCATCACCATCATGACAATCACCCACTACCACCCATCACCATCATACAATCACCCCACTACCACACCATCACCATCATACAATCACCCACTACCACCACCATCACCATCATACAATCACCCCACTACCACCATCATCACATCATGACAATCACCCCACTACCACCATCATCACATCTGACAATCACCCCACTACCACCATCATCCCATCATGACATCACCCCATACCACCATCATCACATCATGACAATCACCCCACTACCACCATCATACCATCATGACAATCACCCCACTACACCATCATCACCATCATGACAATCACCCATACCACCATCTCACCATCATGACAATCACCCCACTCACCATCACCACCATCACCTTCATGACAATCACCCCACTACCACCATCATCACCATCTGACAATCACCCCACTACCACCATCATCACCATCATGACAATCACCCCACCTACACCATCATGATAATCACCCCACTACCACCATATCACATATGACAATCACCCCACTACCACCATCATCACCATCATGACATCACCCCACTACCACATCACCATCATCACCATCATGACATCACCCCACTACCACATCTCACCATCATGACAATCCCACTCCCATCCACACATCCCCTACCCACACACATCTCAACCCCACTACCACACTCAACACAAACCCCAACACAAACCATATGCATCACCCCCATACCACCACCATCACCTCAACTCACCATCCATGACATTCACTCCCACTACCCCACTCACCATCATCACCATCATGACAATCACCACTCCCCACTCCACACATCAACAACACCCACACCATCATGACAATCACCCCCACCCCTCATACCATCATCATCACCCACACTCATCACCATCATGACAATCCCACCACTACACCATCATCACCATCATACAATCACCCCCACTACCACATCATCACATTGACAATCACCCCCCACCACATCATCATCATACATCACCCCCACTACCACATCATCACATCAAATACAACTCACCCATCTCACCTATCACATCACCACTACCACATCACCATCATGCAATCACCCCCACACCCCTATCACATCATCATCACCACTACACATCACCCACCTAACATCCCCCATACCATACAATCACCCCACATACCACACTCCACCTCACAACATCATCACCCCCACTACACATCACCATCAATCACCTCACTAACAATCACACCCACTCAATCACCCACATCACCACATCACCATCATCCCCACTACCCCTCCATCACACCATACATCAACATCACCCCACTCCACCATCATCACCATCATGACAATCACCCCCACTACCACCATCATCACCATCATGACAATCACCCCCACTACCACCATCATCACCATCATGACAATCACCCCACTACCACCATCATCACCATCATGACAATCACCCCACTCACCTTCACCATCATGACAATCACCACACCATCACCTTCATGACAATCACCCCCTCCACTCACCATCCATACTCACTACACCATCATCACCATCATGACAATCACCCCACTACCACCATCATCACCATCATGACAATCACCCCCACTACCACCATCATGATAATCACCCCCACTACCACCATCATCACCATCATGACAATCACCCCCACTACCACCATCATCACCATCATGACAATCACCCCCACTACCACTATCACCATCATCACCATCATGACAATCACCCCCACTACCACCATCATCACCATCATGACAATCACCCCCTCTACCACTATCACCATCATCACCATCATGACAATCACCCCCACTACCACCAGCATCACCACCATGACAATCACCCCCACTACCACCATCATCACCATCATCACCAACATGACAATCACCCCCACTACCACCAGCATCATGACAATCACCCCCACTACCACCAGCATCACCATCATAACAATCACTACCACTACCACCATCACCACCATCATGATAATCACCCCCACTACCACCATCATCACCATCATCACCAACATAACAATCACCACCACTATCACCACCATCATGACAATCACCCCCACTACCACCAGCATCACCATCGTGACAATCACCCCCACTACCACCATCACCACCATCATGATAATCACCCCCACTACCACTATCACCACCATCACCATCATGATTAATCAGCCCCACTACCACTATCACCACCATCATGACAATCATCCCACCTACCACCACCACCATCACTACCATCACCATCATAACAATCACCCCACTTCCACCATCATCACCACCATCACCATCATGAAATCACCCCCACTACCACTATCACCACCATCATGATAATCACCCCCACTACCACTATCACTACCATCATGACAATCACCCCACTACCACTATCACTACCATCATGATAATCACCCCCACTACCACTATCACTACCATCATGACAATCACCCCCACTACCACTATCACCACCATCATGATAATCACCCCACTACCACTATCACTACCATCATGACAATCACCCCCACTACCACTATCACCACCATCATGATAATCACCCCCACTACCACTATCACTACCATCATGACAATCACCCCCACTACCACTATCACCACCATCGTGATAATCACCCCACTACCACTATCACTACCATCATGACAATCACCCCCACTACCACTATCACCACCATCATGATAATCACCCCCACTACCACTATCACCACCATCATGATAATCACCCCCACTACCACTATCACTACCATCATGACAATCACCCCCACTACCACCATCACCACCATCATGATAATCACCCCCACTACCACTATCACTACCATCATGATAATCACCCCCACTACCACTATCACTACCATCATGACAATCACCCCCACTACCACTATCACCATCATGAAAATCACCTCAACTACCACTACCACCATCACCATCATGACAATCATCCCAACTGCCATTACCACCACTATCACTATAATGACAATCACTCGAACTACCACTACCACCACCATCACTTCCTCCTTTTGGTTCACCATGAAACACCACTTCATTTGGTTTACCATGAAATACCACTTCTTTTGTTTGTCATGAAACATCAGTTCTTCCTTTTGGTTCACCATGTAACACCACTTCTTCTTTTTGGTTCGCCATGAAAGACCACTTCTTCCTTTTGGTATGCCATAACACACCACTTTTTTTCTTTTTGGTTCACCATGAAACACCACTTCTTCCTTTTGGTATGCCATGAAACACCACTTCTTTTGGTTCGCCATGAAACACCACTTCTTCCTTTTGGTATGCCATGAAACACCACTTCTTTTGGTTCGCCATGAAACACCACTTCTTTATGTTAGCCATGAAACACCACTTATTTTCTCTGCCATGAAACACCACTTTTTCCTTTTGGTTTGCCATGAAACACCATTTCTTCCTTTTGGTTTGCCATGAAACACCATGTCTTCCTTTTGGTTCGTCATGAAACACCACGTCTTCCTTTTTGTTTGTGATAAAACACCACTTCATCACTTTTTCCTTTTGGTTTGCCATGAAACACCATTTCTTCCTTTTGGTTTGCCATGAAACACCACTTCTCCCTTTTGGTTTGCCATGAAACACCACTTCGTCCGGTTTGCCATGAAACATTACTTCTTTTCGTTCGCTATGAAACACCACTTCTTCCTGTTGGTTTGCCATGAAACACTACTTCTTCTTTTTGGTTCACCATGCAACACCACTTCGCCGGTTTGCCATGAAACATTACTTCTTTTCGTTTGCTATGAAACACTACTTCTTCCTTTTGGTTTGCCATGAAACACCACTTCTTTTGGTTCACCATGAAACACCATTTCTTTTCGTTTGCCTTGAAACACCACTTCGTCTTTTTTGCCATGAAACACCACTTCTCGTTTGCTATGAAACACCACTTCGTCTGGTTTGCCATGAAACACCACTTCTTCCTTTTGGATTGCCATGAAACACCACTTCTTCCTTTTGGTTTGCCACGAAACACCTTTTCTTCCTTTTGGTTTGCAATGAAACACCTTTTCTTCCTTTTGGTTTGCCATGAAACACAATTTCTTCCTTTTGGTTCACCATGAAACACCACTTCTTTTGGTTCACCATGAAACACCACTTCTTCCTTTTGGTTCACCATGAAACACCACTTCTTCCTTTTGGTTTGCCATGAAACCCAAAAAAATACTCAGAGAGATTGAGAGAAGGACAGACCTGATAAAGCTTGTTATCCCTTGGGTTTCCCATTGCACTTACCAGAGACATTTTACAAACAGATGCATTTTAAATGTTAAGAAGAACAACAACGACCGAAACAAGGAAACAATGTATACTTACCATATGTGCCAGTTCATGAGCAATAACAGTGCCCATCCAGTACTCGTAAGAAGCGGAAGTGACGCCAGGCTGATACAAGATGGCCTCCCTGTAGATGATCAGGCCCCAATTCTCCATGGCACCATAGTTAAAGTCTGATACTGCCACGTTGTCTGCACAATCAATTAAAACATGAATAAACGATTCTGTCAATCATCAACCAATCAATTCATCAAGCAAGCAATTTTGAGACCGCAAGTCTTCCATGGCATCCATGTATGCTATTGTTACGGTACCTGCATGATGAAGCAATGAATGAAAGAATTAATTACTCAATTAATCAATGAATATATGAATGAATGAATAAATGAATACATGATAAAAAAATGAATGAGACAAGAATGAATGCGAAAATGAAGGAATGGATAAGAAAATGAATGTACGAATGAATGTGTGTGTGAATGAAGGAATGAAGGAATCAAATCAATCAATCATTGAATAAATGAATCAATAAAAACAAACAAACAATTAAATGAATGAACGGATGAATGAATATATCAATCAATCATCCAGTCCATTAATTCAATCAATAGTTAAGCCCCAAACTCTCTCTAGCCTTATAGCTAAGGTCTAGTATAGTTAAGGTCTAGTACTACCATGTTGATTGCAATCAGTCAGTCACTCGATGAGTTGATCATGGCTGAGTCAGTAAATCACTCACTCATTCTCTCATTTACTCAAACAACGAATCAACCAACTAACCAACCAACCGACCAATATATGATCAATTCTGAGTTTGCCATGGTGCAAAAGTTAAATTCTAGTACTGCCACGTTGACTGCAACCAGTCAAAAATGAATGAATGAATGAATGAATGAATGAATGAATGAATGAATGAATGAATGAATGAATGAATGAATGAATGAATGAATGATCGATCAATCAATCAATCAACAATATATGGTAAGCCCTGAGTTTTCCATAGCGCCAAAAATAAAGTTTGGTACTGGCACCCTGACTGAGTGAATATTGTAGGGGGTTAGCAGGTAATGATTTGACAAGTTAAACCAGAACAGCCCCTGCTAGACTCTACCAAAGTGACTCAACAGCAGTTCAAGGTCTCCTCTAATGGGTGGCTCCATGGCGGTTTTCAACGGCTTCCTAGCACTGGGACTTTGAGTGAATGGACTTGGGAGTTGGTGGTATGCTGTGGCGACGAAATAAGTGGCACGGGATCAACGTCTCTGGATCAGATCAGAAATTGACACAGCAACAAAGCAAACAAATATATCAATAAATCTGAAGGAATGATCGTATGAATCAACAGTTTCTCAAAATACAGATGGGAACTGACCGAGTTTGGAGAGAGCAGCACCATACTGAGGTCTGAACCTTTGATCCATCCAGTTAAACAGCTGCAGACCATAGTCCTGGGCCCTCTCTGCCCACTGAATAGCGTTGGGACGGGCGAAAGTACGGTACTGGAACATCAGAAATTGTTGCATTTAATCATGGGTACATGTGTACTCATAGCACTGTAACAATTGGGTACGTACTCCTACAAAAGCGTACATGTGTGCCAAGATTAGAAGATAAGATTGATTGTGCTTGAATCAAAGATATCAAAACTGGCATTACACGTAGTTAAATCAGGGTAAAATTTTTTGTTTGTATGCAGATGGAAAATGCTCAGAAAATTAACGCGAGACTTCCAAAGGGGTTCGATACTGCCTAGGCACCCCCCCCCCCCCAGCTGGGAGAAAAGTGGTAGAATGGTTCAGACGTTCGCCTGCCAATAGATAAACTCGAGGTCCCAGGGTTCACTCTCCGTAGAGGCCTCGACTTTTCTCCTCAGTTTGACATGAAAATCGAACTGAATGTCTAGTCCTTCGGAAGGGGACGAAAAACAAGTCGGACTTGTTTTTTGTCCCCTTCCGAAGGACTAGACGAGGGCGGCGCCTATCCCTTCTCCCTTCTGGCTGCGCATGCAAAAGATCCCACGCACAGCAGTTGAAAATCGTGAAGAGCAAGGCATTGCCTGGCTGCCTCGGTATAAAACATTGGAGATATAGGTTGATTTCCAAGGTCCCAACCCTTGAAGACCAATTAGCCTTCTTGCCTTTCTGAAGTCTTGGTAAAAAAAAATATGAATATGAATATAAATATGAAGCGAGGGAGAAGGGATAGGCGCCGCCCTCGTGGTGCTGGCCCCCGGAAAAGTTGAGGTCTCTGCCGCCTCACTCCCCAGCGGCCCCAGGGTTATGGAACTATCTATGTAGGGGTTCAGGACCTGGCCACCTCGTGGGTTTATGTGCAGGCTTAAGGCTTGTGCCGTGATCATTCTGAATCTTCTCTGTCACATGGCACTTGTGACGTTAGTGCATATGGAATTCATTCCGAGCGCGGAGACGTCGTCTTGAGAAACTACCACTGAAACTGAAACTCCCGGCTGGTTGGCAAAGAATAGAGATTCTGCCGATCTTCCAGGTCAATCTATGTGCAGGGTACAGACCTAACAGAGCTTTCGCGTGTCCGTTTACGCATACATCAATTACGCACGTTAAAGATCCTGTAAGACATATGTGATCTCCCACCACGAAATCAGTCTTAACTCGCAGTCAGTCGAACAGCACTAGGAGCTGAAAAGGTGATTAACGGTCCATCTGGGGTGTTTTGACTTTTTCTCAAAATTGATTTCTGTAGACTATAATCTATCCCCCACAGAAATTTTGTTCTTGAAAAAATATTATTAATCAATTTAAATCGGTATTTTAATACACTGATCGCAGCAGAAAGAACGCAATTTCCTACCAAAAGTACCTATTTTTGTCTCTTATTATGAACCGTAACCTGTACAGTAACCGTATACTGAGGGAAAGCTTTTTGGTGCACCTTTCAGATAATGACAGCGAAAATTAGAAACAAATTGGGTCAAAGCCACCAAATAAAGAAATTTAAGGAAAATGTGTAGGAGAGCACAGAAAAAATTTACAGGCCGTTTTCTCAAAATGGCCGTCATACAACTTAATGACATTAAACATACATAACTTGTACATTTTTTTGAGTACAAACTTTATTCACGTACCAAAATAATCAGCAGAATGTACACTTCCCAGTGATATGTATATCTCAAAATGCCCTGAATGCGAGTTAAGACTGATTTCGTGCTGGCAGGTCACATATCAGTGTACGGTGACTTCTAGGAACATGAAATCTCCCATCACACGCGCCCATCAAAGACACAGTATGCAAAATGTGCAACAATGTAATGGGGTGTGGTCAGTGTGCCTACCGGTTAGAGTTCTCTGTGTTCAGCTAAACAAGTCTGATCATGTGCCATGTGTACCGAGTCCATATACGTCTGGAGAATAGCGTTACACAACAAATATAATAACAGTCATCATCATCAGTAGCAGAATCAAAATAACAAGAAACAGAAGAAGATCATCATCATCAGTAGCAGAATCAAAATAACAAGAAACAGAAGAAGAACATCATCATCAGTAGCAGAATCAAAATAACAAGAAACAGAAGAAGAACATCATCATCAGTAGCAGAATCAAAATAACAAGAAACAGAAGAACATCATCATCAGTAGCAGAATCAAAATAACAAGAAACAGAAGAACATCATCATCAGTAGCAGAATCAAAATAACAAGAAACAGAAGAACATCATCATCAGTAGCAGAATCAAAATAACAAGAAACAGAAGAAGAACAACAAAAAGAACAAGAAGGACAAGAAGAACGATAATAATGATAATTGTGATATATCTCTACTGTATTATTCGTGTGAAAAACATAAATACTACGTTTCTGGGCAAATAAAAAATCATCGTCGACTTACAGTGACCCTGGGATCAGAGGCAGTGACATTTTCCAGATGTTTGAAGTCACAGACAATGAAGGCCAGCAGATAGGTAGGCATGATGGGCGTGGTCTGAAAATGGTCCTCTGCCCACCACTTCCCCTCACTGTCTTGTCTGTGAAAACGAAATCCTGTATAGTTTACAACAAGACCAAGAGAAAGAAAACAGAAACGAAAAAGGAAATGAAATGGAATTTTTCCTGGTTAGGCCACAAACCCTTCTGAAAAGCGAACATACAACAACGTGGAATATGCAATGCAAAACAATTTAGTGTAAGGAGCATTACATTGATATCACACACACATACACACAAACACATACATATATATATATATATATGTGTGTGTGTGTGTGTGTGTGTGTGTGTGTGTGTGTGTGTGTGTGTGTGTGTGTGTGTGTATGTGTTTATCCATGATACACCTGTCGCTGTAGTGGTGTAGTGGTTAGCGCAACTGGTTACCAACTAGAAGGTTGAGGGTTCGATTGTCTATCAGTCCCTTCAAAAAATCACTGTGAGATTTTAAGGCTCCATCTGGCTCCCATCCACCACTGAGCACGCTATGGGCTCATTGGGAAGACTGGGAGCAAACAGTCGAGTCTCATTCACTTCAATGATGTACCAATGAGGGCGTTGCTCAAACTTTCTGACCAACGTCGCAGTTATTTTGTCTCTCGGACTTGGCTGAGGCCAGGATATATTATGATAGTAAGCGTAGAGTACAGCCCTGTCATACAATATTAAAAACATCACTGAAACAAACGTATGAATAGAACTATGTACACAGAAACGTTTCCGTATAAAAACAGGCTTATATAGTACCTAAGATTGCCACTAAGAATTCATATTTCCTGAGAGCTTAACTCTTTGACGACAGGCTACTCCGATCGAAGTAACAGCTGAGCTCTCACTGAGGACGGGCTACTTTGATCATAGTAACTGACGGTCTAGGGTATATAACTCCCTCGACTTTTGTTATGCTAATGAGTTGGTAGTTGGCAGTTGCTTCCCTTGTGGAGGGAACTTCCGTTGAACACTTCAGCTACGTTTTGCCGGTTTCTTTGTCTAAAATCGATGGATAAGTTCACTTGCACCTGGTTCTCAGTGATTTCACTGTGGCAGCCTTAGGCCAGCGGGAGAGCTCGGCTGTGGCAAGTGCAGTTACAATAGAGTTAAAGTGCAGTTGATAATTATCCAATCGTCATTTCTTACAGACAGAAAGTATGTGAGGCTTTAAGGAAACATACAGGTGAGTGGTCCAGCCAGGCAGACAATAAGAAAGGAAGAGATCACAAGTCAGGAAAAGGAGCAAAGCAGAAAGTAAGAGAATGAAAGAAAAGAGAAACATCCAGCACACAATTATCAGGAGGTGAGGATAATACTTAAACTGAAAGAGCCCATGGCATGCCCATGGGGAGCAAGTGCTGAAAGGACAGGAAAAGAAATGTATGGCATCTCACATGTAGTTGGTGTCCCTGTGCGCTGCGTTAGCGAGAGAAATATAATCCCGCCCTGTGTCATTACGGCGGACCAAGGTGATGTCAAACGTGGCCTTCAGAGCCGGCTCATCAAAAGACGGGAATGTCTTCCTCGCATAAGGGGGCTCCATTTGAGCTGTGGCCAGGTACCTGTAGCACAAAGAGTTTATTGGTTTATGAACAATCATTGTCAAGCTTGGCGTGTGGATGTCACCGTTGATGGTGACCACGATGATGATTAAGACGAAAAGGATACACATTAGGTAAAAAAAAAAGTGATTTCGTTTTCATGCATGTATAGGTGTTCCCCGACATCCTAATAAAGTTCAAGAACCAATTATCATCATCATCAAATGCTCTGCCACATAGCATTGGCGATTCTGGCCCTCCGTATTTATCTATCCATTGTTGCTGCAAGCACATCCTCCACCCTCTCTGTCCTCAGCCACCCTGCAAGTCCGTCCAATACCTGGGTTTACCTCACGTTCTCTTTTCGTCCAGCTTTCCTGTTGTGACCAGACGCTCTAATTTCCCTTTCCTCATTAAATGGCCAAAAAATGTTGCCTGTCTTTTCCTAATCTCCCTTATCAACGATCTTCTTGTTTCTGCCTCCACCAAGACTGTCTCGTTTGTTTTCTTTGCTGTCCATGGAACTCTCAACATTCTTCTTAGAAACCACATCTCGGCTGCCTCAATCTTGTTCTGGCTTTGCGTGTTGACTATTGACGCCTCACAACCGTACATGGGACAAACATGTTTATACCAGTTTTTGGTATTCTGATTGCTTACCCTGGAATGCTCCTCCACCTGATTCAAAATCCTTTCAAAGCACAGCAACGTTCGAAAGACATCTTCTGTTGCATTTCACAAATACGCTAAAGATATACTACACTGTAGGAATACTGTATTTGATTTACTAACTCACTCTGTAAGAACGATAATTAAATACGCAATATTCGTAACATATTCTACACTATGTGAGTCAGTATCAACATTTTCACTAAAGGCATCCTTATGTTCAATAACAGAACATAACAAACTCTGTAACAAAGTTAAATGATCAATATTTGTATGACAGTATACACTATGGGAGTCAGTATCAACATTTTCACTAAAGGCATCCTTATGTTTAATAACCGAACATAACAAACTCTTTACAATGTTAAATGATCAATATTTGCATCAGATTATACACTATGTGAGTCAGAATAAGTGGTTTTTTTCAGTAAAATCATCCGTATATTTAATAAAGGAACATAACTCATCTGTAACAACGTTAAATGATCAATATTTGTAACAGATTATATGCTTTGTGAGCCAGTGTCAGCATTTTCATTTAAGTCATTCTTATATTTAATAACAGAACATAACTCACTCTGAAACAATGCTAAATGACCAATATCTCTTACTGTACACAACACCCGAACACCTTTTTGTAGAGGGGTCAAATTTTCGACTTTAAAGTCTTTCTCAAGAAACTCAGAATGTCGACTAACAACAAAGCATAGCTATTGAATGACCAATATCTGTAAGAGATTTACACTATGTGAGTCAGTATCTGCATTTTCACCTAGGCCATCCTTTTATGTAATAACAGAACATAACTCACTCTCTAACAATGTTAAATTAACAATATTTGTAAGAGATTATACACTGTGTGAGTCAGTATTTGCATTTAACAAAGGCTATCTTTATATCTAATAACATAACATAACTAACTCTGTAACAACCAATAAATAACCAATATTCGTGACAGATTAAACACTCTGTGACTCAGTCTCAATATTTTCACTAAAGTCTTCCCTACATTTAATAACAGAACATACGACAATCGTAGCGATAACAGTTCCTACACGTTTTAATGTTTTACTCACCTAAGTTTTGCACAAAATGCTTCTACATTTCTATAAGATGTTTCAGAGATGTCAATCTGTTTCAGTAAGCTGAAGTACAATGTCAATAATTTCTAACATGGAAAAATAAAGTGGGAAAATAAAGTATCATAGTCATTGTCATTGTCACTTTCAATAATTTTTAACATGGGAAAATATAGTATCACCTTTATTGTCATTGTCAATAATTCCTAACATGGGAAAATAAAGTATCACGTTTATTGTCATTGTCAATAATTTCTCAATGGGAAAACAAAGTATCATGTTTATTGTCATTTTCAATAATCTCTAACATGGGAAAATAAAGTATCATGTTTATTGTCATTGTCAATAATTTCTAAATGGGAAAATAAAGTATGTTTAGTGTAATTGTCAATAATTTCTAACATGGGAAAATAAAGTATCATGCCTATTGTCATGATCAAGAGTTTCAACATTGGAAAATAAAGTATCATGGTCGTTGTCATTGTCATTGTCGATAATTTCTAACATGGGAAAATACAGTATCATGGTCATTGTCATTGTCAATAATTTTCTAACATGGGAAAATAAATTATACTTCTCCTTGTCATTGTCAGTAATTTCTAACATGAGAAAATAACGTATCATGGTCATTGTCATTGTCAATAATTTCTAAATGGGAAAATAAAGAATCATGTTTATTGTCATTGTCAATAATTTCTAACATAAGAAAATAAAGTATCATGCTTTTTGTCATCGTTAATAATTTCTAATATGGGAAAATAACGTATCATGGTCATTGTCATTGTCAATAATTTCTAAATGGGAAAATAAAGAGTCATGTTTATTGTCATTGTCAATAATTTCTAACATAAGAAAATAAAAATATCATGGTTTTTGTCATCGTCAGTAATTTCTAAATGGGAAAATAAAGTGTCATGTTTATTGTCATTGTCAGTAATTTCTAACATGGGAAAATAAAGTATAATTGTCTTTGTTATTGTCAGTAATTTCTAACATGGGAAAATAAAGTGTCATGTTTATTGTCATTGTCTATAATTTCTAACATAAGAAAATAAAGTATCATGTTTTTTGTCATCGTTAATAATTTCTAACATGGGAAAATAACGTATAATTGTCTTTGTTATTGTCAGTAATTTCTAACATGGGAAAGTAAAGTGTCATGTTTATTGTTATTGTCAGTAATTTCTAACATGGGAAAATACAGTATCATGGTCATTGTCATTGTCAATAATTTTCTAACATGGGAAAATAAATTATACTTGTCCTTGTCATTGTCAGTAATTTCTAACATGGGAAAATAAAGAATCATGTTTATTGTCATTGTCAATAATTTCTAACATAAGAAAATAAAAATATCATGGTTTTTGTCATCGTCAGTAATTTCTAAATGGGAAAATAAAGTGTCATGCTCACTGTCATTGTCAGCAATTTCTAACATGGGAAAATAAGTATAATTGTCTTTGTTATTGTCAGTAATTTCTAACATGGGAAAGCAAAGTGTCATGTTTATTGTCATTGTCAGTAATTTCTAACATGGGAAAGCAAAGTGTCATGTTCATTGTCATTGTCAGTAATTTCTTATATGGGAAAATAAAGTATCATGGCAACTGTCAATAATTTCTAACATGGGAAAATATAGTATCATGGTCATTGCCAGTAATTTCTAACGTGGGAAAGCACAGTATCTTTGCCATTGTCAATAAATTCAATCATGGGAAAACAAAGTATCATGGTCATTGTCACTGTCACTATGACAGTCATGTGGCTGTCACTATCACAGTCATGTCGCTGTCACACACTTACACAGTAGCCTCCCCATCAAGGTAATAGCTCAGGTAGAAACCCTGTCCGTCAGTGGTCAGTGGACCAGTGAAGTGTTTGAACTCCAGCACGTAACGCTTGCCTGCCTCCAGCGTGTCTATGAGGTGCAGGTGGTAAAAATGGCGAAGTTCCTCATAGCTGGAGGATTGGAACAGCTCCCTTTGACTGTTTTCCTGTTTCATAAATACATGAATCATTTACATCCTTTTGACTGTTATCCTGTTTAATAAAAACATGAGTCATTTAGATTCTTTTGACTGTTATCCTGTTCAATAAAAACATGAGTCATTTAGATTCTTTTGACTGTTATCCTGTTTAATAAAAACATGAGTCATTTAGATCCTTTTGACTGTTATCTTGTTTAATAAAAACATGAGTCATTTAGATCCTTTTGACTGTTATCCTGTTTAATAAAAACATGAATCATTAAGATCCTTTTCATTGTTCTCCTGTTTAATAAAAGCATGAATCATTAAGATCCTTTTGACTGTTATCCTGTTTCAGAAATACATGAATCATTAAGACCCTTTTGACTGTTCTCCTGTATAATAAAAACATGAATCATTTAGATCCTTTTGACTTAAATTTAATATAAACATGAGTCATTTAGATCCTTTTGACTGTTATCTTGTTTAATAAAAACATGAGTCATTTAGATCCTTTTGACTGTTATCCTGTTTAATAAAAACATGAATCATTAAGATCCTTTTCATTGTTCTCCTGTTTAATAAAAGCATGAATCATTAAGATCCTTTTGACTGTTATCCTGTATAATAAAAACATGAATCATTTAGATCCTTTTGACTGTTATCCTGTTTCATAAAAACATGAATCATTAGATCCTTTTGACTGTTATCCTGTTTAATAAATACATGAATCATTTAGATTCTTTTGACTGTTTTCCTGTTTCATAAATACATGAATCATTAAGCTCCTTTTGACTGTTATCCTGTTTAATAAAGACATGAATCATTAAGATCCTTTTGACTGTTCTCTTGTTTAATAAATTCATGATTCATTAAGATCCTTTTGACTGTTATCCTGTTTAATAAATACATGAATCATTTAGATTCTTTTGACTGTTATCCTGTTTCAGAAATACATGAATCATTAAGATCCTTTTGACTGTTATCCTGTTCAATAAAAACATGAATCATTTAGATCCTTTTGACTGTTTTCCTGTTTAATAAATACATGAATCATTAAGTTCCATTTGACTGTTCTCCTGTTTCAGAAATACATGAATCATTAAGCTCCATTTGACTGTTATCCTGTTTAATAAAGACATGAATCATTAAGATCCTTTTGACTGTTTTCCTGTTTAATAAATACATGAATCATTTAGATCCATTTGACTGTTATCCTGTTTCAGAAATACATGAATCATTAAGATCCTTTTGACTGTTATACTGTTTAATAAAGACATGAATCATTAAGATCCTTTTGACTGTTCTCTTGTTTAATAAATTCATGATTCATTAAGATCCTTTGGACTGTTATCCTGTTTAATAAAGACATGAATCATTAAGATCCTTTTGACTGTTCTCTTGTTTAATAAATTCATGATTCATTAAGATCCTTTGGACTGTTATCCTGTTAAATAAAGACATGAATCATTAAGATCCTTTTCATTGTTCTATTTAATAAAGGCATGAATCATTAAGATCCTTTTGACTGTTCTTCTGTTTAATAAAGACAGGAATCATTAAGATCCTTTTGACTGTTATCTTGTTTAATAAAAACATGAGTCATTTAGATCCTTTTGACTGTTATCTTGTTTAATAAAAACATGAGTCATTTAGATCCTTTTGACTGTTATCTTGTTTAATAAAAACATGAGTCATTTAGATCCTTTTGACTTTTATCTTGTTTAATAAAAACATGTCATTTAGATCCTTTTGACTGTTATCCTGTTTAATAAAAACATGAGTCATTTAGATCCTTTTGACTGTTATCTTGTTTAATAAAAACATGAGTCATTTAGATCCTTTTGACTGTTATCTTGTTTAATAAAAACATGAGTTATTTAGATCCGTTTGACTGTTATCTTGTGTAATAAAAACATGAGTCATTTAGATCCTTCTGACTGTTATCTTGTTTAATAAAAACATGAGTCATTTAGATCCTTTTGACTGTTATCTTGTTTAATAAAAACATGTCATTTAGATCCTTTTGACTGTTATCCTGTTTAATAAAAACATGAATCATTTAGATCCTTTTGACTTTTATCCTGTTTAATAAAAACATGAGTCATTTAGATCCTTTTGACTGTTATCTTGTTTAATAAAAACATGAGTCATTTAGATCCTTTTGACTGTTATCTTGTTTAATAAAAACATGAGTCATTTAGATCCTTTTGACTGTTATCTTGTTTAATAAAAACATGTCATTTAGATCCTTTTGACTGTTATCCTGTTTAATAAAGACATGAATCATTAAGATCCTTTTCATTGTTCTCCTATTTAATAAAAGCATGAATCATTAAGTTAAGATCCTTTTGACTGTTCTCCTGTTTAATAAAAACATGAATCATTTAGATCCTTTTGACTGTTATCCTGTTTCATAAAAACATGAATCATTAGATCCTTTTGACTGTTATCCTGTTTAATAAATACATGAATCATTTAGATCCTTTTGACTGTTTTTCTGTTTAATAAATACATGAATCATTAAGCTCCATTTGACTGTTATCCTGTTTCAGAAATACATGAATCATTAAGATCCTTTTGACTGTTCTCCTGTTTAATAAAAACATGAATCATTTAGATCCTTTTGACTGTTATCCTGTTTCATAAAAACATGAATCATTAGATCCTTTTGACTGTTATCCTGTTTAATAAATACATGAATCATTTAGATCCTTTTGACTGTTTTTTCTGTTTAATAAATACATGAATCATTAAGCTCCATTTGACTGTTATCCTGTTTCAGAAATACATGAATCATTAAGATCCTTTTGACTGTTATCCTGTTTAATAAAGACATGAATCATTAAGATCCTTTTGACTGTTCTCTTGTTTAATAAATTCATGATTCATTAAGATCCTTTTGACCGTTATCCTGTTTAATAAAGACATGAATCATTAAGATCCTTTTGACTGTTATCCTGTTTAATAAAGACATGAATCATTAAGATCCTTTTCATTGTTCTATTTAATAAAGGCATGAATCATTAAGATCCTTTTGACTGTTCTCCTGTTTAATAAAGACATGAATCATTAAGTTCCTTTTGACTGTTATCATGTTCAATAAAGACATGAATCATTGAAAGATGCAGACTGGGCAACACTACCACATAACATTTCAACAGAGTCAAACAGCTGGAGTTACATGCGCTCCACTGGAATATTCTGGTTGTGTGCAATACGCGATAAGCCCAGCTATGTCCGGAGATACAAAATGGTATATAATTATAATATAGAAATGACACTGAACCATGGTTCCATGAGCACGCAACGAACAGATTATAAGCGCAGGCTTCTGGGGTATACCATGTGTATTTTAGACATCCCTGTCCCACTCATGATGGTCGCAGTTTTACTGCGTATGTAAATATTCCGAGTGGGGAGATGTTGTCTTGTTAAATCTGAAACTAAAACCTGTCATAGACACAGAGATACAATGAAGCAGGCAGACAGACCAACGCACCCCTCTGCCTTGTCAGTATGAAACAGACACACCTCTCTCCCTTGTCAGTATGAAACAGACACACCTCTCTCCCTTGTCAGTATGAAACAGACACACCTCTCTCCCTTGTCAGTATGAAACAGACACACCTCTCTCCCTTGTCAGTATAAAACAGACACACCTCTCTCCCTTGTCAGTATGAAACAGACATACCTCTCTCCCTTGTCAGTATGAAACACACACAGCTCTCTCCCTTGTCGGTATGAAACAGACACACCTCTCTCCCTTGTCATTATGAAACACACATACCTCTCTCCCTTGTCAGTATAAAACAGACACACCTCTCTCCCTTGTCAGTATGAAACAGACACACCCCTCACCCTTGTCAGTACGAAACAGACACACCTGTCTCCCTTGTCAGTACAAAACAGACACACTCTCTCCTTTGTCAGTATGAAACAGACACACCTCTCTCCCTTGTCAATTTGAAACAGACACACCTGTCTCCCTTGTCAGTACAAAACAGACACACTCTCTCCTTTGTCAGTATGAAACAGACACACCTCTCTCCCTTGTCAGTTTGAAAAAGACAAACCTGTCTCCCTTTTCAGTGTGAAACAGACACACCTCTCTCCCTTGTCAGTATGAAACAGATACACCACTCTCCCTTGTCAGTGTGAAACAGACACACCTCTCTCCCTTGTCAGTGTGAAACAGACACACCTCTCTCCCTTGTCAGTATGAAACAGACACACCTCTCTCCCTTGTCAGTATGAAACACACACACCTCTCTCCCATGTCAGTATGAAACAGACACACCTCTCTCCCTTGTCAGTGTGAAACAGACACACCTCTCTCCCTTGTCAGTATGAAACAGACACACCTCTCTCCCTTGTCAGTGTGAAAGAGACACACCTCTCTCCCATGTCAGTGTGAAACAGACACACCTCTCTCCCTTGTCAATTTGAAACAGACACACCTCTCTCCCTTGTCAGTATGAAACAGACACACCTCTCTCCCATGTCAGTGTGAAACAGACACACCTCTCTCCCTTGTCAGTATGAAACACACACACCTCTCTCCCTTGTCAGTATGAAACACACACACCTCTCTCCCATGTCAGTGTGAAACAGACACACCTCTCTCCCATGTCAGTATGAAACAGACACACCTCTCTCCCTTGTCAGTATGAAACACACACACCTCTCTCCCATGTCAGTGTGAAACAGACACACCTCTCTCCCTTGTCAATTTGAAACAGACACACCTCTCTCCCTTGTCAGTATGAAACAGACACACCTCTCTCCCTTGTCAGTATGAAACAGACACACCTCTCTCCCTTGTCAGTATAAAACAGACATACCTCTCTCCCTTGTCAGTATAAAACAGACACACCTCTCTCCTTGTCAGTATAAAACAGACACACCCCTCTCCATTGTCAGTATGAAACAGACACACTTCTCTCCCTTGTCAGTATGAAACAGACACACTTCTCTCCCTTGTCAGTATGAAACAGACACGCTTCTCTCCCTTGTCAGTGTGAAACAGACAACCCTCTCTCCCTTGTCAGTATGAAACAGACACACCTCTCTCCCTTATCAGTATGAAACAGACACACCTCTCTCCCTTGTCAGTATGAAACAGACACACCTCTCTCCCTTGTCAGTATGAAACAGACATACCTCTCTCCCTTGTCAGTATGAAACACACACACCTCTCTCCCTTGTCAGTATGAAACAGACACACCTGTCTCCTTTGTCAGTATGAAACAGACACACCTCTCTCCCTTGTCAGTATGAAACAGACATACCTCTCTCCCTTATCAGTGTGAAACAGACACACCTCTCTCCCTTATCAGTATGAAACACACACACCTGTCTCCCTTGTCAGTATGAAACAGACACACCTCTTTCCCTTGTCAGTATGAAACACACACACCTCTCTCCCTTATCAGTGTGAAACAGACACACCTCTCTCCCTTATCAGTATGAAAACACACACACCTCTCTCCCTTGTCACCACAAAACAAACTCCCGAAAAAGACAAATTTAAAACAAACCAAGGAAGGAAAGCAAATGAAAAAGAAACAATATAATCGAGCCATTCTAACGATTTCCCTTTTTCTTTGAAGACAATCCAAATTGTGTATTTCTCAAGGTTACTGTGACCTTGGAGAAATATCGAAAGGAATAAACTTTACGTGAAGCGAGCGAGGACAATGGCAGATTGTCACAACAGTGAAAACAGAATGTAAATCTTGTGAGTAAATCCTGAGAAAATACTGCTCACACATTCTCCTCAGAAAGTATTAAATCTTACATTTTTTGGTTCAAACGACTTTGATTCTGACACTTTGTTCTCCAAATTTACGCAACTGACCAGTCAGTAAACCAACTGACCATCAATAAACACATTGACCAGTACATAAACCCACCAACTAGTCGGTAAACCAACTGACCAGTCAGCAAACCAACTGACCAGTCAATAAAACA
This sequence comes from Monoplex corrugatus, assembly GCA_030674185.1. Taxonomy (NCBI): domain Eukaryota; kingdom Metazoa; phylum Mollusca; class Gastropoda; order Littorinimorpha; family Ranellidae; genus Monoplex; species Monoplex corrugatus. The sequence goes on from JAPXFY010000033.1 coordinate 34,618,444, forward strand.
ACCGATCAGTTTGTAAACCAACTGACCAGCTCATAAACCGAACAACCAGTCAGTAAACCAACTGACCATCAGTAAACCAGCTGACCATCAGTAAAAGTACTGACAAACTCATAAACCGACCAACCAGTCTGGAAATCGACCAGCCCATAAACCAACCAACCAGTACGTAAACCAAGTCGACCAGCCCCAAACCAGCCAACCAGCCCCAAACCAACCAACCAGCCTATAAACCAACCAACCAGTACGTAAACTAAGTCGACCAACCCATAGACCAATCAACCAGCCTGTAAACCAACTGACCAGCCCATAAACCAATCAACCAGCCTGTAAACCAACTGACCAGCTCGTAAACAGCAGACCAGTTCGTGAACAAAGCAACCAGAAAAATGTAAGAAAAATGACCCTGCCCCACCCCCACCCCCAGACCAACTCACCTGTTTCACAGATATGTCAGTGTCCATGATGGTCAGGCGGTCCATGTGTAGGGTGATGGTGTTGGTGGGGTCGGTGCAGATGACCTCAATGGTGCAGGATCCTTCAAAGTGGAATGTGCTTGAGTCGTTCCCATAGATGTGGGGCTGCAGGCGCACCGTGTAGTGCCGGGGTTCGAACTGTGCTGGCAACCTAGGGGCAAAAATAAATCAACAATTTTTGTTGTTGTTGAATCAGTTCATCATTGATCTATTCTGCTGGTCAGTCATTCAGTCATTTTGATGGTCACTCTGTGTTTGTTCAGAAATCAAACCAATCAATTAGTAAACCAACTGACAACTGATCAGTCATTTAACCAACAGATCAATAAAGTAAACAGTCATTAAACAAATTAACTTACCAACCAACCAGTCAGTAAGTCAACCAACAAACCATCAAACTCACAAACCAGTCCGTAAATCAACACACCAGGCATAAAACAGCAAACCAGATGCAAACCAGCCAGCCATTCAGTAAACCGACCAACCAGTAGGTCACTTTCTTTGTTTCTGCTTTGTTCCTTAACTTTCAGTCATTTGTTCCTATAACTTTCTGCTGAGCTGGGACATTTACCAGTGTATGTTCGATAAAATCTTACGCATTCTCTCCTAGGATTGATATTTAGATACATGTATTAAGTGCATTTAATTCAGGCCCGTTTTTATATGTATTTTAGTGTCCTCCAGTCTCATACATCGAGAACATAACCAACATGAGTGGCCTAAGTATTCAAGAAACTGTCCACAAAAGTCAAGACAGAGCGGCCTGGAGGGAGGTGGTGGTGTCCAGGTGTGCAGCGGCCAACACCGAACCCAGTGACGCCGACAGGTGAGACAGGTGTGAGTGTCCTTAGTTATGTTTAAATTTGTATTCAGGTATGTTTATAAATCTGTGTGAAAGAAAACTGGACGGAGTGGTCATTTCCAAGGGCTTCTCCTTAGATCATGTGCACGAATTCATTGATATGTGTACTTACATTTGTTTTCTTGTTTTTTTTCCTGTTGAAGTTTTATATGTTTTGAAACGGTTATAGCCCTGATGTGGCTCTACGCAGTCAGCTAGGCTTTACACAAAAATAACACAAAAAAACAGCCAGCCTGAAACAAGGCAAGTTAGCTTGGTCTGGTCATGTCACCCATCCTGATACACTGTCCAAGACCATCTGTTAGGGTATACTACAGAAAGGGATGTCATCCATGTTGACAGTAAAGGACTGAGTTGAAAGTATCAGACGTCCGTTTTGTATATGCAGTTCGGCAAATGTAAAGAATGAAGCCCCATTTTTACCCTCGCGTGTCTTTCCCATAACAAGCCTATGGCTGTTCCATATAACTCTCGACGCAGGATTTCAGTGATAGATTTTGTGCACGCACTTGAACAGACTGCTGAAATTAAGCCTTTGAAAGGGTGAGGAGTAGAGATAGGGTTAGTGTTATGATCAATTGGTGTATGCATAACAGTTGGATTTTTGATGCACATGAAATAGAGTCGCAAACTTTACACTGTCAGTACTATCGTAACTTTGTCTGTCTTTAAGCAACTGGATTCCTCCTGTCTGGTAAGTACAGTGTGGACATTTTTTTATCTCCAAAGTCAACACGTGTGCAGACCTGCCAGTGCCTAAACCCCTTTCATATGTATATGCTTACAGGACAACCACTTAAGTGCTGTCAACGTAGAATTTACGGAGCTCTCGCAGCCTTCTGTGGTACCTACAAACGTACAATTTACGGTGGTAGTTCGACACGTTTCAGCCTAATGTAAATGGGAGAGAAGCACTGACTGATGTTGTCAGTCTCAGAGACGATTCATAAAAGTGGCTTCCCTTACATGATTTTTTGACCAATGCAACCCTGACCAGACTGGTTTTATTTATCTGAAAAGAGAAACTGGTTTTCAGCAAAATGCTGACACCAGGACTATCTTGCACTGCTGCATATTTTTAGCCTTTGAAAGCATATGAGTTGAGTCAAGAACTTATAAATGATTTGAGGATGATTCAGAAGACAATTCTGACACATGAAGAGGTTGAAAACAGCAGTAACTCGCTGTTGGTATGAAATGTGCACCAGACAGACCCAACACGAAAAGTATTGATTTTACTAGCACCTGACACAAAGTGTTTGTGGCCACAGGTTATACTGGCAGCTAGCCAGCAACTTCACACGTTCAAACAGACAGGAGAATACCGCAACACTTTCAGTGAATAGTATTAGAAGTGGCAAGTGGAGGACGAGGGTGATGGAGTGGGGTGGGGGGGGGGGCGTTGTGGCAGCAGACACTTGACCAGATCAAGCCTCTTAGTGGACTAGTACGCTGTAGCTGTTTGTAGCTCGTCAGCTGTCAGTGATCTGTTAGTAGGAGGTCAGCCAAAGTCTGAATACTTTTAGATTTCGTCAGGAGGGTCATATCTGCTATTTTTTCAATTGTCTGTTTGGTTTCTATCATGAGTGGTTATGAGGCTTTTTATGGGAATTTCCACAAAATATTACAAATATGTAGTAATTTCGAGCCATGCCTAATGCATCATTCTATGTAATTTCATGCAAAGATTCCCATACATATGTAAGCAACAGTTGTTTTATTGTACATGGTTGTCATGCAACGTTTTTCCCTGGCACATGGAAAACACTAGATGTCAAAAAACGTCGGCATTCATGGGGTCTCGAAAATTTCCTGTATGTCATCATCATCATCATCATCATCATTATCATCAGGTGCCTTGCTGCATGGAGTTGGCGATCATGGACTTCCATCTGTCTCTATCTCTTGTTGCCTCAAGCATCTCTTCCACCCTCTTTGTCTTCAGCCACTCTGCAAGTCCATCTAGTATCTTCTCCCTGGGTCTACCTGGTGCTCTCTTTCCCTCCAGCTTTCCCGTTGTGATCAGGTGCTCCAATTCCCCTTTCCTCATAAAATGGCCTATAAATGTTGCCTGCCTTTTCCTAATCTTCTTTATGAATGATCTACTTGTGTCTGCCTCCATCAAGACTGTCCCGTTTGTTTTTTTGTTTTTTGGTTGTTGTTGTTGTTTTTTTTTGCTGTCCATGGAACTCTCAACATTCTTCTTAGAAACCACATCCCAGCTGCCTCGATCTTGTTCAGGCTTTGCTTGTTGACCGTCCACGCCTCACAATGATACAAGTGTATTGGTTCTATATAACATTCAAGAACTCTCTTCCTGGTGTTAAATGACAGGCATTTGTTGGTAAGAATGCTTTTCATCTTCTTGAATGCTGTTTTGGCTTGGCCGATTCTGCCGGTTATTTCTGATATGCATCTGCCGTCTGGTGAAATGATCGTTCCCAGGTATTTAAAGTTATCAACCTGTCTCAAGGTTGTGCCGTTTGCTGTTATTTTGCATGAGGGGATTTCATGCTTTTTACTGATCACCATGACTTCAGTCTTCCTGCTGTTTAGTTCCAACCCCTTACCTTTGCTTTCTATTTCTAGTATATTCACAAGGTTTTGTAGGTCTCTTTCATTTTCTGCAATTAGCACCTTGTCATTTGCGTATCGAATGTTGTTTATCATTTTTCCTCCAACCTTTAATCCAGGGTCTTCTAGGTTTCTCATGATGTTTTCGCTGTAATGTGAAAACATATCTGGTGACAAAACACAACCCTGTCTGACTCCTCTTTTGATGTTTTGGAAGGAGCTTATATCGTTTTCTATTTTCATCGCAGCTGTTTGTTCCCAATACATATTTCTGATTATTCATAGATCTTTTCCATCAATATTGAGTTTTTCTAGTTGGTTGATCAATTCTTCATGTCGTACCCGATCGAAGGCCTTGGTATAATCAACAAAGCATAAATATGTGTATGTAAGTCCACCAAAAACTGAGTATGCAGACTGTGCAGCAACATACCTTCTGCACAGTGCGGAAAAACAACATGTGGACACACTCACAAGAAACATGGAGCACCATACAATAAAAAAAATGTCCCCCTCCCTACTGACCACATTCGACGCAACATCTAATGGTAACGACTGACCTGATCCGGTAATGGCTTTTTTCCTTGAAACTATTCTCCTTAAAACTATGGCGCAACCGCCATCTGCTGGGCCACTCACCTGTAGTTGATCCTGCCACCGGTGTCTTCATCAGGTTTGAGCCAGTCTTCCAGAGCAGACTGGTACTTTGTCAACCATTCAATGTTGGCCTGTGTTAGGGCCCAGGCTGCGATTATGGCGGGTGTCAAAGCTGAGGTATCACCAGTCTCTTGGAGTAGCTTGAGCTGTGAGAAAAAAACAACTGAAGTAATTATCTTTAACCTCTTGGCTGTTCGGGCTTTGAGCTGCAGTGTATGCTCAGGAAATTTTTCAGGGAAAAAAACTCAAAAAATGACACCTACAACATTTGTTCACTGATATGTCTAAAACTGTACATAAAAAAAATGTTTAATGAGTTTTTAAAAATGCAGAAAGATCCTTCTATAACAATAGCATTTGCAAGTATGGAGTCGCACTGCCACACAATCTTCCTGAAATGCCACAGTCCTTTTATTGCTTATTCTCTCTCTGTCTCTGTCTCTGTCTCTGTCTCTGTCTCTCTCTCTCTCTCTCTCTCTCTCTCTCTCTCTCTCGCTCAGATAAACATACACACACAGACAGACAGACACACACACACACACTCTGTCTCTCTCTCTCTCTCTCTCTCACACACACACACACACACGGATACAAACTTACACACACGCACACACATATACACATACTTGCAAACGCACACACTGTCCACGTGCTCAACACAACACACACACACCACGCACGCACGTATGCACGCACGCACACACACACAAACACACACACACACACAAACACACACACACACACAC
>JAPXFY010000033.1:34628755-34636255 GCA_030674185.1 Monoplex corrugatus
TGTCATTATAATTATTATAACAATAAGCGTAAATTATAACCCTGTCATTATAATTATTATAACAATAAGCGTAAATTATAGCCCTGTCATTATAATTATTATAACAATAAGCGTAAATTATAACCCTGTCATTATGATTATTATAACAATAAGCGCAAATTATAACCCTGTCACTATAATTATTATAACAATAAGCGTAAATTATAACCCTGTTATTATAATTATTATAACAATAAACATAAATTATAACCCTGTCATTATAATTATTATAACAATAAGCATAAATTATAACCCTGTCATTATAATTATTATAACAATAAGCATAAATTATAACCCTGTCATTATAATTATTATAACAATAAGCGTAAATTATAACCCTGTCACACAGTCTTAATCCTGGATGGAACTCTATGGAATCATGATTATCATACTCATCACCATCTTCCTCATCCTCATCCTCATCATCCTCATCCTCATTATCAACATCGTGGCATTGTAAAATTGTTCCATCTTTTGTTGCCATTAAAGTGAGCAGAAAATGGGACAGACATGAAAAGAAGAGCATAAATGAAACGTCTCACTGCAATATTTTTTTTAAAAAAAACATAAAAAGGACGTCACTGACGTGTCAGCCAATGAGAAGAGGTGTTCCACAACGAAGTTGAAGGCGATGTCACGACCCCATCGATTGGCTGCAACGGCTTCGATCGTCTGTCGGACATCTTGGGTTTTGATTTCACTCGTGTTCCTCGTCATTTCCAACACTCTGCCCACATCAGACGTGAAATAAAATAAAACTGCATATTTCAACAGTGTGCAATCAGCACACAGAACAACTTACACATTAGACATAAAATAAAATAAAACTGCATATTTCAACAGTGTGCATTCAGCACACAGAACAGCTTACACATTAGACGCGAAATTAAATAAAACTGCATATTTCAACAGTGTGCATTCAGCACACAGAACAGCTTACACATTAGACATAAAATAAAATAAAACTGCATATTTCAACAGTGTGCATTCAGCACACAGAACAGCTTACACATTAGACATAAAATAAAATAAAACTGCATATTTCAACAGTGTGCATTCAGCACACAGAACAGCTTACACATTAGACGCGAAATTAAATAAAACTGCATATTTCAACAGTGTGCATTCAGCACACAAAACAGCTTACACATTAGACGCGAAATTAAATAAAACTGCATATTTCAACAGTGTGCATTCAGCACACAGAACACTTACACATCAGACATGAAATGAAATAAGACTGCATATTCCAAGACATGAAATAAAACTGCATATTCCAAGAAATGAAATAAAACTGCATATTTCAACAGTGAACAAACAGCACACAGAACACTTACACATCAGACATGAAATAAAACTGCATATTTCAACAGTGAACAAACAGCACACAGAACACTTACACATCAGACATGAAATAAAACTGCATATTTCAACAGTGAACAAACAGCACACAGAACACTTACACATCAGATATGAAATGACATAAAACTGTATATTTCAACAGTGAACATTCAGCACACATGCACAGAACACTTACACATCAAACATGAACTAAAACTGCATATTTCAATAGTGTACAGTCAGCACATTGACAGTACACAGACAAGAAATGACATAAAACTGCATATTTCAACAGTGTACAATCAGCACACAGAACAGCTTACACATCTGCGGTTGCTTACTTTGATTTTTATTGTTTAAAGCCTGGCCGACTGTGCACAACGTATCAGAGCTGCATCATCATTATCATGCGCCATGCCGCATAGCCATTATGGCCTTCCTACGGAATCTATCTTTTGTCACAGCAAGAGCATCTCCTACCGTTCTCTACGAAACTAACATTTTCTCACACATACCTGGTGATCTTTTTCCTTCAAGTTTTCCTGTTGTGACCAGGTGTTCAAATTTCTCTTGCTTCATAAAATGTCCTAATAATGTTGCTCGTCTCTTTTTTTCTGATCTTCTCCATTAAAGTTCTTTTTTGTGTTTGCTTCTCTCATGATTGTCTCGTTGTTTTCTTTGCTTTCCATGGAATGTTTTCTCTGCTGTCCATTGAACTCTTAACATTCTTTTTGGAAACAACATTTCAGCTGCCTCCATCTTGTTTTGACTTTGCTTGTTGATTGTCCAGGCCTTGCATCAGTACAGCAGCATTGGTTCTATATGACAGAAAAGCTCTCTTTCTGACATCTGTTGGTAGGTATTCGTTGGTAAGAACGGTTTTCATTTTCTTGAATGCTGTTTCAGCTTGGCCAATTCTGTTGGATGTTTCCAATATGCATCTGCCGTATAGAGAGATGCTTGTTCTACGGTATTTTAACTTATCAACTTTTTCTCAGTGTTATGCCATTTGACGTTATTTTATTTGAGGGTAGTTCTTGGTGGGGGTGTTTTTTTTAATGATTACCATGACTTCAGTCTTCTTGATATTTAGTCCAGCCCTTTATTTCTGCTTTCCATTTCTATTACATTCACACGATTTTGTAGGTCCTTTTCATTTTCTGCCAATTAGAACGGTGTAGTCTGCATTAAGAAAATTCTTTTTTATCCCCCCCTCCAACTTTTATCCCAGAGCATTCTTCTAGGTTCTTTATGATGAAATTTGATACAAAGTGAAACACGTCTGGTGACAGAACACATTCCTGTCTAACGCTTCTTTTAATAATTTGAAAAGAGCTTATATCAGTATATCTTTTTCTATTCTAGTTCCTGGTGTTTGTTTCCAATCCATATTCCTTATTATTCTTCGATCATCCTCCATCAATATTGAGCTTTTCCAATTTGATTGATCAATTCTTCTGTCTTACCATAGCCTTGGTATAATCAACAAAACATAAGTATAAATCTTCATTCAATTCAATTTATCTTTCTATACAAGTTCTTAGGATAATATATATATATTGCATCAGCAGTTCCTTTCTATTCAACATTTCCACATTATTTTTCTACTTTTTTTCTGGTTTGATTCTATTCCTTCTCATCATGATTATTCTTGATAGAATCTCTGTCACATGACTCATCGGGCTGATTGTACGATGGAGTTCACGTTCTATAGCCTTTGTTTCATTGTTTTGTTTGTTTTCTTTGGAAGTGCAATGAAAATTGACTTTGACCTGTTTTTTGTTTGTTTGGTTGTTTGTTTGTTTTTGTTGTTGTTGTTGTTGTTGTTGTTTTTTTGGGGGGTGTTCAGGTGTCGTCAATTTCATTTAGGAGGACTGTTATTTTTTCAATGCCAATTTCAGCTAGAGCCTCAATTATGTCTATAGTAATATTGTCTGGTCCTGGGGCTTTTCCACGTTTCATCTTTATCGACACTGTGCGTGTATGTGTGTGTATGTATGTGTGAGTGTGTGTGTGTGTGTGTGTGTGTGTGTGTGTGTGTGTGTGTGTGTGTGTGTGTGTGTGTGTGTGTGGGTGTGTCGTGTATGTATGTATGTATGTATGTATGTACGTATGTATAATGTATGTATGTATGTATGTAAGTATGTATATATGTGTGGAAGGATGAATGTGTGTATATGTATGAATGTATGTGTGTGGTTGTATGTATTATGTATGTATGTATGTATGTATGTATGATGTATGTATGTATGTATGTATGTATGTATATATGTCTATATGTCTATGTGAGTGTGTGTGTGTGTGTGTGTGTGTGTGTGTGTGTGTTGTGTGTGTGTGTGTGTGTGTGTGTGTGTGTGTGTTGTGTGTGTGTGTGTGTGTGTGTGGTGCATGCACGCGTGACAAAACTGTGAACAAGATTTCTTTAGCTGTTCCCGGAAGTATCTGTACCCAAATGGGGTCAAGGATGAAGAACATTAAAGAATCATTAAAGCATAAGTTATAGGTCACAACACCAAGGTCAAGGTCACACACAGAGACACATACTCACCCACACACACACACACACACACATACACACACACACGCACACACACACACACACACACAAAACACACACACACACACACAGACACACACACACACACACACACACACACACACAAGTTCAAAAACAGCTCTTTTTGATGAAGACGTGTGTTAATAGAACTTTCTCAGGAACTTCGAAAATGTTTCAATGTTGTTGTCACCGTTGTAACAGGCTGTCATTGTCCTCGATTCACGTCATCTATTCTGTCATCTGATAATAATTCAATGTCACAATGACCTTTATAGATACAAACATGTTTCAATGTTGTTATCGCCGTTGTAACAGTTTACCGCTGTCCTCACGTTAAAACTAAGTTTGAAAAAACAATTACAAACAGAAAAGAAATCGGCAAAAGCAGAACCCAGGCGGTTGGACACCTCTGCACAGAACGCCTGTGTAAAGCGAAGTGCCTCTAGGATCGGCCTTGTGTCCCACATGAAGACCCACACCAGGTGATAAAGGACAAGTATAGTTACTCGTCCCTCGGATCGACAAGGGAGAGCCCATCATCAAACAAGTGCAGTGAAAACATATAATTTAAAACAAATATAACTAGTCAAGGTCTTGCCAGCGCATAGGGTTTTGCGCAGGCTTAGGGCGTCTACCAGATAAATGTTAAAATATTTGGATGGAGCATATATGGAATTGTCAGAGTGTGGTGAATACCCCTTGAACAGACTCCAAACCCCAAACAAAGGACAATACAATTGTATGATCATGAATCACCTGCGCAGCAGTGATGGCTCCTTGCTACAGGCCAAAGCACGTCGGAGTCTGGCATTCTCTATGGCGTCTGTCTCTGTCTTGTACTTGTTGTAGACAAACTGCCAGTCAGCCTGGTCCCCTCTCTCTACTGCTGTGCAGTAAAACCGGTATCTTAGGTTCGGATCGATTCTGAAAATGTAAAAATGTGTAGGACATAAACAATATCAACACAACAACTAATTTCTCCGATATTACGTTGACTTGGAGAATTTGACTCATATAACCAAGTACCAAGCTTATGCCACGATCATTTTGGATCTTCTCCATCACATGGCACCAGTGGCCTCAGGCCATGTGAAATTCGTTCCGATCGTGAAGACGTTAACTTGAGAAACTGAAACTGAAGCTAAAACTGAAACTGAAAATGAAACTGAAACTGAAAAACTGAAAGTGAAACTTAAATTGAAATTGAAACTGAAACAAAAACCGAAACTGAAACAAAAACTGAAACTGAAATTAAACTAAAACCGAAACTGAAACTAAAATTGAAACTTAAACCAAAACTGAAACTAAAATTGAAACTTAAACCAAAACTGAAACTAAAATTGAAACTAAAACCAAAACTGAAATTAAAATTGAAACTTAAACCAAAACTAAAACTAAAATTGAAACTAAAACCGAAACTGAAACTAAAATTGAAACTAAAACCGAAACTGTAACTAAAATTGAAACTAAACCTGAAACAGAGTGCGTGCTGCCACACACGGGACATGGATTCACTGTCTCATCCCAAGACCAGCACCAAGACCTCTACTCCAAACCTAGTGAAAGAGAAGGAAGAGAGGGTGAAGGGGGGATCGGAACGTGAAGAAGAAAATCCCAAGGATCGAACTCGAAACTTCTAACTGTCCGAACAGGTGCACTAACCAACTGGGCCAAATACTTATCCATTCTGATTGGGTGACTCCAGACGTTATAAATAGAACTTTTTTTTTGAGGGGGGAGGGGGGAATGACTCTTCGAAGATGAGGAAGATTTCCGACAATCGTCTGGACTGTGGCTGTGGGACTCCAGTGCATGAATCACTGAATGAGATCATGGTCAAACTGTTGTTGCACAACGACACAATCAATCTCTTGGTCCAGGTAGTTGGGCCTTTGTGGTACACTACTCTTTGTCACAAATGGGACACAACAAGAGCAGTAATCTATGAATAACTATTAGCATATTAACATTAATTGGTACACAACTCTTGTCACAGACTGGGACACAACAAGAGCAGTAATCTATGAATAACTATTAGCATATTAACATTAATTGGTACATAACTCTTTGTCACAACTGGGACACAACAAGGGCAGTAATCTATGAATAACTCTTAGCATATTAACATTAATTGGTACACAACTCTTGTCACAACTGGGACACAACAAGGGCAGTAATTTGTGAATAACTATTAGCAAATTAACATTAATTGGTACACAACTCTTGTCACAACTGGGACACAACAATGGCAGTAATTTATGAATAACTATTACCATATTAACATTGATTGGTACACAACTCTGTCAGACTGGGACACAAGAGCAGTAACTGGTGAAAAACTATTAGCAAATTAACATTAATTGGTACACAATTCTTTGTACACACCGGTACACAACGAGAGCAGTAATTTGTGAATAATTATTAGCGTATTAAAATTAACTGGTACACCGCTCTGTCACACACCAGAACACAGTAAGAGCAGTAATTGCTAAATAACTACTAGCATATTTAAATCAATCCTATTCCGCCATTTTCTCCTGCTCAGCGAAACGTCAGGGAAGTCTCATTGTGATTTTTTCACAATTCAAGTGTTCGTTCAAATTTGACAGAAATCTTGCGCCTGTCTTGAGTGGCTACATTAAGATCCGACTTGTGATTGCAACATTAACATACGCCTTGTGATTGCTACATTAAGATACACCTTGTGATTGCTACATTAAGATACACCTTGTGATTGCTACATTAAGATACGCCTTGTGATTGCTACATTAAGATACGACTTGTGATTGCTACATTAAGATACACCTTGTGATTGCTACATGAAGATACACCTTGTGATTGCTACATTAAGATACACCTTGTGATTGCTACATTAAGATACACCTTGTGATTGCTACATCAAGATACACCTTGTGATTGCTACATTAAGATACGCCTTGTGATTGCTATATTAAGATACATCTTGTGATTGCTACATTAAGATAACACCTTGTGATTGCTACATTAAGATACACCTTGTGATTGCTACATCAAGATACGCCTTGTGATTGCTACATTAAGATACACCTTGTGATTGCTACATTAAGATATGCCTTGTGATTGCTACATTAAGATACGCCTTGTGATTGCTACATTAAGATACACCATGTGATTGCTACATTAAGATACACCTTGTGATTGCTACATCAAGATACGTCTTGTGATTGCTACATTAAGATACACCTTGTGATTGCTACATTAAGATACACCTTGTGATTGCTACATTAAGATATACCTTGTGATTGCTACATTAAGATACGCCTTGTGATTGCTACATTAAGATGCACCTTGTGATTGATACATTAAGATACACCTTGTGATTGCTACATTAAGATACACCTTGTGATTGCTACATTAAGATACACCTTGTGATTGCTACATTAAGATACACCTTGTGATTGCTACATTAAGATACACCTTGTGATTGCTACATTAAGATACACCTTGTGATTGCTACATTAAGATTCACCTTGTGATTGCTACATTAAGATACACCTTGTGATTGCTACATTAAGATACACCTT
>JAPXFY010000033.1:34638755-34643755 GCA_030674185.1 Monoplex corrugatus
GTTCTCACCTACGCTCGTGCGTACCGGTGTACATACATACGTCGTGATTTTTTAAAATTCTGCAGCACACTGCACACGTAGGTCTTATTTGGCAACGTGCGCACGTGCATAACACACGCACGCATGCACAAAATGGGATGTCTGCGTGAACAGGCGCTAGGTTTTCATCTACGCTCGTGCCTAGCTGTGTACATACCCACGTCGGGTCCCTTTTGTTGTTGTTGTTGGTTGTTGTTGGTTTTTTTTTGCACGTGCACACCTTGTGAATATACTAGAAATAGAAAGCAAAGGTAAGGGGCTGGAACTAAACAGCAGGAAGACTGAAGTCATGGTGATCAGTAAAAAACTTGAAATCCCCTCGAGCAAAATAACAGCAAATGGCACAACCTTGACACAGGTTGTTAAATTCAAATACCTGGGAACGATCATTTCATCAGACGGCAGATGCACATCAGAAATAGTCGGCAGAATCGGCCAAGCCAAAACAGCATTCAAGAAGATGACAAGCATTCTTACCAACAAATGCCTGTCAATTAACATAAGGAAGAGAGTTCTTGAATGTTACAGTATATAGAACCAATACTGTTGTACGGATGCGAGGCGTGGACAGTCAACAAACAAAGCCAGAACAAGACTGAGGCAGCTGAGATGTGGTTTCTAAGAAGAATGTTGAGAGTTCCATGGACAGCAAAGAAAACAAACGAGACAGTCTTGATGGAGGCAGACACAAGTAGATCACACGTAAGGAAGATTAGGAAAAGACAGGCAACATTTATAGGCCATTTTATGAGGAAGGGCGATTTGGAGCACCTGGTCACAACGGGAAAGCTGGAGGGAAAGAGAGCACCGGGTAGACCCAGGGAGAAAATGCTGGACGGACTTGCAGAGTGGCTGGGGACGAGGAGAGTGGGGGAGATGCTGAGGGCAACGAGAGATAGAGACAGATGGATGTCCATGATCGCCAACGCCATGCGGCAGGGCACCTGATGATGATGATGATGACACCACACGCACGCATGCACAAATGGGATGTCTGCGTGAACAGGCGTTAGGTTCTCACGTGTGTTCGTGTGCAGCTGCGAGCATACATGCGTTGTTTCTTTTTTAGCAGTGAACACACAAGGACACACGTGTGTGCACGCACATACACTCAAACACATCTACACACATGCATACACATACACATACACCCACACACGTACATACATACACATACATTTTTTTCACACGCACAAACAGCCACGTGCACACAAACTTACAGACACACTCATCCCCACATATATCCAGAACACACACACACACACACACACACACACAGGGGGGGGAGAGGTAGGGAGAGAGACAGAGAGACACAGACACAGACAGAGAGACAAAGACACACACAGAGAGAGAGCAAGCACCACACAGGAAATGTCTGAACTTCGTCATAGTGACACAGTATTAATAAAAGGTCTTCTCTGGAAGGTATTTCTGGTTCCCACAGGCTTTCTGGTACAAGGACTTTGACTGAACAAACTTGCGTTTGGTGGTGTGCGGTGACGCCGAAATAAGTGGTGTGAATCAACACCACTGAGATGAGGCAGAGGTTGGGACACAATAAAACCCCAAACAACGAAAAAACAAAAAAAAAAAAAAACAAAAAAAAACATACCAAACATACAAAACAGAAACAAAACAAAAGCAAGACAAAAAGAAAACGAAAACAAAACCATCAAAGCAAAAATACAGCAAACATCACGCACACACGGACACAAACACAGACACACCACGAACACAAACAACACACAGACACACACACGAACACAAACACACACAAAACCAAAACAAGCAACATCACGCACACACAAACACACACACACAACACACACACACACACACACACACACACACACACAAACACACACACACACACACACACACACACACACACACACACACACACACAACACCACACACACACAAACACACACAAACACACACACATACACACACACACACACACACACACACACCACCAAACACACACAAACACACACACCTACACGAACACACACACACACACACACAAACACATACGAACACAAACGTACACAAAGCAAGCAAGCAAACTTACACGTCAAGAGGTGAGAGGTCAGCTGTGATGTCCAGACCCAGGTCTTGGAGAGGTCCACTCACTGTCTCTCTCATGAACGTCTGCAGCGTACACACAAACACACAAATACACATGTACAGGTATCTGTATATGAGTCTCACACACACACACACACACACACACACACACACACACACACGAGAGACATATATATATATATATATATATATATATATATATATATATATATGCACACACACGCGCGCGCGCGAAACGTGCACATGCGCATACGCACGCAAGGATACATACACACACACACACGCACGCACGCATGCACACACACACAAACACACACTCAGAGACAGAGACAGACAAAGAAACAGACTTAGAAAAAGACAAAGACAAAGACAGAAACACCGGAAGAAAGAGAGAGACCTAGACCGAGAGAAACAAAATAAAAAACAGAGAGAGAGAGAGAGAAAGAGAGATCGAGAGAGAGAGAGAGACAGAGAAAGAGAGAGGGAGAGGGAGAGAGAAGAAGACAGACAGACAGGAACAGAGACAGAGAGAGTCAGAGAGAGACACAGAGACAGAGACAGAGGAGACAGAGACAGAGAGACAAAGCGAGAGACACAGAAATAAAAGAAACAAACAGAGAGAGAGGGAGGGAGGGAGGTGGACGGTACGTACCTCCAAGTAAGCATACAACGGAGAGCGGTCCAACATCAGTTCCACATAGTCCATTTCACGGGCAAAAGCTCTCCAGGGGACGTAATCCACTTCCTTGGACAGATAATCCATGGTTTTCAGAGCTGTAGGCATGTCCAACAGCTCAGCCCTGAAATACAGAAAACAAAGCCATGCACATCCGGGAAGGCAACGCAGAACCAACAGGAATAGACAGCAAAGAACTGGAACAAGTCATCATCATCATCATCAGGTGCCCTGCCGCATGGCGTTGGCGATCATGGACTTCCATCTGTCTCTATCTCTCGTTGCCCCTAGCATCTCCCCCACCCTCCTCGTCCCAGCCACTCTGCAAGTCCGTCCAGCATTTTCTCCCTGGGTCTACCCGGTGCTCTCTTTCCCTCCAGCTTTCCCGTTGTGACCAGGTGCTCTAAATCCCCCTTCCTCATAAAATGGCCTATAAATGTTGCTTGTCTTTTCTAATCTTCCTTATGAGTGATCTACTTGTCTGCCTCCATCAAGACTGTCTCGTTTGTTTTCTTTGCTGTCCATGGAATTCTCAACATTCTTCTTAGAAACCACATCTCGGCTGCCTCAATCTTGCTCTGGCTTTATTTGTTGACTGTCCACGCCTCACATCTGTACAACAGTATTGGTTCTATATAACATTCAAGAACTTTCTTCCTGATGTTAAATGACAGGCATTTGTTGGTAAGAATGCTTGTCATCTTTTTGAATGCTGTTTTGGCTTGGCCGATTCTGCCGGCTATTTCTGATGTGCATCTGCCGTCTGATGAAATGATCGTTAAAGCAAAGGAAAGGGGCTGGAACTAAACAGCAGGAAGACTGAAGTCATGATGATCAGTAAAAAACAT
Source organism: Monoplex corrugatus (assembly GCA_030674185.1). Taxonomy (NCBI): domain Eukaryota; kingdom Metazoa; phylum Mollusca; class Gastropoda; order Littorinimorpha; family Ranellidae; genus Monoplex; species Monoplex corrugatus. Next base: position 34,642,410 of record JAPXFY010000033.1, read on the forward strand.
GAAATCCCCTCATGCAAAACAACAGCAAATGGCACAACCTTGACACAAGTTGAAAAATTCAAATACCTGGTAACGATCATTTCATCTGGAAGAAGTGCATCAGTTCAAATACCTGAATTCAATATAATCAGACAATGGTGAATGTCTAACCGACATAAACAAAAGAACAGTTATGGGCAGGAATAGAATGGTGGAGCTGGTTGATATCTTGGAAGAACAAGTCGATTGGAGAAACTTTAATGATGAAAATAATGAGCTGTGTGCTATGGACAATTATGACGTATGAGGCACAGGGATGGACACTGTGAGAAAGTTATACTAAAAAGATGGATTCTGCTGACAGGAAATTATATCAAAAGACTGATTCTGCTGAGAGAAAGTTCTACTAAAAAGATCGATTCTGCTGAGAGAAAGTTCTACTAAAAAGATCGATTCTGCTGAGAGAAAGTTAGACTAAAAAGATGGATTCTGCTGAGAGAAAGTTACACCTAAAAGATGGATTCTTCTGAGAGAAAGTTAGACTAAAAAGATGGATTCTGCTGAGAGAAAGTTATACTAAAATGATCCACTCTGCTGAGAGAAAGTTATACTAAAAAGATCGATTCTGCTGAGAGAAAGTTATACTAAATGATCCACTCTGCTGAGAGAAAGTTATACCTAAAAGATCGATTCTGCTGAAAGAAAGTTATTCTAAAAAGATCAATTCTGTGGAAAGAAAGTTATACTAAAAAGATCGATTCTGCTGAGAGAAAGTTATACTAAAATGATCCATTCTGCTGAGAGAAAGTTAGACTAAAAAGATCGATTCTGCTGAGAAAAAGTTATACTAAAATGATCGATTCTGCTGAGAGAAAGTTAGACTAAAAAGATCGATTCTGCTGAGAGAAAGTTATACTAAAACGATCGATTCTGCTGAGAGAAAGTTATATCAAAGTGATCAATTCTGCTGAGAGAAAGTTATAGCAAAGTGATCGATTCTGCTGAGAGAAAGTTATATCAAAGTGATCGATTCTGCTGAGAGAAAGTTATATCAAAGTGATCGATTCTGCTGAGAGAAAGTTATATCAAAGTGATCGATTCTGCTGAGAAAAAAGTTATATCAAAGTGATCGATTCTGCTGAGAGAAAGTTATATCAAAGTGATCGATTCTGCTGAGAGAAAGTTATATCAAAGTGATCGATTCTGCTGAGAGAAAGTTATATCAAAGTGATCAATTCTGCTGAGAGAAAGTTATATCAAAGTGATCAATTCTGCTGAGAGAAAGTTATATCAAAGTGATCGATTCTGCTGAGAGAAAGTTGTATCAAAGTGATCGATTCTGCTGAGAGAAAGTTATATCAAAGTGA
>JAPXFY010000033.1:34648755-34668755 GCA_030674185.1 Monoplex corrugatus
ACATTTATTATTCTGCACGCACTTACACACACAGGATTATAGCGTCGGAAGGTCCGCACACACGTTGGCCTGAGAGATGGGAACCATCTCCATCTTTTACCCACCAGGAGCTGGCTGGTTACCGGCGGATCGAACAAGGTTGAGTTCTCTGCCACCTCACTCCCCTACGACCCCAAGGTTATGGAACTATCTAGGTAGGTCCTCAAGACCTGGTCAGCTCGTGGGTTTATGTGGAGGCTTAAAAGTCTTGTGCCGTGATCATTCTGGACCTTCTCCATCACATGGCACCTGTGACGTTAGTGCATATGGAATTCACTCTGAGCGCGGATACGTCATCTTCAGAAATTGAAACTGAAACCGAATCGAAACCAGGACCTTCCGATGGGAAATCCGTAGTTCATCCACCTGACCACCGCTACCTGTATTACTGATATTATCATGTTACTTCCACTTACTGTGTGGTCAGTGTTGAATTGTTCATCCACCTGACCACCGCTACCTGTATTGCTGATATTACCACGTTACTACCTGTATTGCTGATATTACCACGTTACTACCTGTATTGCTGATATTATCATGTTACTACCTGTATTGTTGATATTATCATGTTACTACCTGTATTGCTGATATTACCACGTTACTACCTGTATTGTTGATATTATCATGTTACTACCTGTATTGCTGATATTACCACGTTACTACCTGTATTGTTGATATTATCATGTTACTACCTGTATTGCTGATATTACCACGTTACTACCTGTATTGCTGATATTACCACGTTACTACCTGTATTGCTGATATTACCACGTTATTACCCGTACTGCTGATATTACCACGTTACTACCTGTATTGCTGATATTACCACGTTACTACCTGTATTGTTGATATTACCACGTTACTACCTGTATTGCTGATATTACCACGTTACTACCTGTATTGTTGATATTACCACGTTACTACCTGTATTGTTGATATTACCACGTTACTACCTGTATTGTTGATATTACCACGTTACTACCTGTATTGTTGATATTACCACGTTACTACCTGTACTGCTGATATTATCATGTTACTACCTGTATTGTTGATATTACCACGTTACTACCTGTATTGCTGATATTATCATGTTACTACCTGTATTGCTGATATTACCACGTTATTACCCGTACTGCTGATATTATCATGTTACTACCTGTATTGCTGATATTATCATGTTACTACCTGTACAGCTGATATTACCACGTTACTACCTGTATTGCTGATATTACCACGTTACTACCTGTACAGCTGATATTATCACGTTACTACCTGTATTGCTGATATTATCATGTTACTACCTGTACTGCTGATATTACCACGTTACTACCTGTATTGCTGATATTATCATGTTACTACCTGTACTGCTGATATTACCACGTTACTACCTGTTTTGCTGATATTATCATGTTACTACCTGTACAGCTGATATTATCACGTTACTACCTGTATTGCTGATATTATCATGTTACTACCTGTACTGCTGATATTACCACGTTACTACCTGTACAGCTGATATTACCACGTTACTACCTGTACTGCTGATATTACCACGTTACTACCTGTACTGCTGATATTACCACGTTACTTCCTGTACAGCTGATATTACCACGTTACTTCCTGTACAGCTGATATTACCACGTTACTACCTGTTTTGCTGATATTACCACGTTACTACCTGTACTGCTGATATTACCACGTTACTACCTGTACAGCTGATATTACCACGTTACTTCCTGTACTGCTGATATTACCACGTTACTACCTGTACTGCTGATATTACCACGTTACTACCTGTACTGCTGATATTACCACGTTACTACCTATATTGCTGATATTACCACGTTACTACCTGTATTGCTGATATTACCACGTTACTACCTGTATTGCTGATATTACCACGTTACTACCTGTATTGCTGATATTACCACGTTACTACCTGTACTGCTGATATTACCACGTTACTACCTGTACTGCTGATATTATCATGTTACTACCTGTACTGCTGATATTACCACGTTACTACCTGTACTGCTGATATTACCACGTTACTACCTGTACAGCTGATATTACCACGTTACTACCTGTTTTGCTGATATTACCACGTTACTACCTGTACAGCTGATATTACCACGTTACTACCTGTTTTGCTGATATTACCACGTTACTACCTGTTTTGCTGATATTATCATGTTACTACCTGTACTGCTGATATTACCACGTTACTACCTGTATTGCTGATATTACCACGTTACTTCCTGTATTGCTGATATTATCATGTTACTACCTGTATTGTTGATATTACCACGTTACTACCTGTATTGCTGATATTATCATGTTACTACCTGTATTGTTGATATTACCACGTTATTACCTGTACTGCTGATATTACCACGTTACTACCTGTATTGCTGATATTACCACGTTACTACCTGTATTGCTGATATTACCACGTTATTACCTGTACTGCTGATATTACCACGTTATTACCTGTATTGCTGATATTATCATGTTACTACCTGTACTGCTGATATTACCACGTTATTACCTGTATTGCTGATATTACCACGTTACTACCTGTATTGCTGATATTATCATGTTACTACCTGTATTGCTGATATTACCACGTTACTACCTGTATTGCTGATATTGCTGATATTATCATGTTACTTCCACTTACCGTGTGGTCAGTGTTGAGTTGTTCATCCACCTGGCTAACGCTACCTGTATTGCTGATATTATCATGTTACTTCCACTTACCGTGTGGTCAGTGTTGAGTTGTTCATCCACCTGGCTACCGCTACCTGTATTGCTGATATTACCATGTTACTTCCACTTACCGTGTGGTCAGTGTTGAGTTGTTCATCCACCTGGCTACTGCTACCTGTATTGCTGATATTACCATGTTACTTCCACTTACCGTGTGGTCAGTGTTGAGTTGTTCATCCACCTGGCTACCGCTACCTGTATTGCTGATATTATCATGTTACTTCCACTTACCGTGTGGTCAGTGTTGAGCTGTTCATCCACCTGGCTACCGCTACCTGTACATGTATTGCTGATATTATCATTTTACTTCCACTTACCGTGTGGTCAGTGTTGAGCTGTTCAATCAGGTTGTTCCAGTTCTGTTGGTCATAGTTCACCCTGTAATACCCGTACTGTTGCACGTTCACCACGAACCAACCTTTGTCCTCACGCACCGTAGGGTCTTCGATGCTGATCACTGCAAGATCAAGATCATGTGAGGCCCCGAGAGCCAAAGGTGTAAAGATATTCACATCACTTAAAAGCAGAAGAAATACTCTTTCTCACGGTGTTTAGCTAAATCTTTGACGTTGATAGTGCCCGAAATATAGCTACTGAACAGTTGAAGATGTTACAATATTGAAAAAATGGCAGTTAAAGGCATTGTTAAAACTGAGCAGGTAAAGACGTCGCCATATTGAAAACATTGCAGTTAAAAGCGTTGTTAAAACCTTCTTGAGCTTTCAGAACCTGCAGACACTGAGATACGATATGCTGGGGACTTGTACAGTTGAATCATTATAAACGCCCTGAAAATACCATTTTCTCTTAATGAACTACTTCGTTTTGAAGGGGATTATCGTTTAAAAATAATAATTCAACATTCTTCCTGGTCAAATTTTACCTTGAGCTCTTAGAATATCATAAATACAGAGGTTATTACGTATAACTAAACAATAATGTCAAAGTCATACAGGTTCGCTGTACAGGTTACTACGTATAGCTAAACAATAATGTCAAAGTCATCCAGGTTCACTGTACAGGTTACTACGTATAGCTAAACAATAATGTCAAAGTCACCCAGGTTACTACATATAGCTAAACAATAATGTCAAAGTCATCCAGGTTCACTGTACAGGTTACTACGTATAGCTAAACAATAATGTCAAAGTCACCCAGGTTACTACATATAGCTAAACAATAATGTCAAAGTCATCCAGGTTCACTGTACAGGTTACTACGTATAGCTAAACAATAATGTCAAAGTCACCCAGGTTACTACATATAGCTAAACAATAATGTCAGTCATCCAGGTTGTTACATATAGTTAAACAATAATGTCAAAGTCATCAAAGTTACTACGTGTAGCTAAACAATAATGTCAAAGTCATCCAGGTTACTACGTATAGCTAAACAATAATGTCAAAGTCATCCAGGTTACTACGTGTAGCTAAACAATAATGTCAAAGTCATCAAAGTTACTACGTGTAGCTAAACAATAATGTCAAAGTCATCAAAGTTACTACCTGTAGCTAAACAATAATGTCAAAGTCATCAAAGTTACTACCTGTAGCTAAACAATAATGTCAAAGTCATCCAGGTTACTACGTGTAGCTAAACAATAATGTCAAAGTCATCCAGGTTACTACGTGTAGCTAAACAATAATGTCAAAGTCATCAAAGTTACTACGTGTAGCTAAACAATAATGTCAAAGTCATCAAAGTTACTACGTGTAGCTTAAACAATAATGTCAAAGTCATCAACGTTACTACGTGTAGCTAAACAATAATGTCAAAGTCATCAAAGTTACTACGTGTAGCTTAAACAATAATGTCAAAGTCATCAAAGTTACTACGTGTAGCTTAAACAATAATGTCAAAGTTACTACCTGTAGCTAAACAATAATGTCAAAGTCATCAAAGTTACTACGTGTAGCTTAAACAATAATGTCAAAGTCATCAAAGTTACTACCTGTAGCTAAACAATAATGTCAAAGTCATCAAAGTTACTACGTGTACCTTAAACAATAATGTCAAGTGTAGCTTAAACAATAATGTCAAAGTCATTCAGGTTCACTGTACAGGTTACTACGTATAGCTAAACAATAATGTCAAAGTCATCCAGGTTCACTGTACAGGTTACTACGTATAGCTAAACAATAATGTCAAAGTCACCCAGGTTCACTGTACAGGTTACTACGTATAGCTAAACAATAATGTCAAAGTCACCCAGGTTACTACGTATAGCTAAACAATAATGTCAAAGTCATTCAGGTTCACTGTACAGGTTACTACGTATAGCTTAACAATAATGTCAAAGTCACCCAGGTTACTACGTATAGCTAAACAATAATGTCAAAGTCATCCAGGTTCACTGTACAGGTGCTACTTATAGCTAAACAATAATGTCAAAGTCACCCAGGTTCACTGTACAGGTTACTACGTATAGCTTAACAATAATGTCAAAGTCACCCAGGTTCACTGTACAGGTTACTACGTATAGCTAAACAATGTCAAAGTCACCCAGGTTCACTGTACAGGTTACTACGTATAGCTAAACAATGTCAAAGTCATCCAGGTTCACTGTACAGATTACTACGTATAGTTAAACAATAATGTCAAAGTCACCCAGGTTCACTGTACAGGTTACTACGTATAGCTAAACAATAATGTCAAAGTCATACAGGTTCACTGTACAGATTACTACGTATAGTTAAACAATAATGTCAAAGTCACCCAGGTTCACTGTACAGGTTACTACGTATAGCTTAACAATAATATCAAAGTCATACAGGTTCACTGTACAGATTACTACGTATAGTTAAACAATAAAGTCAAAGTCATCCAGGTTCACTGTACAGGTTACTACGTATAGCTTAACAATAATGTCAAAGTCATTCAGGTTCACTGTACAGGTTACTACGTATAGCTTAACAATAATATCAAAGTCATACAGGTTCACTGTACAGATTACTACGTATAGTTAAACAATAATGTCAAAGTCACCCAGGTTCACTGTACAGGTTACTACGTATAGCTTAACAATAATATCAAAGTCATACAGGTTCACTGTACAGATTACTACGTATAGTTAAACAATAATGTCAAAGTCACCCAGGTTCACTGTACAGGTTACTACGTATAGCTTAACAATAATGTCAAAGTCATACAGGTTCACTGTACAGATTACTACGTATAGTTAAACAATAAAGTCAAAGTCATCCAGGCTGATTGTCAACACTTTGGGCTGTTGCTCATCTTGGCACTAGTGACTTTGGGACGTTTTAGAAAGAACAAATCACATATCTGTTATTTGTTTTTAAGCACAGTGCTGTTAACTGAGAAACAAGTTTGGTAAATGTTCATATTTGACACTTCAGTTGCGTACTGAAGATGCTGGGGAAGGGGTAACAGTGTTAATGTGCCCTTACTTGTCTTTCATCATCCGTTTGGTCGTAGTTGTGTATGAAAAAGAAAAATTTCAAACTGTTACATCATCTTGAGGTTTTAAAGCAAAGAGAGAGAGAAACAGACAGACAGAGACAGACAGACAGAGAGACAGAGAGAGAGAGAGAGATTTGGGATTGGAATATTTTTTGTAATTGTATAATTGTCTTTTTTTTCTTAATTTCTTTTATCACCATGGATTTATAAATGCAAAATTCGAACAGCTCCCCATGCGTAGAAGAATTTACACAACGTATTGTTTCTTCTTCTTCTTCTTCTTTTTTTTTTCTTTTTCTTCTTCTTCTTCTTCTTCTTTTCTTCTTCTTTTCTTCTTCTTCTTCTTCTTCTTCTTCTTTCTTCTTCTTCTTCTTCTTCTTCTTCTTCTTCTTTTCTTCTTCTTTCTTCGCATTCTTCTTCTTCTTCTTCTTCTTCTTCTTCTTCTTCTTCTTCTTCTTCTTCTTCTTCTTCTTCTTCTTCTTCTTCTTCTTCTTCTTCTTCTTCTTTCTTCTTTTTTTGGTATACACAAGAAGGGTTTTACGTACTGATACATACAGAACAGGTGGAAGAAACAAGAAACTAACGCAGCTCAAATCCAAGTCTGTTCTTAAGATGGGGGGAAAAAACATCAAACCAAGAAAGTCAAAATTCAAACTCGTTCTTAAGCTGTGATTGCAACTGCCCTTTGCTGTTTTGTTTTGCCTTTCTTTCTGTTATATATATAAGATGAATAGAGAAAGGTCTGGGAAAAAACACAAGAAGGCTACAAACTGATCAACAAACAAATGACAAAAGAAGGAACATACGTGGTGTGTCTTTCTCCAACCAGGTAATGTCCTGTCCAGTCTTGGTGAAATTTGGATTCTGACTGGAAGCCATAGTGATCGGGATCTCCCATTTGTAGCTGAAGACACGACAACGACAATAATAATGATCCTCATCATCATCGTCATCATCATCGTCATTACCACCACCATCATCACCACCTCCACCACCACCACCACCATCATCACCACCACCACCACCACCATCATCATCATCATCATCATCACTGTTATCTTAACAACTATCACAGTAGGGTAATCATCATCATCATCAGGTGCCCTGCCGATTGGCGTTGGCGATCATGGACTTCCAACCATCTCTATCTCTCGTTGCCCCCAGCATCTCCCCCACCCTCCTCGTCCCCAGCCACTCTGCAAGTCCGTCCAGCATTCTCTCCCTGGGTCTACTGGTGCTCTCTTTCCCTCCAGATTTCCCGTTGTGACCAGGTGCTCCAAATCCCCTTCCTCATAAAATGGCCTATAAATGTTGCCTGTCTTTTCCTAATCTTCCTTATGAATGATCTAATTGTGTCTGCCTCCATCAAGACTATCTTGTTTGTTTTCTTTGCTGTCCATGGAACTTTCAACATTCTTCTAGAAACCACATCTCGGCTGCCTCAATCTTGATCTGGCTTTGCTTGCTGATTGTCCACGCTTCATATCCGTATAACAGTATTGGTTCTGTATAACATTCAAGGACTCTCTTTCTGATGTTAATTGATAGGCATTTGTTGGTAAGAACACTTGTCATCTTCTTGAATGCTGTTTTGGCTTGGCCGATTCTGCCAGCTATTTCCGATGTGCATCTGCCGGATGCAAATTTTAAGATTCCTTCCTATTTTGGAATCATAAAGAACTATCCTGGGGTTCACGAGGAGTGAGTGCAGAATATGTGAGCCATGTGTTCCTTGATCAACACCGCTTCTTTCATACAGTCCCCCAAAACAACTGTGTTTTTTCTGTTCTTTTATTGCATTGAAATGTATTCGATGTTGCATTTTAAATGATAATATGCATTGTAAAGAAAAAAATTCAAAAAGTTTGGGAAAAGAAAGAGAAAGAGAAGAACGAAAACTTTGTTTTTCTGTTTGTTCGTCTGGTCGTACCATCACAAGGGAAACAACCCTACTTTTCCCTCTTGTGGGGTTGTGAAAACTTACCGTCAGTTACTCATTTTCTATTGGAAGACATTTCAACAAGAGATACTCTCCCTTCTTGTGGGGTTGTGGAAACTTACCGTCAGTTATTCTTTTTCTATTGGAAGACATTTCAACAAAATACTCTCCCCTCTTGTGGGGCTGTGGAAACTTACCATCACTTACTCTTTTCTATTGGAAGATATTTCGACAAGAAATACCTTTCATGCTTATAGAAGGAGACCCAAACAGCTGGCTTACTTGTAAGGTGGATCCTTGTATCTGTCATCAGTGCTGTCTTCAGAGCCCAGCAGGAACCGTTTCTGGGTCAACCTCAACATGCCGTTGCCGCTTCTGGTTACCGTGACGACAGGGTAACCCATCTGAGTTACCCAGGGGTCCATTCTCAAGGTCATGTTGACATCCGGTAGACTTACCTGATTTTGGATGGACAAAGAAACAAAGAGGTAGAGAGAGAGGATTAGATATGTAGATACACAGGTACAGTAGACAAGAAACAGACAGAGAGGCAGAGATAGAAATATATGTGTAGATGTATATATATATATGTATTGAAAAAAAAAATCCCGCGAAGCGGATTCGAACCACTGACCTAAGGATCACTGTCAGACATTGCCTCTACAGTCCTCCGCTCTACCAACTGAGCTATCACGGGATATGAACATTAGCAGACAAAATATCAAGTTGAGCTTACAACTTACACGCCAGCTTCATCGTTTTATAGGTGACCGAGTTTGTTTGACCCCAGGAGAAAACGTGACCCCCAGTCGTTTTATTTGTTCTGCTGCTTTAACAAGCTGAGAGCACGAAACTTTATTGGAGACAGAGAGGCAGATACAGAGAGAGAGGAGAGAGAGAGAGGGAGGGAGAGAGAGAGAGAGAGGGAGAGAGAGAGGGAAAAGGAGAGAGATAGAGAGAGAGAAAACAGGAGAGATGGGGAAAGAGAGAGTGGAGAGAGAGAGGGAGAGAGAGAGGGAAAAGGAGAGAGATAGAGAGAGAAAACAGGAGAGATGGGGAAAGAGAGAGTGGAGAGAGAGAGGGAGAGAGAGAGGGAAAAGGAGAGAGATAGAGAGAGAGAAAACAGGAGAGATGGGGAAAGAGAGAGTGGAGAGAGAGAGGGAGAGAGAGAGGGAAAAGGAGAGAGATAGAGAGAGAGAGAAAACAGGAGAGATGGGGAAAGAGAGAGTGGAGAGAGAGAGGGAGAGAGAGAGGGAAAAGGAGAGAGATAGAGAGAGAGAGAAAACAAGAGAGATGGGGAAAGAGAGAGTGGAGAGAGAGAGAGGAGAGAGAGAGGGAAAAGGAGAGAGAGAGAGGAGAGAGAAACAAAGAAAAACAGAGAAAGACAGAGAAACAGGGAAAGTGGAGAAAAAGAAAGAGACAGAGATAGTGAGATACACAGACAGAAAACAAAGAGTGAGGGGAGAGCGAGAGAAGGACACACACAAAGAGACAGACAGACAGACAGACAGACAGACAGACAGAGAGATATTATATTGCTAGATATTATTATTAATCTGAAATCATTTGGTTTATAGTAGTACTTTGGCTGAATTAATGAGAGTCTAAGATCCTCAAGCGCTGGACAACATAGAATAAAGTGACAAATTTTCAGTAACACTTTTACATAACTGGCATTTGGCAGCCTCTTCATCACGTCTTTTGAGAGAGAGAGAGAGAGAGAGAGAGAGAGAGAGACGAGAGAGAGAAGAGAGAGACAGAGAGAGACAGAGAGAGACAGAGAGAGACAGAGAGAGACAGAGAGAGAGAGAGAAAACAGAGACAGAGACAGACAGAAAAGAAAAACAAAGACAGAGACAGACAGACAGACAGAGGGGTAAAGAGAGAGAGACAGAGAGACAGACTCACACACACACACACACACACACACACACACACACACCACACACACACACACACAAACACACACACACATACACACACACACCGACACACAGACAGACAGATGGAAAGATAGCTCGATAGACAGATAAATAGCTAGATCGTTACAGAAACAAACAGACAGATCGACAAAGAGAAAAAGAGAGACAAACACACACACACACACACACACACACACACACAACACACACACACAAACACATGCATGCATATGCATACGTAAGTGCGTACATACATACTACGTACGCACACAACTACACACATACACACACACACACACACAACACACATAACACACACACACATCACACACACACACATACATACACACACACACTTTACACACAAACAAACATAACGACACAACACACACACATACACAACACATACACACACACATACACACACATACACACACACAACACATACACACACACACACATACATACACACACATACACACACACATACACACACACACATACACACACACACTACACACACACACACACACATACACACACATACACACCACACACATACAACACACACACATACATACACACACACACACTCACACACCACACACACACACACACACACACACACCTTATCAAGAGCAGCCCAGAGATCTTTGTGTTCGGCAACTCCATACTGATGCTCCAAGAGGTAGCCCTGTGTGAAACGACACGACATATAAATGAACATACATAATAAGCAAACAATAACATCAAATAATAATTACAGAAAATGATAATAACAATAATAACTTGTAGTTCTACAAGTAAAGTGCCGTTACCTTAGATCCTCTGACTTTTCGCTTTCCACGCACTAAGCTCAATACCTATGGTCCACGAGCCTTCTCTGTTTCTGGTCCACTCTCCTGGAACAAACTTCCTCTCTCAGTCCGTCTGCAACCTACTTTTTCTCCTTCAAGTCCACTCTCAAAACCCACCTTTTCTCTTCTGTATAAAATCCTGACCTCACTCAATCCCGTCTGCAGCCTGTCTCCACTCGGAGGGGAATCACATGTAATAATAATTGTATATAATATGCTCTATAATTTTCCATTGCTTTTATTCTTTCTCCCCATTTATAGCCGTGTGTGTGTGTGTGTGTGTGTGTGTGTGTGTGTGTGTGTGTGTGTGTGTGTGTGTGTTTGCGTGCTGTGTGTGGTGTGTGTGTTCTGCGTGCAGTGTGTGCGTGCGTGCGTGTGTGTGCGTTCGGGGCTTAGAAATTGATTTTATCAAGATTTTGCGCTTATAATAAGTATTGTAAATATCATTATATTATTATAACAATAATAATAATTGGTGTTATATCATGTATAGCGCCGTTACCTTAGACAGGAAAATAATAACAATAATAATAACTTGTAGTTATAATGTACAACGCTGTTACCTTAGATAGGAAGTAATCAACAACAATAATAACTTGTAGTTATACATGTATAACGCCGTTACCTTAGACAGGAAGTAATAACAACAACAATAATAACTTGTAGTTATACATGTATAACGTCATTACCTTAGACAGGAAGTAATAATAACAACAATAATAACTTGTAGTTATACATGTATAGTGTCAGTTACCTTAGACAGGTAATAATAACAACAATAATAACTTGTAGTTATACATGTATAACGCCGTTACCTTAGACAGGAAGTAATAATAACAACAATAATAACTTGTAGTTATACATGTATAACGCCGTTACCTTAGACAGGAAGTAATAATAACAACAATAATAACTTGTAGTTATACATGTATAACGCCGTTACCTTAGACAGGAAGTATAAAAAATAATAATAACTTGTAGTTATACATGTATAACGCGCCGTTACCTTAGACAGGAAGTGATAATAACAACAATAATAACTTGTAGTTATACATGTATAACGCCGTTACCTTAGACAGGAAGTAATAAAACAATAATAATAACTTGTAGTTATACATGTATAACCCGTTACCTTAGACAGGAAGTGATAATAACAAAATAATAACTTGTAGTTATACATGTATAGTGCCGTTACCTTAGGCAGGAAGTAATAAAATAATAATAATAATTGTAGTTATACATGTATAATGCCGTTACCTTAGACAGGAAGTATAATAACAAAATAATAACTTGTAGTTATACATGTATAGCGCCGTTACCTTAGAGCAGTAATATAACAACAATAATAACTTGTAGTTATACATGTATAACGCCGTTACCTTAGATAGGAAGTATAACAACAATAATAATAACTTGTAATTATACATGTATAACGCCGTACCATGACAGGCGTAAAAAAACAACAATTCACACACACTAACGGTAACATTTATCAACACTGGAACCAATTACAACAACAAATAAAGATCGACATGAATTTAAGAATACATTTTGTGGTTGAATAAGACTGAATTAAGCCGGGTTATGACCGAAAAGAATAATAACCATGATTTAATTTGAGGTTTTGCTGTGAAGAGCTCCGTGAGCAGAGAAAGAAGAACTCCAACAACAATAATAACTTGTAGTTATACATGTATAGCACCGTTACCTTAGACAGGAAATAATAACAATAATAATAACTTGTAGTTATACATGTATAATGCCGTACCCATGGATCTAGGCGCTTAAACCCAAAAAAACAATCTCTCTCACACACACTAACGGTCACAGACTTATTCCCAATCACACAATGGACACAGGAATTGTTGTACATTCCTGTGTCCATTGTTTGATTGGGAATAAAGTCAGAAGGATTCCGGACATGGAAATGTCGTCTTAAGAGACATTTTGGGGTGGGGTTTGAATGAAGGACGGGAATTCCACAGCGGGGGTTATAGACTGAGAAAGAATGGAAGCCATGGGATTTATGTTTGAGGCGGTTTTGCTGTGAAGAGCTCGTGAGGCAGAGAAAGAAAGAACTCTTTCTTATATACTCTGTGTCAGCATCTGTCCATCACATACTATTTCTGATTGCCATGTTGTTTTATTCAAAGTTATCTTTTGGTCTCATTTTATCCCTTGTCTCCCACTAGACGAAGCAACAAGAAAGTTCCAGTCTTTTTCTCCTAATTTTTGTATTTGGTGTTTATTCGTTTTTGATCGTACGTTTACGCTTGACAAAGACCAGTTGGCCAAAAATTTACGTCTGTCTTGTCTGGTTGTATTGAATACGCGTTCTGATTCTATTTCCGTGTTTGTTTGTTTTTCTGGTTACTGTTCGCTTGAACGTGGGCAGTCGCACTTGTTTTGGAAAACGTGTCTTTAATTTCAAGAGTGGAAACAGGCCAATAGTTCTATTAGATTATAGAGATCTAATTTAGACTTTGAACAAAAGAGGGGGAGGGGTAACTAGTGCATGTTTAGAGCTCTATAGTATGATATCTGTGTTAATAAAAATAGTATTCATAATTTCAGTAACATCTGGAGAAAATTTTTCAATACAGTCAAAAAGAAAACATGCAGTGATTGGGTAAGAAGGCAGGTATCGGGGTAAAGACTGCAGGATTGTTTCAGGCATTACTGCTTCCATCATCTCAACTCATTTAGTCCATTTTTCACTCCCAATAACACACACGTGCGCAAACACACACACACACACAAACACATACACACACACACACACGCAACACACGCACGCACAGATACATAAAAAGACAAAACAGACTTTACAAATCATTAGAAAAAAAACACTGCCACAACAACAATAACATAATTTTGTAAAAAAAAAAATCATCGACCGGGAATTGAACCTGGTTCGCCCGTGAGACAGCGAATGTTCCACCCACTTGACCACCGATGCTACCGCCGTCTAGACAGATCTTGTTTAGTAGTATCGTCCCAGCTTGCTCAAGATTAGGGACTGAATGTCCAGACAGAGGAATAGGCGTGACTTACATTGAGAGCCTGAATGAACTTGTTCTCTCCCATAATGAACAGAGAAATAGGCGCGACTTACATTGAGAGCTTGAATGAACAGAGAAACAGGCGTGACTTACATTGAGATCTTGAATGAACAGAGAAACAGGCGTGACTTACATTGACAGCTTGAATGAACAGAGAAACAGGCGTGACTTACATTGAGAGCTTCAATGAACAGAGAAACAGGCATGACTTACATTGACAGCTTGAATGAACAGAGAAACAGGCGTGACTTACATTGACAGTTCAATGAACAGAGAAATAGGCGTGACTTATATTGACAGCTTGAATGAACAGAGAAATAGGCGTGACTTACATTGACAGCTTGAATGAACAGAGAAACAGGCGTGACTTACATTGACAGCTTGAATGAACAGAGAAACAGGCGTGACTTACATTGAGAGCTTGAATGAACAGAGAAACAAGCGTGACTTACATTGAGAGTTTCAATGAACAGAGAAACAGGCGTGACTTACATTGACAGCTTGACTGAACAGAGAAATAGGCGTGACTTACATTGAGAGCATGAATGAACTGACAAATAGGCGTGACTTGCATTGAGATCTTGAATGAACAGAGAAATAGGCGTGACTTACATTGAGATCTTGAATGAACAGAGAAACAGGCGTGACTTACATTGAGAGCTTCAATGAACAGAGAAACAGGCGTGACTTACATTGACAGCTTGAATAAACAGAGAAACAGGCGTGACTTACATTGAGAGCTTCAATGAACTTGTCCTCTCCCATAATGAAGTGCATCATTCGTACAACGAAGGATCCCTGTAACACACAAAACAAGTACACTATTAAGCTGTAAAATTTCAGTTTACTAACTAGACTAGTTTGACTCTAAGTCTTCGGTCAGTAATTAGACCAGTTTGGCAATAAGACTTCAGATAATAATTAGACTAGTTCTGCTGTAAGTTTTCAGATGATAATTATACCAGTTTGGCTCTAAGCCTTCTGTTAATAATTACACCGATTTGGCTCTATGTCTTCAGGTAATAATTAGACCAGTTTGGCTACAATCCCAAAGCTAATAATTAGATCAGTTAACTGAAAGCCTTCAGGTAATAATTAGACCAGTGTGACTGTAAGCCTTCAGATAATAATTAGACCAGTCTGGCTGTAAGATTTCAGGTGATAATTAGACCAGTGTGGCTGTAAGATTTCAGGTGATAATTAGACCAGTGTGGCTGTAAGACTTCAGGTAATTATTAGACCAGTGTGGCTGTAAGACTTCAGGTAATAATTAGACCAGTGTGACTGTAAGACTTCAGGTTAATAATTAGACCAGTGTGGCTGTAAGACTTCTAGTAATAATTCGACCAGGGCTGTAAGCCTTCAGGTAATAATTAGACCAAAGTGGCTGTAAGCCTTCAGGTAATAATTAGACCAGTGTGACTGTTAGCCTTCAGGTAATATTTAGACCAAAAGTTGGCTGTAAAATTCAGGTAATAATTAGACCAGTGGCTGTAAGACTTCTAGTAATAATTAGACCAAAGTGGCTGTAAGACTTCTAGTAATAATTAGACCAGTGTGGCTGTAAGCCTTCAGGTAATAATTAGACCAGTGTGACTGTAAGACCTTCAGGTAATAATTAGACCAAAGTGGCTGTAAACATTCAGTAATAATTCGACCAGGGCTGTAAGACTTCAGTAATAATTAGACCAAGTGGCTGTAAGACTTCAGGTAATAATTAGACCAGTGTGGCTGTAAGCCTTCAGGTAATAATTAGACCAATGTGGCTGTAAGCCTTCAGGTAATAATTAGACCAGTGTGACTGTAAGACTTCAGGTAATAATTAGACCAGTGTGACTGTAAGACTTCAGTAATAATTAGACCAGTGTGCTGTAAGCCTTCAGTAATAATTAGACCAGTGTGCTGTAAGCCTTCAGGTAATAATTAGACCAGTGGCTGTAAGCCTTCAGGTAATAATTAGACCAGTGTGACTGTAAGCCTTCAGGTAATAATTAGACCATGTGGACTGTAAGCCTTCAGGTAATAATTAGACCAGTGTGACTGTAAGCCTTCAGGTAATAATTAGACCAGTGTGACTGTAAGCCTTCAGGTAATAATTAGACCAATGTGCTGTAAACTTCAGGTAATAATTGACCAGGCTGTAAGTTAGTAATAATTAGACCAAGTGCTGAAGCTTCAGAAATAATAGACAGGCTTAACTTCAGGTAATAATTAGACCAAGTGGCTGTAAGACTTCAGTAATAATTAGACCAGAGTGGCTGTAAGCCTTCTAGTAATAATTAGACCATGGCTGTAAGCCTTCAGGTAATAATTAGACCAATGTGACTGTAAGACTTCAGGTAATAATTAGACCATGTGTGATGTAAGCCTTCAGGTAATAATTAGACCAATGTGACTGTAAGCCTTCAGGTAATAATTAGACCGTATGAAATCAGGTTTAGTTAATAATTGAATTAGCTTAACTCGTGTATACTTCATTAGACCGTGGCGTAAGGCCTCTAGTAATAATTAGACAGTGGTTACCTCGGCAATAATAGACCGGTTATGTGACTGGGACTCCACCTTACAGGTAATAATCTCCACCTACTGGGTACCTTCAACATATTGGTACATGCTCACCTACTGGGTACCTCCACCTCAGAGTACTCCCACTGTGTGTAACCTCCACTAATGGCACCTACTGGGTACCTCCATCTATGAGTACCTCTACCACTACTAGGTACCTAGCCTACTGGGTACCTCACACTGGACTGGCCTCGACTAACTGGGTACCTCACCTACTGGGTACTTCCCACCTACTGGGTACCTCCACACCTACTGGGTACCTCCCACCTACAGGGTACCTCCCACCTACAGGGTACCTCCCACCTACTGGGTACCTCCACCTACGGGTACTCCCACCTACTGGGTATCTCCCACCTACTGGGTACTGCCCACCTACTGGGTACCTCCCACCTACAGGGTACCTCCCACCTACAGGGTACCTCCCACCTACTGGGTACCTCCCACCTACTGGGTACCTCCCACCTACAGGGTATCTCCCACCTACTGTGTACCTCCCACCTACAGAGTATCTCCCACCTACTGGGTACCTCCCACCTACTGGTACCTCCCACCTACAGGTACCTCCCACCTACTGGGTACCTCCCACCTACAGGGTACCTCCCACCTACAGGGTATCTCCCACCTACTGGGTACCTGCCCACCTACTGGGTACCTCCCACCTACAGGGTACCTCCCACCTACAGGGTACCTCCCACCTACTGGGTACTGCCCACCTACGGGGTACCTCCCACCTACTGGGTACCTCCCACCTACAGGGTACTCCCATCTACTAGGTATCTCCCACCTACGGGGTACCTCCAACCTACAGGGTATCTCCCACCTACAGGGTACATCCCACCTACTGGGTATCTCCCACCTACTGAATTGCCACCTACTGGGTACACTCCCACCTACTGGGTACCTCCACCTACTGGGAATGCCCACCTACTGGGTACCTCCCACCACTGGGTACCTCCCACCTACTGGGTACTCCCACCTACTGGTACCTCCCACCTACTGGGTACCTCCCACCTACAGGGTATACTCCCACCTACTGTGTACCTCCCACCTACAGAGTATCTCCCACCTACTGGGTACCTCCCACCTACTGGGTACCTCCCACCTACTGGGAACTGCCCACCTACTGGGTACCTCCCACCTACTGGGTACCTCCCACCTACTGGGTACCTCCCACCTACTGGGTACCTCCCACCTACTGGGTACCTTCCACCTACTGGATATCTCCCACCTACTGGGTACCTCCCACCTACTGGGTACCTCCCACCTATTGGGTACCTCCACCTACTGGGTACCTCCCACCTACTGGGTACCTCCCACCTACTGTGTACCTCCCACCTACAGGGTATCTCCCACCTACTGGGTACCTCCCACCTACTGGGTACCTCCCACCTACTAGGTACCTCCCACCTACTGGGTACCTCCACCTACTGGGTACCTCCCACCTACTGGAACTGCCCACCTACTGGGTACCTCCCACCAACTGGGTACCTCCCACCTACTGGGTACCTCCCACCTACTGTGTACCTCCCACCTACTGGGTACCTCCCACCTACAGGGTATCTCCCACCTACTGTGTACCTCCCACCTACAGAGTATCTCCCACCTACTGGTACCTCCCACCTACTGGGTACCTCCCACCTACTAGGTACCTCCCACCTACTGGGTACCTCCCACCTACTGGGAACTGCCCACCTACTGGGTACCTCCCAACTACTGGTACCTCCCACCTACTGTGTACCTCCCACCTACAGGGTATCTCCCACCTACTGTGTACCTCCCACCTACTGGGTACCTCCCACCTACTGGGTACCTCCCACCTACTGGGTACCTCCCACCTACTGGGTACCTCCCACCTACAGGATATCTCCCACCTACTGTGTACCTCCCACCTACTGGGTACCTCCCACCTACAGGGTATATCCCACCTACAGGATACCTCCCACCTACAGGATACCTCCCACCTACAGGATACCTCCCAACTATTGGGTACCTCCCACCTATTGTGTACCTCCACCTACTGGGTACCTCCCACCTACAGGATATCTCCCACCTACAGGATACCTCCCACCTACTGGATACCTCCCACCGCCCCCCCCCCTCCCACTGGGTAAAAGCTGGAGATTTTTTCCATCTCCTAAGTCAACATATGTGTTGTTCTTTTACTGCGTAGAACTTCTTTATGTATGTACGCATGCGATATGCCAAATTATGCACATTTTAGATCCTGCAAATCATGTCAGTGTCCACTGGCTTCATTATCATCATCATCATCATCATCAGTCCCGTAGTCTGGTTGACCGTTGGGGCACCACTGAAGATTTTGCAACCAACTTCCTCCACTCCTCACAGTCCTCAGCTTTCCGCAGAATGATGTTCCATTCAAGGCCAGTCCACTCTCTGATAATTGTCTTCCCATCTTTTTCTCTGTCTGCCTCTTCGTCTCCCTCCCTGAACTGTTCCCTGCAAGACGGTCTTGGCCAGCCCAGATCATCGTGTGACGTGCCCGTACCACCTCAGTTTGCGTCTTTTCACTGAAGTTAGGAGGTCTTCATATGGCCCGATGGCGTTTTCGATTCGGGTTTTCACTTCCTTATTGGTTATATGATCTTTGTACGAGATACCAAGGAGTTTGCGGAAGCATTTCATCTCCATTGCCTGTATCCTTCTTTCAATGCCTGCTGTTATGGTCCATGTTTCGCATACATACAAAAATATTGACATGACTTACAAAAACATAAAAACATCCAGCATGTATGCAGACTGTGCAACAACATAGTGTAGCGTGGTCTGATCATGTATAATGCGCAGTGAGGCATTATCATTCTCATTATATCATTATTATTGTTTGAAGCCCAGCTGACAGCGTACAACCACATCAGGGCTATAACCATTTCAAAACATAAGCATTTCAACAGGACAAAAAAGGAAAAGAAAATTTAGTACACATACCAAATCTGCGCACATAACACAAGGACATGCCCCCGGCGTTGACCACCCCGTCCAATTTATCGCATAGGGGATTTAAAAAAAACAAATTCAAACATAACTAAGGACACTAAAACATATATAAAATGAGCCTAAATTACTTAAAATTGCTTCCACATATCTCATTTCCCTAGAGCCAAAAATTACTTTAATACATGTACCCAATTATCACTCCTAAGAGAAAGTACGCAAGACTTTATCGAACACATACAGATGAATGGATCAGGAAGGCAGAAAATGATAGGAAGAAATGACAGAAAGCAAAGGAGGAAGAAAGAAACGAAGACAATGACAGGAAAGAGGAAATGTCTAACACAGGATTTCCAGCAGGTGGGGATACTATTTACACTGAAAGAACACCCGGCATCCCACGGAGGGAGCGCAGAGAGTCAAAACGAGTTTGAAAAATAGCACTGCAGTGAAAGATTTGTAACGGTAA
>JAPXFY010000033.1:34673755-34676255 GCA_030674185.1 Monoplex corrugatus
TCAAGGCAATCTTCGTTCCTATCCGTCTGAAGTACTCAAGTATACCTATGGAAAACACAGATCAAGGCAATCTTCATTTACACCCTCCTGAAGTACCCAGGTATACTTATGGAAACCATTGATCGGGGCAATCTCCGTTTACACCCTCCTGAAGTACCCAAATATACCTATGCAAGACACAGATCAATGCAATCTTCGTTCCTACCATCATCTCATCATCATCAGGTGCCCTGCCGCATGGCGTTGGCGATCATGGACTTCCATCTGTCTCTATCTCTCGTTGCCCCTTGCATCTCTCCCACCCAACTCGTCCCCAGCCACTCTGCAAGTCCGTCCAGCATTTTCTCCCTGGGTCTACCTGGTGCTCTTTTTCCCTCCAGCTTTCCCGTTGTGACCAGGTGCTCCAAATCCCCCTTACTCATAAAATGGCCTATAAATGTTTTCGCTGTAAAGTGAAAACAGATCTGGTGACAAAACACAACCCTGTCTGACTCCTCTTTTGATGTTTTGGAACAAAGCCCTGGAGTGAAAACTCAGCTTGTGAGATGAGGTGTCTCTGAGAAGTAGCTTAAAGAAACAGGAGGGACAGGGTCAGAAACCATGACATCAGACAGAGGGTTGGTGCTCCATCCACCAACCAATACAGAGCGCAGCAGTACACAAAGTGGTTTGGTCATCTGACAAGAATGCCAGTCGACCAGCCAGCAATACAAGCTTTCAACACCAGGCACTCAAGCTTCAAGGCTACATGCCAGTCAACCAGCCAGCCCGGCAAGCCTTAACACCAGGTACTCAGACTTCAGAACCATATGCCAGTCAACCAGCCAGCCCGGCAAGCCTTCAACACCAGGTACTCAGACTTCAGAACCAGATGCCAGTCAACCAGCCAGCCCTGCAAGCCTACAACACCAGATGCCAGTCAACCAGCCAGCCTTGCAAGCCTACAACACCAGATGCCAGTCAACCAGCCAGCCCTGCAAGCCTACAACACCAGATGCCAGTCAACCAGCCAGCCCTGCAAGCCTACAACACCAGATGCTCAAGCCTCAGAACTAGATGCCAGTCAGTCAGCCAGCCCTGCAAGCCTTCAACACCACATGCCAGTCAACCAGCCAGCCTTGCACGCCTTCAACATCAGATGCCAGTCAACCAGCCAGCCCTACAAGCCTACAACACCGGGTACTCAGGCTTCAGAATCAATGCCAGTCAACCAGCCAGCCCTGCAAGCCTACAACACCAGATGCCAGTCAACCAGCCAGCCCTACAAGCTTTGAACACCAGGTACTTAGATCTCAGAACCAGATGCCAGTCAACCAGCCAGCCCTGCCAGCGTACAACACCAGGCACTCAGGCTTCAGAACCACATGCCAGTCAACCAGCCAGCCCTGCGAGCACACATCACCAGGTACTCAGGCTTCAGAACCAGATGCCAATCAACCAGTCAGCCCTACAAGCCTTCAACACCAGGTACTCAAGCCTCAGAACTAGATGCCAGTCAGCCAGCCAGCCCTGCAGGCCTACAACACCAGATGCCAGTCAACCAGCCAGCCCTGCAAGCTTTCAACACCAGGTACTCAAGTCTCAGAACCAGATGCCAGTCAACCAGCCAGCCTTGCAAGCCTTCAACACCAGATGCCAGTCAACCAGCCAGCCCTGCAAGCCTACAACACCAGATGCCAGTCAACCAGCCAGCCCTACAAGCCTTCAACACCAGGTACTCAAGCCTCAGAACCAGATGCCAGTCAACCAGCCAGCCTTGCAAGCCTTCAACACCAGATGCCAGTCAACCAGCCAGCCCTGCAAGCCTACAACACCAGATGCCAGTCAACCAGCCAGCCCTGCAAGCCTTCAACACCAGATGCCAGTCAACCAGCCAGCCTTGCAAGCCTTCAACACCAGATGCCAGTCAACCAGCCAGCCTTGCAAGCCTTCAACACCAGATGCCAGTCAACCAGCCAGCCCTGCAAGCCTACAAACCAGATGCCAGTCAACCAGCCAGCCCTGCAAGCCTTCAACACCACATACCAGTCAACCAGCCCGCCCTGCAAGCCTACAACACCAGATGCCAGTCAAACAGCCAGCCCTGCAAGCCTACAACACCAGATACCAGTCAACCAGCCAGCCTTGCAAGCCTACAACACCAGATGCCAGTCAACCAGCCAGCCCTGCAAGCCTACAACACCAGATACCAGTCAACCAGCCAGCCCTGCAAGCCTTCAACACCAGATGCCAGTCAACCAGCCAGCCCTGCAAGCCTACAACACCAGATACCAGTCAACCAGCCAGCCCTGCAAGCCTTCAACACCAGATGCCAGTCAACCAGCCAGCCCTGCGAGCCTACAACACCAGATGCCAGTCAACCAGCCAGCCCTGCTAGCCTACAACACCAGATGCCAGTCAACCAGCCAGCCCTGCTAGCCTACAACACCAGATGCCAGTCAACCAGCCAGCCCTGCTAGCCTACAAACCAGATGCCAGTCAACCAGCCAGCCCTGCAAGC
>JAPXFY010000033.1:34693755-34698755 GCA_030674185.1 Monoplex corrugatus
CACAGTGCTGCAGAGTCTGCATACTCCTGTCCTTGGTGTGCGTGCATGTTATTTTTCGTATTGCTGTCATCATCATCATCATCATCATCATCATCATCATCATCAACATCATCATCATCTGCCCTGCTGCATGACGTTGGCGATCATGGCCCTTCATATGCATGTCTTTGACCAATTGCTTGACCACTACTGCCTCTTACCTGGAAATCTCATCATTCTAGGTGACATCAATGTCCACTATGACAACACTCACCGTTATGACACAAGACATATCATCAACTCTCTGTCCAATCACAATATGACTCAACATATTTCTGAACCAACCCATCAAAAAGGTCACATTCTTGACTGGATCATTTCTCGTGATCACCACAATTCCGCTACTGACAACTGCTTAGTTCTTTCTACCCGTCTAACTTCAGCCCTTCCATCTGACCACTCTGCAATTCTCTGTTCTCTCGACATTTCTCCTCCTTCCCGTACCATGCGCACAGTGACTCGACGCAATCTCAAATCTATCGACCTCTCCACATTTTCATCTGATGCCTCCCGTCTCCTTTCTGAAAAGTTACATAACCTTGCCGATGAATTCTATACTACTCTCCACCATCTTCTGGACACTCATGCTCCAGCCACAACCCGTCTTTTACCTGACCGCCCCCCTACCCCCTGGCTCACTCATGAGATTGCCTGTGCAAAACGTGCCCGCCGCAGAGCAGAGCGCCGTTGGCGCAAATCCAAACTCACTGTACACAGGCAACTTTTCCAAGCCTCTAAAACAAAAGTATCCACCCTCATTGCATCAGCAAAAACAAGCTATTTCCAAACCAAAATCCTGAATGCCTCTTCTTCAAAAGAACTCTTTACAACCATGAATCATCTCCTTGGCACACGAAAAGATTTACCTCTCCCAACAAAACACACAAATGAAGAACTCCCATCTGTATTCTCCAAGTATTTCACCACCAAAATACAAACTCTTCGTGACAGGCTCGACAGGACATCCTGTCAACCATGCCCACCTGACCCTTCCTTCCCTGGCACACCTCTTACTACTTTTACCCCAGTCTCACAAGAAGAAATTTTCAACACAATCAGATCCATGTCGTTCAAACCTGCGAACTGGATCCTCTTCCAGGTTCTCTTTACTCCGACAGTCTCCCTACTCTCCTCCCATTCATCACTGACATCATCAACACTTCTCTTCAAACTGGAACTGTCCCAGATTCTTTCAAGTCTGCTATTGTTCACCCTCTCCTCAAGAAACACAATTTAGACCCAAATGAACTGAAAAATTACCGGCCTATGTCTAATCTCTCTTTCTTGTCAAAACTCCTTGAAAAAGTCGTCCTCAACCAGCTGAACTCTCACCTGTCTGCCAACAATCTCCTCAATCCTTTCCAGTCAGCCTACCGCCAGTGCCATAGCACTAAAACTGCCCTACTACACATTCTCAACAATCTCCTCCTTGCAACTGATACTGGCAAAGTCTCTCTCCTCACACTCCTTGATCTGTCTGCAGCCTTCGATACCATTGACCATGGTATTCCCCTTTCTAGACTTCATCATACTTTTGGCATCTCTGACATTGCTCTCTCCTTTTTTCACTTCGTATTTATCAAACAGAAAACAAACTGTTCTCATCAATGGCACTTACTCTCAACCTGCATACCTGACCTGTGGTGTTCCACAAGGATCTGTCCTTGGCCTGTTCTTTTCACTCTTTACACCTCCCCCCTGTCCACCATCATCAACTCCCACTCTATAAAACACCACTTCTATGCTGATGACACCCAACTTCAAGACAGTGACTCACCTGATAATATACAGCGCCTGTTGACTCGCACCACTGAGTGTTACTCGGACATTAAGAACTGGATGACGTTCAACAAACTTCAGCTTAATGACAAGACAGAAGCTATCCTCATTGGCACCCGTCAGAAACTTTCTCAGCTGCCTCCTCTTTCTCTCCCATTATGTAACACATCAGTCCCAATTTCTGATTCAGCTAAAACCTTGGTGTCTGCATTGACTCTACCCTCTCCATGAACAACTTTGTTTCTCAAACTGCCAGATCTTGCTACTATCATCTCCATCGTATAAGGCTGATCAGGAAGTATCTCTCTGTCGAAACAACTGCAAAACTTGTTCTCCTCCTTCATAATGTCTCGCATTGACTATTGCAATTCACTCCTGTCTGGTCTTCCTGCCTCCACCATTCACATCCTACAGCGCATTCAAAACAATGCTGTACGCCTTGTACTCAAAAAGAAAAAAGCTGACCACATATCTCCTCTCCTGGCACAACTTCACTGGCTCCCTGTATCAAAGCGCATACAGTACAAACTAGACACCATGTGCTACAAAAGCCTCAATAACGCAGCCCCCGATTACCTGTCAAGCCTACTTGGGATCTATCTTCCCTCACGTACCCTCCGCTCTGCCTCCGATCCTCTGACTTTTCGCTTTCCACGCACTAAGCTCAATACCTATGGTCCACGAGCCTTCTCTGTTTCTGGTCCACTCTCCTGGAACAAACTTCCTCTCTCAGTCCGTCAGCAACCTACTTTTGTCTCCTTCAAATCCGCTCTCAAAACTCACCTTTTCTCCTCCGCATAAAATCCTAACCTCACTCAACCCCCCCCCCCCCTCCCCCCCTCTGCAGCCTGTCTCCGCTCGGAGGGGAATCACATGGTTATAGTATATAATTGTATATGCTATGCTCTCTATAATTTTCCATTGCTTTTATTCTTGCTTTTATTGCTTTTATTCTTTCTCCCCATTTATAGCCATGCGTGTGTGTGTGTGTGTGTGTGTGTGTGTGTGTGTGTGTGCGCGCGTGCGTGTGTGTACGTGCGTGCGTGCGTGCGTGCGTGTGTGTCTGCTTCAGCGCTTAGATTTGATTTTATCAAGATTTTGCGCTATATAAATATTGTAATTATTATTATTATTATTATCTCTCCCTTGTTGCTGCAAGCACATCTTCCACCCTCTCTGTCTTCAGCCACCCTGCAAGTCTGTCCAATATTATCTCCTTGGGTCTACTCGGTGCTCTCTTTCCCTCCAGCTTTCCTGTTGTAATTAGGTGCTCTAAATCCCCCTTCCTCATAAAATGGCCTATAAATGTTGTCTGTCTTTTCCTAATCTTCCGTATCAATGATCTTCTTGTGCCTGTCTCCTTCAAGGCTGTATCGTTTGTTTTCTTTGCTCTCCATGGAACTCTCAAATTTCCTCTTAGAAACCATATCTCGGCTGCCTCAATCTTGTTCTGGCTTTGCGTGTTGACTGTCCATGCCTCACGGCCGTATAACATAATCTGTTCTATATAACAATCAAGAACTCTCTGCCTGATATTATGTGACAAGTATTTGTTGGTAAGAATGTTTTTCATCTTCTCGTATTGCTTTAAGCCATGAATACTGATTTGACTTAAAGGGTCTTTGATATGCATGTTTCAAATACTGTGTGTATACCACTTGAAGGGGGGATTAGGGGTTGATAATTTGATATGCATGTTTGGCGTTCTGTGTGTGTGTGCAATATGTGCAACACTTGAAAGCTGGAGGGAAACAGACTATCAGGAAGACCCAGGGAGAAAATATTGGACGGCAGGGCACATGAAGATGATGATACCACTTGAAGGGGGATTAGGGGTGAGATCTCTGCAAACACGCTGATTCTGAGAGATGGGGAAAATCTGGTAGTTGTATTGTAAGATCACGTCCCGTGAAAGGGTGGCCTGATTTTAGGGTTGTTGATATTGTCCTTCTGTCTAGCTGTTCTGTCGTGCCACGGGTCTATTTCCTTTAGGAACAGGACTGGAAAATGGTCTGAGATTGGGACATGCTTGTGGACTGTCAGTGTATCTGAACCTGTGTGGGATCACGTGTGTGTTGTTGTGTGTGTGTGTGTGTGTGTGTGGGGTGTGTGTGTGGTGTGTGTGTTGTGTGTGTATGTGTGCGTAGTGTGTGTGTGTGTGTGTGTGTGTGTGTGTGTGTGTACGTGTGTGTGTGTGTGTCTGTGTGTGTGTGTGTTGTGTGTGTGTGTGTGTGTGTGTGTGTGTGTGTGTGTGTGTGGCGTACGTATGTGTGTGTGTGTATAGGTGCATGTTTGCGTATGCGTGTGCTTTAGAAAAATAAGCTACCTAGTTTCGGGAAACTCGAGAAAAATTTTCTTTTATATTTGGCTAGGACTGGCCCCGTAAGGCACGTGGATTTAGCATGATGGATATAAAGTGATCGCTTGATGAAAATATATATCTCCTCCAAAAATAAATTTATCCGTTTCAAGGTCGTTGTTTTGTGTTTGATATAATTATCTATGGTATGAACCAAAGGACATAACTCTTGAGAATTATCTCCCATGTTGTACTTCTCAAATCTAACACAGTTTGCGCAACCCATTCAGTTTAGCATAGAAGCAGATACAAAGTATAAAAACAGTAAGCTCAGAACACTCCTCAAAAAAGGAGCGCCCAAGCCTACCTTTATACTCTGCAAATACCCTACAAACAACTATGAGAGAGGAGAGAAATACATACAATATATTGGTCTTATGTTCAAGATTGACATAGTCTTTTATTCTTGAACTGACCAAACACACACACATAGACAAGACAGAACATATACAGGGTTACTTCCAAGGCATATAGGTAATACAAAGAAATAAGAGGGAAGCAGGGATAATTTTTTTATAATATTAATCAAAGGACATAACTCTTGAGAATTATCTCCCATGTTGTACTTCTCAAATCTAACACAGTTTGCGCTACCCATTCAGCTAGCATAGAAGCAGATACAAAGTGTGTGTGTTTGGTCAGTTCAAGAATAAAAGACTATGTCAATCTTGAACATATGACCAATATATTGTATATATTTCTCTCCTCTCTGATAGTTGTGTGTAGGGTAGCTGGCAGAGTATAAAGGTAGGCTTGGCCGCTCCTTTTTTGAGGAGTGTTCTGAGCTTACTGTTTTTGTGCTTTGTATCTGCTTCTATGCTGC
>JAPXFY010000033.1:34708755-34768134 GCA_030674185.1 Monoplex corrugatus
GCTAGCAAAGACGCAGCCACAAAGCATAAAGTGGTAAGCTCAGAACATTCCTTTTTACTTTATAGTTTTGATGAAGTAAGGTAATAAAAAAAATATGGAATGTTCTGAGCTTACCACTTTATGCTTTGTGGCTGCGTCTATGCTAGCTGAATGGGTAGCGCAAACTGTGTTGGGTTTGAGAAATTCTACATGGGAGATAACTCCGTGACTCTCAAGAGTTATGTTACTTAGTTGGCATTTAAAATGGTCAGTTCGGAATTTTAATCAAAGATTTTGGTTTATGAATTAACATATTTCTTTTTACTTTATAGTTTTGATGAAGTAAAGTGATAAAAAATATGGTTTGAGTGAAATCGTTTTCAGTTTGTAAATAATGTTGACATTCTTAATGTTGTAAGCAAGAACAGAGTAATAGGCATTGATACTTGATTGGAGCAAGGAAGCTGTTACCTCAAGAGGGAATATGTTTTCTTTTCATATGTCCAAAGTTTCGGTTCATAGATTAACATATTTCTTTTCATTCAGTAATTGTGATGAAATAAGGTTAAAGATGATATGACAAATACATTTTGAGTGAAATAGTTTATGAATTTTGTTGACATTGTTGACTTTGTTGAAGCTTGATTGCAACATGGAAGTTATTAGTTGGGTATTTTCATAAATAATTTTCTCAGAGAAAAAATATTTAAAGTAGATATAGAATTTAAATTCTCGAGTATTTGGGTTGAAAGATGTGGATATGCTTGTCTTGGGTGTTCTTGAAAGTGACAGAGTGTGAGTGGTATACATGTATATATTGTTCTTACAGAGTTAATGGCAATAATAAAATGTTCACTTATGTAGCTCAAACAGACAATGTCAAAAGTATTCCTTGAACTTTACAGAGTAATAGCAAACAATGAGCTAAGATACATTTAACCTATTAGGCTTGTGACCTTTGACCCAAGTTGTCATCCTCTATCTGCCCCATCCGTGCGCGCGCACACACACACACACACACACACACACACACACACACACACACACACACACCACACACACACACACACACAGGGAGCGAACAAGACAGAGACAGACAGACAGGCAGACAGACAGAGAGACAGGGAGACAGGAAAGCGAGAGAGAGAGAGAAAAAAGAGAGCGAGACAGACAGACAGAGACGAAAAGACGAGAGACCGACAGAGAGACCGACTGAGAGACGACAGAAAGACTGACGCAGAGAGAGAGAGAGGACAGACATACAGACAGACAGAAGAGAGAGACAGACAGAGAAGAGAGAGAGACGGAGAGACTGAGAGACAAAGAGGGAGAGAAAGAGAGAGACAGAGGAGACGAGAGACCGACAGAGGGACTGACAGTGAGCGAAGAGAGAGAGAGGGGAGACAGACAGACAGACACACACACAGAGAGCAGAGAGAGCGAGAGAGAGAGAGAAAGAGAGAGAGAGCGAGACAGACAGAGAGAGACGAAAAGATGAGAGACCGAAGAGAGACCGACAGAAAGACTGACTGAGAGACGACAGAAAGACTGACGCAGAGACAGACAGCCAGACAGAAGGAGAGAGACAGACAGAGACACAGAGAGAGACCGAGAGACTAAGAGACAAAGAGAGAGAAAGAAGAGAGAGACAGATGGAGACGAGAGACGACAGAGAGACTGAAGATAGCGAAAGAGAGGGAGAGAAGGAAGACAGACAGACAGACAGAGAGCAGAAAGAGAGAGAGAGAGTGACAGAGACAGAATAAGAGAGGGAGAGAGAGAGGAGGGGGAGAGAGAGAGAGAGAAAGGATATTGAGTTAGGTAGAGGATAGTGTTAATCTGTTTGTGAGTACGATTTCAGAGAAGACGGCCAAGTTTTTCTTGATGACGCTGGCTATAGTGCGCGATATTATCGATTGTTTATCATGTGATGTTTGTATTGTCTGCACGAATGGCAGGAAAAATAACAAATCGTGTTTACTTCATCATTACTATCATCATCATCATCATCATCTATCAAGTGCCCTGCCACATGGCGTTGGCGATGATGGCCCTCCATACGCATCTAACCCTCGTTGCCGCAAGCTCCTCTTCCACCCTCTCTGTCCCCAGCCACCCTGCTAGTCCGTCCAATATTTTCTCACTGGGTCTACCTAGTGCTCTATATCCCTCCAGCTTTCCTGTTGTGACCAGGTGCTCTAATTCCACTTTCCTCATAAAATGGTAGTAAATCGTTTAATAATCTTCCTTATGAATGATCTTTTTGTATCTGCCTCCATCAAGACTGTCTCGTTTGTTTTCTTTGCTGTCCATGGAACTCTCAACATTCTTCTTAGAAACCACATTTCAGGTGTCTAAATCTCGTTTGACTTTGCTTTTTGACTGTCCACGTCTCACAACCGTATAACAGAATCTGTTCTATATAACACTCAAGAACTCTCTTCCTGATGTTAATTGATAGGCATTTGTTGATAAGAATTTTTTTCGTCTAACATTATCATTAGTGTTTAAATCCCAGCTGACTGTGCAGGGCCATATCAGGGCAACAATCATCTCAAAATAAACACACCTTCTCATAGACCCTGAAAAAAAATGTGAACAAAAAAAAAATCAAGTACATATATCAATGCATTCACGCACATAATCTGAGGATATGCCCCTAACGTTGACCACTCGGCCCAGTTTATTACTGGGGGCTTTTATAAAAACAAACCTCAAAATACAAATGGACAAACACACTTCAGTATACTAGAAGATATAAATAAACTGGCCTAAACTACCTAAAATTGCTTTTATGATCACATTTCCTTAGAACTAAAAAAGCACTTAATACACATACTCAATTATCAGTCCAACAAGACAGTATGCAAGACTTTATAAATGCATACAGATGAATGAACCAACAGAGCAGAAACTGATTAAAAGACATGACATAAAACATAGGTGCATGGCGGAAACAGAGAGAGCTGTTCTGACTTTGCATGTTGACCGTCCACTATTTTCTCCCTAAGTCTACCTGGTGCTCTCTTTCCCTCCAGCTTTCCTGTTGTGATCAGATGCTCTAATTCCCCTTTCCTCATAAAATGGCCTATAAATGTTGCCTGTCTTCACCTAATCTTCCTTATGAATTCTCTTCTTGCGTATGCCTCCATCAAGACTGTCTCGTTTGTTTTCTTTGCTGTCCACGCCTCGCAACCGTACAACAGTATCGGTTCTATATAACATTCAAGAACTCTTTTCCTAATATTATTTGTTAGGCATATTGCTGGTAAGAATGTCTTTCATCTTTTTTAATTCTGTTTTGGCTTAGCCGATTCTGCTGGCTATTTCTGATGTGCACCTGCCGTCTGGTGAGATGACCGTTCCCAGTTATTCAAATCTATCAACCTGTCTGGAAAGGGGATTTCTTGATTTTTCTGATGAGCATGATTTCAGTATGCTTGCTATTTAGCTCCTGCTATTTATTTTTGCTTTCTGTTTCTATTGTATTCACCAGGTTTTGTAGGTCTTTTTCGTTTTCTGCAATTAGTTCTACTACTACTACTACTACTACTACTACTACTACTACCAATGATAATAAGAGTAATAATAATAATGATGATGATAATGATAATAATGATGATAACAATAATAGTACTATAATAATAATAATGATAATAATGAATAATGAAAATAATAAAAACAATAACAATAATAATAATGATAATGATAACAATAATAATAATACTGACATTTATAACGCGCGAAATCTTGATACAAGAATCAAGCCAAAAATTACACACTCTCATCATTCACCAAATCAGTCACCCAACAACGACCAAAACTCCAGGGCACGAAGCACACGTAATGTGGAGGGGGGGGGGGGGACAGGGGGGCAGTGGGGCAAAAGACTGAACATGTAGAGGGGGAGGACAGGAGGGCAGTGGGGCAAAAGAGTGAACATGTAGAGGGGGAGGACAGGGGGGGGCAGTGGGGCAAAAGACTGAACATGTAGAGGGGGAGGACAGGGGGGCAGTGGGGCAAAAAACTGAACATGTAGAGGGGGAGGACAGGAGGGCAGTGGGGCAAAACAGTGAACATGTAGAGGGGGAGGACAGGAGGGCAGTGGGGCAAAACAGTGAACATGTAGAGGGGAGGACAGGAGGACAGTGGGGCAAAACAGTCAACATGTAGAGGGGGAGGACAGGGGGGGGGGGCAGTGGGGCAAAAAAACTGAACATGTAGAGGGGAGGACAGGAGGGCAGTGGAGTAAAACAGTGAACATGTAGAGGGGGAGGACAGGAGGGCAGTGGGGCAAAACAGTGAACATGTAGAGGGGAGGACAGGGGTGGGGGGGGGGCAGTGGGGCAAAAAACTGAACATGTAGAGGGGGAGGACAGGAGGGCAGTGGGGCAAAAGAGTGAACATGTAGAGGGGGAGAACAGGAGGGCAGTGGGGCAAAACAGTGAACATGTAGAGGGGGAGGACAGGAGGGCAGTGGGGCAAAACAGTGAACATGTAGAGGGGAGAGAACAGGAGGGCAGTGGGGCAAAACAGTGAACATGTAGAGGGGGAGGACAGGGGGGCAGTGGGGCAAAAGAGTGAACATGTAGAGGGGGAGGACAGGAGGGCAGTGGGGCAAAAGACTGAACATGTAGAGAGGGAGGACAGGGGGGCAGTGGGGCAAAAGACTGAACATGTAGAGGGGGAGGACAGGAGGGCAGTGGGGCAAAAGAGTGAACATGTAGAGGGGAGAAACAGGAGGGCAGTGGGGCAAAACAGTGAACATGTAGAGGGGGAGGACAGGAGGGCAGTGGGGCAAAAGACTGAACATGTAGAGAGGGAGGACAGGAGGGCAGTGGGGCAAAACAGTGAACATGTAGAGGGGGAGGACAGGAGGGCAGTGGGGCAAAAGACTGAACATGTAGAGGGGGAGAACAGGAGGGCAGTGGGGCAAAACAGTGAACATGTAGAGGGGGAGGACAGGAGGGCAGTGGAGCAAAACAGTCAACATGTAGAGGGGGAGAACAGGAGGGCAGTGGGGCAAAAGAGTGAACATGTAGAGGGGGAGGACAGGAGGGCAGTGGGGCAAAAGAGTGAACATGTAGAGGGGGAGGACAGGAGGGCAGTGGGGCAAAAAACTGAACATGTAGAGGGGGAGGACAGGAGGGCAGTGGGGCAAAACAGTCAACATGTAGAGGGGGAGAACAGGGGGGCAGTGGGGCAAAACAGTCAACATGTAGAGGGGGAGGACAGGGGGGCAGTGGGGCAAAACATCAACATGTAGAGGGGGAGAACAGGGGGGCAGTGGGGCAAAACAGTGAACATGTAGAGGGGGAAATCAATGCCGTACAAAAAGCTGTGTCTTCAAGCGAGACTTGAAGGAAGACAGAGTTTATGACTGTCGAGAAGACGGGGGACGATTGTTCCAATTGTATGGACCAGGCGCAGAAAAAGAACAGCGACCAGCTACGGTACATTTGTATTGAGGAATAACAGCAAATGGCACAACCTTGACAGAGGTTAATATGTTCAAATACCTGGGAACGGTCATTTCATCAGATGGCAGATGCACTTCGGAAATAGCCGGCAGAATCGGCCAAGCCAAAACACCATTCAAGAAGAAGACAAGCATTCTTACCTACAAATGCCTATCAGTTAACATCAGGAAGAGAGTCCTTGAATGTTATATAGAACCAATACTGTTGTACGGTTGTGAGGCGTGGACAGTCAACAAGCAAAGCCAGAGCAAGATTGAGGTAGCCGAGATGTGGTTTCTAAGAAGAATGTTGAGAATTCCATGGACAGCAAAGAAAACAAACGAGACAGTCTTGATGGAGGCAGACACAAGTAGATCACTCATAAGAAAGATTAGAAAAAGACAGGCAACATTTATAGGCCATTTTATGAGGAAGGGGATTTGGAGCACCTGGTTACAAAGGGAAAGCTGGAGGGAAGGAGAGCACCAGGTAGACCCAGGGAGAAAATGCTGGACGGACTTGTAGAGTGGCTGGGGACGAGGAGGGTGGGGGAGATGCTGGGGGCAACGAGAGATAGAGACAGATGGAAGTCCATGATCGCCAATGCCATGCAGCAGGGCACCTGATGATGATGATGAGTATCAGAAGCGGAATGGACAGGTCGCGCAGAGTGCAAGTTCAGAGGTGTTATGAAGATAAATATGAGCAGTACCATTGGTATACTTGTAGCACTATGTGTTGATTTTGTATGAAATTCTTCGAGAAACGGGCAGCCAGTAGAAAAAGTGAAATAATGGAGTGCCATGATCATTCCTCTTTTTACGAAGGGCAAGACGGAACGCAGAATTCTGAACATGTTGGAAGCATGCAACAGAAGAAGCAGGCAATCCAAAAAAGTACAGAGTTACAATAGTTGATGTAAGACAATATCAAATAAGTTGCAAGTTTAGAGGCTGCTGAAGTTGAAAGATAATGGTGAATAGAAGTGAAGTGTCACAGTTGTCATTAACAAGACTGACAAGTTTTGGTGCTCAGTTTCTTCATACAGAGTTGAGAATCAAGAACAACGCCAAGGTTTTTGACTAATTCAGAGAGTATCATAGTGTCGTCATCTAGTGGGGAAAAAACTTTTACAGTGCAAAAGCTTATTCTGTATCATCCAGTTCTGGATATTGACATGGCAGTCAGAAGATTTGGAAAGAAGACTTGAAAGAATTATGCACTGTTGTAGAGCTGAGAGTCATCAGTATCAAAATGATATTTGGTGTTGTGCTGACTGATAACATTGGTAAGTGGTGAGGTGTAGAATTTGAAGAGGACTGGCCCAAGTACAGAGCCTTGGGGGAACCCCATATGTCTATTTGACTGGTTTTGATTTAGAGTCATTTACTACATCTGACTGAAAACAGTCTGACAGGTTTGACATAAACCACGAAAAAGCACTGCCTTGGATTCCAAATGTCTGCTCAAACCAAGAGAGGAGGATGCTGTGGTCAGTGGGTCAAAAGCAGCAGAAAGATCTAAAAGACTATGTGGTGAAATTCGGCCACAGTTGGCTGAATGTAGCAGATCGTTCACAATGTGAACAAGAGGGCTGAGAGATGGTTATTCAGTTGATTCAAAACGACTTTCTCAAGGAGCTTGGAAAGGAATGGCAAGTTGGAGACAGGATGATACTTTTTGAGAATGTCAAGATCAAGGTTATTCTTTTTCAAGAATTCAGTGGCATTTCTTCTAGGATGCTAGCAAATAATAATGACAACAACAATAATAGTAATACTAATAATGATAATAATAATCATCATCATCATCATAAAAGTAATAATGGTAATAATACAAATGATGACGATGATAACACCATCAACAACAACATCAACAAGGTCAACATCATAATAACAAAAATGAATTACAATCATAGAAAGTTATGAAACTTTCAATTTCGTCATTTAACTCGAATATAGAGGAAGCTCGTATATGTATGGAACATGACAGTGAGAAAAGTGAAAAGAGATAAAAAAAAAAATAAATAAATAGACAGAGGCACAGAGAGAGAGAGAGAGAGAGAGAGAGAGAGAGAGAGAGAGAGAGAGAGAATGAGAGAGAGAGAGAGAATGACAGTAATACTCACATACCAATCTTGTAGCTATCTCCAGTGATTACATGTTGTTGTTGTTTTCAAATTTCCAAACCCTTTACAAATGCAGTCAGTTTAGATATACAAATTTCTGAAAATTTCCGAAATTAAAAAAAACTTTTCTTTAGTTTCAATATAAAGAACTTCAATCAATATTCAGAATAAATCAAATGAGGAACCAAAGATATATCAGTTTTCTGTTTCTTGTTGACCAAACCGAGGACACAAAACCAAACACAAATTCCGTGGTTATATAACTATTTCAATCCGTTTTTGTTTTGTTTTTTTTAACTGAAGAAAGAGAAGCTCAGACGCAATCAGAGATATACGGGAGAGGAAAAGACCACGAAACAACAGCTCGAGGCTAGAGACCCAAATGGTTTCCAGTCCTCGACTTGTGTTTGTGTGTCTGTCTTGTGTCTCACAAACCGGCCCTCTGTCCTGCTTGCAGACTGGCCTGAATGCATCTGCTCGTCAAGGTGAGTTTGTCATGGGATTTTGTTACGGTTTCCCTGAACCCTCCAACCCTAACCCCCTCTCCCACCCCCCCACCCCCCACCTTCTGTTTCTCTGTCTGTTCCACTCTGTCCCTTTTCCTCTTAAGACTGACTCCTCCCCTTTCTTCTCTGCCATAGCTAACGCTCGCGCTCCCTCGCATCAAATGTACACTCACACTCAACCCACCCCAACCGCCTCTCTGTCGTTTCACCTCACGCCAGATCTATCCCCTCCTCTCTCTTCGGCTGGATGATAACCTTGGGACTCCCCACCTGTCCACCACATCCTGCATTGCCAACCATGCTATCAAAGTAAACACTTAACCCTTGATCTCTCACCCTGTCCACCAGCATCCTGCATTGCCAACCTTGCTATCAAAGTAAAAACTTAACCCTTTGATTCCCTCACCCTGTCCACCACATCCTGCATTGTCAACCAGCTATCAAACTAAAAACTTAACCTTTGATTCTCTCACCCTGTCCACCAGCATCCTGCATTGTCAACCATGCTATCAAGTAAAAACTTAACCCTTTGATTCTCTCACCCTATCTACCAGCTTCCTCCAGGAAACTGGTGGATAGGGTGAAGGAATCAAAGGGTTGAGTTTTTGCAGTTGGTGGACAGGGTACGGGAGTCAAAGGATTAATTAGGGTCACATTTCCCTCACGTGACATCTTTATCAGGGCAAAGGGTTTTGTGCAGGGTCCAGGGGTCTGCCAGGTAAATTGATGGCAGATTTCAGTGGAGTGCGTACGGGATTGCCTGAGTACCATGAATCCCTTCTTGAACAAACCAGAATTCCAAGCTCGGAACGTGTCGCCTGTACGCCAAAGCTGTTTAACCCTTTGACTCCCGCACCCTGTCTACCAACTGCAAAATCTTAACCCTTTGATTCTCTCACCATATCCACCAGCTTCCTACAGGAGAATCAACAGGTTAAGTGTTCGCTTTGCTAGCATGGTTGACAATGCAGGATGCTGGTGGACAGGGTGAGTGAATCAACGGGCTATCTTTGTTTTGCTAGCATGGTTGACAATGCAGGATGCTGGTGGACAGGGTGAGTGAATCAACTGGCTGTCTTTGTTTTGCTAACATGGTTGACAATGCAGGATGCTGGTGGACAGGGTGAGTGAATCAACGGGCTGTCTTGTTTTGCTAGCATGGTTGACAATGCAGGATGCTGGTGGACAGGGTGAGTGAATCAACGGGCTGTCTTTGTTTTGCTAGCATGGTTGACAATGCAGGATGCTGGGGACAGGGTGAGTGAATCAACGGGCTGTCTTTGTTTTGCTAGCATGGTTGACAATGCAGGATGCTGGTGGACAGGGTGAGTGAATCAACGGGCTGTCTTTGTTTTGCTAGCATGGTTGACAATGCAGGATGCTGGTGGACAGGGTGAGTGAATCAACGGGCTATCTTTGTTTTGCTAGCATGGTTGACAATGCAGGATGCTGGTGGACAGGGTGAGTGAATCAACGGGCTGTCTTTGTTTTGCTAGCATGGTTGACAATGCAGGATGCTGGTGGACAGGGTGAGTGAATCAACGGGCTGTCTTTGTTTTGCTAGCATGGTTGACAATGCAGGATGCTGGTGGACAGGGTGAGTGAATCAACGGGCTATCTTTGTTTTGCTAGCATGGTTGACAATGCAGGATGCTGGTGGACAGGGTGAGTGAATCAACGGGCTGTCTTTGTTTTGCTAGCATGGTTGACAATGCAGGATGCTGGTGGACAGGGTGAGTGAATCAACTGGCTGTCTTTGTTTTGCTAACATGGTTGACGATGTAGGATGCTGGTGGACAGGGTGAGAGAATCAACGGGTTGTTTGCTTTGCTAGAATAGTTAACAATGCTGGTGGACATTGTGCGGGACTCAAAGGGTTAATTAATCGAGTGCTGAACTCTTGAAAAGTTTTTTTAACATGTAGCTATTGTCTTGTAATGATAGGACTGGATTACCACTCAACAATGTTCCTAAACATCTGTTTGACTGAAGTGTCTCCCACCAACAGCGCCAGTGTGGGTTGTTGACAGAGTCATGAATCGTATGCATGACGCAAAATGACAGAAATGTATCCGGTCATCACAGGTAACAATCTATTGATTCTGCAGTTCTATACAAGCACCCCCTGCTTTGAAATTTCTACTTGATATAGATGAGGCAATAAATCAATAACCAAAATCTTCATTCTTGAAAAGATAACACCAGGCCTCTTGACCGACAAAAATGGAAAATGTGTCAACAGGCCTGTGTTTTTTTGAGGAGGCATGCTAAAAGAGAACGTACGACGTGAACTTTACGATAATATTTGGTATTACCTTGTGACTCATTGTTGCGAAATCACTGATAAGCTGCGTGTTGCTCAATGTTACTTTTACATATCGGCCAAAAGTAGAGACAGTTTACGACGAATCAACGTTATTTCTCTCCTGTGGAGATTGGCAGAGACGTGATGTTTTTTAAAAAATATGTAGTAAATGTGACCTCCCACCACGAAATTAGAGTTAACTAGCATTTGGGGCATTTTGAGATATACATATCACTGGAAAGTGTACATTCTGCTGATTATTTTGGTACTTGAATAAAGCTTGTACTCAAAAAAATGTAGAAGTTATGTATGTTTAAAGTCATTAAATTGTATGACGGCCATTTTGAGAAAACGGCCTCTAAAGTTTTGTGTGCTCTCCTACACATTTTCCTTGGATTTCTTTATTTGGTGGCTTTGGCCCAGTTTGTTTGTAATTTTCGCTGTCATTATCTAAAAGGTGCACCAAAGAGCTTTCCATCAGCATATTACATGTGCAGGTACTGTACAGGTTACGGTTCATAATAAGAGATAAAAATAGATACTTTTGGTAGGAAATTGCGTTCTTTCTGCTGCGATCAGTGCATTGAAATACCGATTTAAATTGATCAATATCTTTTTAAGAAAAATATTTCTGTGGGGGATAGATTATAATCTACAGAAATCAATTTTGAGAAAAAGTCGAAACACCCCAGATAGACCCTCAGTCACCTTTTCAGCTCCAAGCGCTGTTCGACTGACTGCGAGTTAAGACTGATTTCGTGGTGTGAGGTCACAAATACACAATTCGCCATTTCAAAAAAAAAAACAAGCTTCCAAGATTTTGATCATACAACTGATTCAAGTCCGTAGCAACAGATCTAAATCTAAACCAAACTGACCATCATCATCACATGCCCTGCCATATGGCGTTGGCGATCGTGGCCCCCATATATATGCATCTATCCCTTGTCGCTGCAAGTACATTTTCCACCCTCTCTGTCCTCAGCCACCCTGCACGTCCGTCGAATATTATCTCCCTGGGTCTACCTGGTGTTCT
Source organism: Monoplex corrugatus (assembly GCA_030674185.1). Taxonomy (NCBI): domain Eukaryota; kingdom Metazoa; phylum Mollusca; class Gastropoda; order Littorinimorpha; family Ranellidae; genus Monoplex; species Monoplex corrugatus. The sequence continues at coordinate 34,720,169 of JAPXFY010000033.1, forward strand.
CTCCCTCCACCTTTCCTGTTGTGACCAGGTGCTCTAATTCCCCTTTCCTCATAAAATGGCCTGTAAATGTTGCTTGTCTTTTCCTAATCTTCTTTATCAATGATCTTCTTGTGTCTGTCTCCATTAAGACTGTCTTGTTTGTTTTCTTTGCTGTCCATGGAACTCTCAACATCCTTCTTAAAAACCACATTCTGGCTGCCTAAGTCTTGTTCTGGTCTTGCCTGTTGACTGTTCACGCCTCACAACCGTATAACATTATCGGTTGTATATAACATTCAAGAACTCTCTTCCTGATGATAATTGATAGGAATTTGTTGGTAAGAACGCTATTCATCTTCTTGAATGCTGTTTTAGCTTTGCCGATTCTGCTGGCTATTTCTATTGTGCATCTGCTGTCTGATAAGATGACCGTTCCCAGATATTTAAATTTATCAAACTTACCATAACTTTGTAATCAGATGAAATAAAATATGAAAATGCCCATGCACTCCATCAGCTTCCGTGCTCTTTGTTGACGTATTTTTAGCTAGCACAATTAAATGATTGTAGGCATCGAAAACACCAAAGTAAACACCGAAAACGTCTTTTTCAACATTTTTTTCTTTGAAACAGAATATTAACAGGTAATGCTGAAACGGACAGGTGTGTATCTAAAATTTCGAAATGCTAATCTATGCCATCTGATCCCTAATCCCCTTTCATGACGATAGTACCCAAACTCTCTTACTTGCACTGGGCAGGTAGTTGTTGGTTGGAGATAAAGATGGGCCAGATGGTTTGTAGGATTCTTTGAAGCTTACCTGTATGGAATTGTGATAGTTTGGTAAGGCCAGTTTGTCATCTTCCTGCATTGTGAGCAGTAAAGTGCATGTACAGTGGAAAGGACACAGTTCTGATATTCTCTCGGCTTGGTGTTGGTGCTGTATACAGGGAAGGGGGTGGGGAACTTCCACATGCTGTTTATCATTGTGAAAGTGTTCTTGGCTTTGTTAAGACGGATCTTTATGTCCCTAATCCAGAACAAGTGTGACTGCCCGCGTTCAAGCAAACAGGAACCAACAAAAAAACAAACAAAAACACGAAAGAAGAATAAGAACGCGTATTTAATACAACAAGACAGGACAGGCGCAAATTAAGCGTAAGATCACAAACAAACAAACACCAGATACAAAAATTTCTTTTCTCACACTGGTCGGAACAGCAAGGAAGTTTCAGTCTTTTTCTCCTAATTTTTTGTATATGGTGTTTGTTTGTGATCTTATGCTTGACAAAGGCCAGTTGGCCAAAAATTTGCGCCTGTCTTGTCAACCCTCCAACCCTAACCCCCTCTCCCACCCCCCACCCCCCACCTTCTGTTTCTCTGTCTGTTCCACTCTGTCCCTTTTCCTCTTAAGACTGACTCCTCCCCTTTCTTCTCTGCCATAGCTAACGCTCGCGCTCCCTCGCATCAAATGTACACTCACACTCAACCCCACCCCAACTGCCACTCTGTCGTTTCACCTCACGCCAAATCTATCCCCTCCTCTCTCCTCGGCTGGATGATTAACCTTTGGACTCCCGCACCCTGTCCACCAGCATCCTGCATTGTTCTGATTCTTTTTTCGTGTTTTTTTTTTCTGGTTCCTATCTTCTTCTTTATGTCCCTGTCTGCTCTTCTACAGTGCCTAGACCCGTGAACTCTTTAGTTGTGGGTAGGTTATCACAATTCATTCATTTTCTGGAGAGCTTCTGGGATCAAAGGAACATCTTCAACAAAACTCAGCGCCGTATAAACAATTGAAAATATCAATAGCATCAAGGATTATTCCTGCTTTGCTCCCGTGAGGATGCTGACGACTCTTTCCGTATGAATAGTATTCACACCTTGTGGAAATTCTGCGCTAGAAATTTCCTCTTTTCTGTCCCTCTTTATTTCTGCCTTGCTCCTCTGCTTTTTCATTTCTTTCTGTCACTTTCGTTCGCCTTGCTGGTCTATTTACCTGTATGTGTTCTATAAAGCCTTACACCTGTCTCTTAGGATTGATAATAGGGTACATATGTTCGGTCCATCTTCTCGTTCTGAGGATATTGTGACCTCCCACCACGAAATCATCTTAACTCGCAGTCAGTCGAACAGCACTAAGAGCTGAAAAGGTGACTGAGGGTCTATCTGGGGTGTTTTGACTTTTTCTCAAAATTGATTTCTGTAGACTATAATCTGTCCCCCACAGAAAAGTTTTTCTTGAAAAAATATTATTAATCAATTTGAAATGGTATTTTAATGCACTGATCACAGCAGAAAGAACGCAATTTCCTACCAAAAGTACCTGTTTTTATCTCTTATTATGGACCGTAACCTGTACAGTACCCCACATGTAATATACTGACAGAAAACTCTTTGGTGCACCTTTCAGATAATGACAGCGAAAATTAGAAACGAACTGGGTCAAAGCCACCAAATAAAGAAATTTAAGGAAAATGTGTAGGAGAGCACACAAAACTTTAGAGGCCGTTTTCTCAAAATGGCCGTCATACAACTTAATGACTTTAAATATACATAACTTCTACATTTTTTTTTTAGTACAAGCTTTATTCAAGTACCAAAATAATCAGCAGAATGTACACTTTCCAGTGATATGTATATCTAAAAATGCCCAAAATGCTAGTTAAGACTGATTTCGTGGTGGGAGGTCACATATGGTACGCAGAATCAATTTAGATCATTTACCCCCGTTTCTATAAGTACGTTTAAGTGTACTTAGTTATGTTTACATTTGTATTCAGGCTTTCTTATCCCTTGGTGATAACCTGGATGGAGCTGCCTACGCCAGGAGCATATCCTTGGAAGATGTACACGAATGCATTTATGTGTGTCCCTAATTTGTTTCCGGATACACTTTTTGAGAGGGTTATAGCCCTGATTGAGCTCTGCGCAATCAGCTGGGTTTTAAACAGTAATAACAAACAGTTATAACAATTCATAGTTCAAGAAGATATCTGTTAGCCATTCGTGCGAAACAGGGACATAATTTGCACGCTAAAGAACGAAGAAAGAACGTCAGAAAAGTGGTGAGGGTTTATCGTGGTGACATTGATATTGTAGATGCAACATGTTTCTTTCCGGTTTTCTGTCCCTGTGTGGTATGTGCTTCACAATGCAGGACTGGCTCTGGGAACAGTGAGGGAGTGGGGGGGGGGTTACACATGGTCTCCAGGAGCAGAACCTCTTGTGGGGGTCAGGGGGCAGAACCATTTAACACTGAAGCAATTTGTGCCGGTTTAAAGCAGAACATGGCCTAACATTGTATCTTGCCTCTCGTCCTTGGCACACATCTCACCTGCCAACTGTCGGCGTCACAGGTCAGTGTTGGCCGCTACACTCTTTGACACCGCCACTCCCCTCCAAACGGCTCTGTTACGATACTTTTGTGGACAACCTCTTTGAATATTGAAGTCACTTATGTTGGTTATGTTCTCGATGCATGAGCTTGGAGGACTGCCTTTCTTCTCTATTTTTCTTCTGTTTTTCCTTGGAAAATGGTCGTCATGAGGTTCCGTTCTTGCTACGTGACACATGGCCGATGTATTTTAGTTTTCTCTCGTTGATGTCTGCTGTGATCTAGTTGTTTTCTGATGGTATCAAGTTCTTCCAGGACACTTTCATTTGTTCTGTCTGTCAATTTGATACGTAGTAGTCTCCGATTAAAACCACATCACTGCTGCCTAAATTCTTTTGCAATCAGATTTTCCGAGAGTCAAGGCTTTGCAGCCATTAATCATGATGACATTTTAAAAGATTAATTTTCAGGCCATTTGGTATGCCTCTGTCTTTCCAGATATTGTTGACTTGGACGTTTTTTTCCCTTTGCTATTCCAATTCTTACTTTGATGTCTATAGAGCAGGTTCCATCATCAGTTTTTACAAAACCAAGATATTTAAAATCTTTAACATTTTCTAAAGGAACTTTATTAATTAAGATATCATGATTGTTTTCGGTGTCTTTGCCTTTAATATGTCGTACCTTTGTTTTCTTGGCTTTCAAGTTTAGGCCAGCCTTTCTGCCCTCTCTGTATTCACCCTGTATGAGAATAGAAAACAATGTAAGCTCTTTCCAAAATATCAAAAGAGGAGTCAGACAGGGTTGTGTTTTGTCACCAGATCTGTTTTCACTTTACAGCGAAAACATCATGAGAAACCTAGAAGAAGCCCTGGATTAAAGGTTGGAGGGAAAATGATAAACAACATTCGATACGCAGATGACACCGTGCTAATTGCAGAAAATGAAAGGGACCTACAAAACCTTGTGAATATACTAGAAATAGAAAGCAAAGGTAAGGGGCTGGAACTAAACAGCAGGAAGACTGAAGTCATGGTGATCAGTAAAAAACATGAAATCCCCTCATGCAAAATAACAGCAAATGGCACAACCTTGACACAGGTTAATAAGTTCAAATACCTGGGAATGATCATTTCATCAGACGGCAGATGCACATAACTGGAAAATTAGCCATCTTAACATGAATCGAGCCAATAGACCAATACAACAGGCATAAGATGACAAGATTCTTACCAACAAATGCCTACAATTAACAGAAAGAGAGTCCTTGATGTTATATAAGAACCATACTGTTGTAGGATGCGAGCGTGGACAGTCAGAAGCAAAGCCAGAGCAAGATTGAGGCAGCGAGATGTGTTCTAAGAGAATGTTGAGGTCCCTGGACAGCAAAGAAACAAACGAGAAGTCTTGATGGAGGCAGACACAGGTAATCACTCATAAGGAAGTTAGGAAGACAGGCAACATTTATAGCCTGTTAATGAGGAAAGGGGGATATGGAGCACCTGGTCGACAACGGGAAGCTGGAGGGAAGAGATGGCACGGGATGACCAGGGGGAGAGATGCTGGGACGACTTGCAGAGTGGTGGAGATGAGAGGTGGGAAGTAGGTGCTAGGCACGAGAGAAGGATGATGAGTCCATGGTCGCCAACCATGCGCAGGGTACCTGATGATGATGATGAGAATTCTTTTCATACTGGTAATGTTGTCTGCTAATAGCGCAGTATCATCGGCATAGCGCAGGTTTGTCAGGTTTTCTCCTGATATCTTTATGCCTGAGCCTTCTATATCAGCATTTATCGTGACTTGTTCCGTATAGATGTTAAAGAGACACGGTGAGAGGATGCAACTTGTCTAACCCCCTTGTGGATGTTGAAAAATTCACATTTCTGACTGTTCCATCTAATGTAGCCTTTTGGTCTTTATATTATGAGGCAGTTACTGAAATGAGATTTTTAGGAAAGCATATTTTCACCTTTGCGTTGAATAGGTGGAGATAACTAACGCTATCAAATGCTTTGCTATAGTCTATGAAGGTGACAAAAGCTTCTACATCAATGCTTTCTGTTTTCTCTATGTATTTGTTACACGAATAACATGTCAGTTATGCCTCTGTTGGATCTGTAGCCTGCCTAGCAGTCAGATAATTCTTCTGTCTTGGGCTTCAATGTGTTGAAAATAATTATGAGCAAAATCTTACTGACGGGGATGATTAGGACAATGGTACTACAATATTTTATTTTTTTTATTTATATAGCTCAAAAAATCTTGATAAAATCAAATCTAAGCGCTATAACAGACACACACGCACTCACGCACGCACGCACGCACGCACACACACACACACACACACACACACACACACACACACACACACACACACACACACACACACACACACACACACACGCACACGGCTATAAATGAGGAGAAAGAATAAAAGCAATGGAAAATTATAGAAAGCATATTATGTACAATTATATATTACAATGCGATTCCCCTCCGAGCGGAGACAGGCTGCAGAGGGGATTGAGTGAGGTCAGGATTTTATGCAGAGGAGAAAAGGTGAGTTTTGAGAGCGGACTTGAAGGAGACAAAAGTAGGTTGCTGACGGACTGAGAGAGGAAGTTTGTTCCGGGAAAGTGGACCAGAAACAGAGAAGGCTCGTGGACCATAGGTATTGAGCTTAGTGCGTGGAAAGCGAAAAGTCAGAGGATCGGAGGCAAAGCAGAGGGTACGTGAGGGAACATAGATCTCAAGTAGGCTTGACAGGTAATCGGGGGCTGCGTTATTGAGGCTTTTGTAGCACATGGTGTCTAGTTTGTACTGTATGCGCTTTGATACAGGGAGCCAGTGAAGTTGTGCCAGGAGAGGAGATATGTGGTCAGCTTTTTTCTTTTTGAGTACAAGGCGTACAGCATTGTTTTGAATGCGCTGTAGGATGTGAATGGTGGAGGCAGGAAGACCAGACAGGAGTGAATTGCAATAGTCAATGCGAGACGTTATGAAGGAGAGAACGACTTTTGCAGTTGTTTCGACAGAGAGATACTTCCTGATCAGGCTTATACGATGGAGGTGATAGTAGCAAGATCTGGCAGTTTGAGAAACAAAGTTGTTCATGGAGAGGGTGGAGTCAATGCAGACACCAAGGTTTTTAGCTGAATCAGAAAGTTCTGTAGTTGTTGCAGTCTTTGACATTGCCACTCTTCTGAAGCATCACAAATTTTTGAAATTTCCAATCTGTTGGCCACTTATGAGTATTCCAGATTTTACAACAAAGATGGTGCATTGCTTTTTAAGCCTTCTCTTCCAGCAGGTTTGAACAATTCCCCTGAAACATTGTCAATTCCTGGGGATTTTCTTGTTTTTCAGTGCTTGGTGGCTGTTTCAGTTTCACTTAAAAGTGGTTTTTGTTATGATTCTGGACAGTTCAGGTCAGGGCGTAGGATGTCTTGAGGGCTATTGTCGCTAAAACGTGATGCTCCATATTCATTCCATCTGTTCATAATATGCTCTGGTTCAGTCAATATGGTGCCTTCTTTGTTGTTGGGGCACTCATTTCTGGGTTGGAATTTGGTGGTTTGAACGTTCTTTATCCTTTAGAAACATCCATGGATCTTCTGCATTCATTATGCTAATTAATGCCAATTTTTCTTACTTCTTCCGATTTTGCTCTTAATTTCTCTTTTAAGTTTTTGGCACACAAATGAAATTAAAAGCTGAAACAGCAAAATGCTAAAATGTCTCAGGACAAATAGACTGGCTCACCACATCTCCGAACTTTACTTCACCAAGTCCCCTTCTGAAAATGTGAGCATACTACACACAAAATGATTTGTGAATCTGATGACAGATAGTTACAGACCAGTTCACAGCACTGGGACGAATGACAGAGACAGAGAGAGAGAGAGAGAGAGAGAGAGAGAGAAGCAGACAGACAGACAGACAAAGAGACACAGAGAGAGGGAGAGAGAGGGAGAGAGGGAGAGAGAAAGAGAAAAAGAGAGAGACAGAGAGACAGAAAGAGAAAGAGACAGAAAGAGATGTTGTATGTACATAAGCTGCATTTCATTCGCATTCTCTTTTTGTTCTTTTACTTCTATGTTGTTTAAAAAAACACTTCTCTTTCTTTTCTTCTTTATAGAAAGGGTTCCAAAACCCAGAGTACCACTTTTTTGTCCATAGGCAACGCTATTCTCTCGAAGACGTCTTACCTATGCTGCTTGATGATGATAATGACAACATCCCCAGTGGCAGCGAGGATGAACTTCTGGATGCTGATGACAGTGATAATGAGGCATACAATCCAGATGACGACATTCCTGATGGGAGTGATGATGAGGCTGATGACACAGCAGATGACGAGACTACTTCAAACACGAGGTGAGGAGAAAAACTTTCACATGTCTCTTGCCAAACTGGACATAGATCAAATTTCTTGTTTTCTATCTCAATTGTGTATGTAGCCTACTATGTGTTGTCTATATCAGAATAATCATTGATCATTTATTTTTCTGTTCATGAGTAAAAAAAAAAAAAAAAAAAGGTCTGTCTGTGCATGTGTGTGTGCGTCTGTATTTGTGTGTGTGTGTGTCGGTTGGTGGGTGGGTGTGAGAGAGAAACTGAAACTGAAACTGAAAATGGTTTATTGCCATTTACATTTTTGTCCTTGTGGCAAGGAGCATAAAGCAAAGTCATTAAATTTTACGGCGACGTTTTCGCGAAATAAAGATTTATAAATATAATCATGTCTGACATTATATCCATTTAATTTTTTTTCTAATGATAAAGAACAAATTGAAGGAAAAAAGTTGAACAAAAAGTTGAAGAAACAGTTGACCACCCGACGTACTTAGTCATATCATATAAGTAAGAGGAAGACCCAAATCCGGCAAATAAACATCGTGGGCCTCTTTACATCTCAGGAGATGATAGTCTGCACCAGGAGGCGTTGTGGTCATGGCGTGCACTTTCTGCTGTGGCTGTGCAGGCCGATTCTTGAGTGGCAATCTCTGTCACATCTGCCACATACAAATTGAGTCGCTGTTGTCTGGTTTCTGGAACGTTGCTTGCGAAGAGCCCTTTTCTCATCTGCGCTTTCTGCTCTCTTTCTCTCCGCATTCACAACGCCTTCCTGAACGGTTGTCCTCCACGCTGCCCTGTCTTCCGCCAGAGTCTCCCAAGAGCCTGGGTAAATCCCTGAGCTTCTAAGGTCCCTTTTGCATGCGTCTACAAAGCGTAGCTGTGGGCGTCCTGGAGTTCGCTTCCGGTTTGCCAGTTCGCCGTAGAGAACGTCTTTAGGTATGCGTCCATACTCCATTCGACGCACATGGCCAAGCCAGCGTAATCGGCGTTGGCTTAAAAGGGCAAAGATGGTCTGTAGGCCCGCACGACGGAAGACCTCTGTGTTGGTCACTTTGTCTTGCCATTGGTTGCCGAGGATGCGTCGCAAGCAGCGGAGATGGAAAATGTTGAGCCTCTTTTCTTGGCTGGCGTATGTGGTCCAGGCTTCACTTGAGTAGAGAAGTGTGCTCAACATACATGCTCTGTACACCTGCATTTTGGTGTTCGCAGTGAGACTGCTGTTGGACCAGACCCGCTTGTTCAGTTTAGCCATAACAGATGAGGCCTTTGCAATTCTGGCGCTGATTTCAGCGTCCAGACAGAGGTTGTCACTTATGGTGGACCCCAAGTACTGACATTTGTGGACAGTATTGAGGTCGTAGTCTCCAATGCCATCCTATCTTGCCAACCTCCTGCAGGGTTACAAACCTTCTCGAACGCTCCGCTCTTCTGACACCTCACTGTTGACTGTTCCTCGCTTCTCTCTAGACACCTTTGGTAAAAAATCTTTCTCTGTCTTTGGCCCAAATGTATGGAACTCTCTACCACTGTCTCTCAGAAAAACTAAGTGTTTCTCAACCTTCAAACGGCACCTGAAAACCCACCTCTTTCAAACTCATCTAACCTGAAGAGCCTTAGTTTGCAAGTCTGTCATCAGACTAATCTCTCCTGCCTGTATAACAGTATTTTGTATAAGGGCCTATAGAGCAAGGTGTGTGTGTGCGTGCATGTGTGTATGTGTGTGTGTGTGTGTGTGTGTGTGTGTGTGTGTGTGTGTGTGTGTGTGTGTGTGTGTGTGTGTGTGTGCTTGAGTGAGCATGTGTGTGTATCACTGTATGTGTACAGCTGAGGAAGGGATAGGGGAGAAATTGAGTGGGAAAGAGACTGAAATACTTTAAGAAACTTTTTCAAATCTTTGTTTGTATGTAAATTGTGATGTATGATATGCGAATAGTTTATAATTTGTGAGGAATTTTGATTGTCAAGGTATTAATGCTGTAATGCTGAAGTTGTAATGTTTTTCCTGTATATGGATTAGAATTTTTCTGTTTTTATCTTCATTCAAAATATTGATTATAATTTTATGTACAACTATTGCATGCATAAACACACACACACGCATGCAAACATAGCACACGCACACACACACACACACACACTCTCTCTCTCTCTCACACACACACACACATTCTTACAAACACACGCGCACAGCAACGCACACGCACGCACACACACATGTACACACACACGTACGCAAGCACACACACGCAGCAATATATAAACACAGTATGCCTCTTTATTCATATGAAAAATCTGTTAATCTTTCTTCATTACATAAGTCAGTGTTTAAATTTTAATATTCTGTGGTTTCTTATGTGTCTTCTTACTTGTATAGCTTTAATGTTTGTTGTTATCTTATTGTGTATGTAATTGTGAACATTTTTTATCACCTTTTGCCTTTCTTGCGAAATGTAAAGCGCTGGTGAGCATGTTTTTATATGGAATATGCGCTATACAAATAAACATTATTATTATTATTATTATTATTATTATGTGTAGAGATGGTGGTTCTTCACAGCCTTGGCCTAAGATCTCAGTTTTCTTCAAGCTGATTGTGAGACCAAACTCTCTGCAAGCGTGGGCGAAGCGATCAACGAGCCTCTGGAGATCTTGTTCACTGTGGGAAGCCAGCGCAACATCATCTGCAAAGAGAGCTTCTCTGAGGGTCTTCTTTTCCACCTTAGTTTTGGAACGAAGCCTGGCAATGTTGAAGAGCTTTCCATCGGTCCTTGTATGAAGATATACCCCTTCTTCAGATCTGCAGAAGGCATAGGTCAGCAACATCGAGAAGAAGATCCCGAACAGAGTTGGGGCCAAAACACATCCCTGTTTCACTCCGCTGCTGATTCTAAAAGGCTCTGATGTGGCACCATTATAGCACACGGTGCTATGCATATCCTCGTGGAAAGACTCGATGACAGTTGATAGTCTTGGGAGGCAGCCGATTTTCTTCAAAAGCTTGAAAAGACCACTCCGACTGACCAGATCGAACGCTTTCATGAGATCAATGAAGGCGAGGCAAAGGGGCATGTGCTGCTCGCGGCACTTTTCCTGTAGTTGCCGGACAGAGATCATGTCGATGGTCGATCTTCCGGCCCTGAAGCCGCACTGGGACTCAGGGTAGATGCGAGCTGCCAGCCTCTGAAGACGGGTTAAGACGACTCTGGCGAATGATTTCCCAACAATGCTGAGGAGTGAGATTCCGCGATAATTATTACAATCACTGTGGTCGCCCTTGTTCTTATATAGAGTTACTATCCTGGCGTCTCTCATGTCTCTCGGAATGAAGCCTTCCTTCCAGCACATGCACAAAAGTTCATGCAACTCGTTGAGAAGAGCAGGTTTCCCGCACTTGATGACCTCTGGAGGTATTCCGTCTTCACCAGGGGTTTTTCCCGTCGCCAAACCGTCAATCGCCTTGCGTAGTTCTTCAAGGCTTGGCTCAGCATCCAACTCCTCCATGACAGGCAAGTCCTCAATGGCATCCCAGGGCCGCATCGGTGACAGAGTTCTGCGTGGAGTACAGCTCCAGGTAGTGCTCTACCCATCTCTCCATCTGCTTTGCTGAGTCTGTGATGCTCTCTCCTGCTTTGGACTTAAGAGGAGCTGACTTGGAGGCTGCTGGACCAGTCGCTTGTTTGATGCCAGCGTACATGCTGCCCAGTGTTGCCTGAATCTGCTGACTGCTGAATACTTGAGCTTAACTGTAGCCAATAGTCGTTTGCGCATCGCCGAGCAGTTTGTTGGGCCTTGCTGCGGGCAGCTCTGTAAGCATCACGAGTAGTTTGGATATTGTTGTTTTTATACGCAAGTAAAGCCTTGCGTTTCGCATCCACCACTGGTTCCATTTCCTGCCAGTTTGCCTCAAACCAGTCGGGATTCTTTCGTTCTTTTTTCCCAAATATACTCAGGGCGGATTGATAGATTGTGTCCTTCACGTGATTCCACTTTTCCTCAGCGTTTTGGATCTCTGAGCCACTCTTGAGCACTTCATTCAGGGTTTCTACAAACCCCCGGCCTTGGACGGATCGGACGTGCGACAGGCATCTATCCTTGGGCGACCTTTCTTCTTTGAGGGGTGCAGTCTTCTGGGTAGAAGCTTGATCTTGCTGCGTACCAGGGTGTGGTCTGTGTCGCAATCAGCGCTGTGGAAACTCCTCGTGTTGAGGACGTTGTTAAGGTCCGACCTCCTTGTTAAGACGAGGTCGAGCTGATGCCAGTGGTGGGATCTGGGGTGGCGCCATGACACCTTGTGCTTCTCCTTATTGTTGAAGGTGTTGCTGATGGCCAGCTTGTGGTAAGAGCAAAGTTCCAGGAGTCTTTGACCGTACTCATTTTGCTTTCCAACACCATGAAGTCCAATGCTGGTTGACCAGGCCTCAAAATCAGCACCAACGCGTGCGTTCAGGTCTCCCAATATGAAGAGACCTTCGTTGCTGGGAACTCCTCTGACAACAGCATCCAGGGCCTCATAGAACTGGTCCTTGACGTCGGGTGAGGAGCTTAATGTTGGGGCATAGGCACAGATGAAGTTGACTGTGCCTGAACTGGTCGTCATTTTTAGAGTGAGCAGTCTCTCCGTATCTCCCGTGGGGAGCTCTATAGTTGCTAGGAGGGAGTTCTTTACAGCGAAGCCCACACCATGAATACGTGGCTCCTCTGGGTTCTTCCCCTGCCAGTAGAACGTGTAGTTCTTCTCACGCAGTGATCCGTCCCCAGGTTGCCTTGTCTCCTGTAATGCAGCGATGTCGACGTTGAGTCGCTGAAGCTCCCTATCTATCACGGCCGTCTTCCGCGTGTCATCTAACAGCTGTAGGTCGCTGTTAAAACCAGGACACATTGTCCTTACATTCCAGCTTGATCAGAAGAGCTGGCATCTTCTTTTTCTTCTTTGTGTTGCCTGGTGCCTGGTATTTACAACCTGCCTGTCAAGTTTCCTCTAAGCTCCAAGCACCCATTGGAGCAAACAGGTTGTGGCGGGGTAACACCTTACTGACTGGGGGCTGCCCAGCTTGAGGCGGGCGGTAGCTACCCAATGGAATGCGAAAATTCCTCCCACCGTCGAGAGTTACCCCTGGCGCCCGGCTCTAAGCCAAAAAAGCCTAGGCTTAAAACCGGTAACTGATACTCTCCGTGTTGTGCCGATGCTGTGTTACCAGCGAAGGTGGAGTGACCTCTCCCGGTGCAGGCCTGGGCAAGTGAATATGGAGGACGAGCTGTTGCCCATGCAGCAGATCCCCCCTCACCTCGCCACTAGTAGAATCCAGGGAAAGACAGAGACCTGTACGCCTGGTACCAGGGACGACGAGGAGTTGCCAGAACGAGGTTGTAGACAACGACCAACTGCCTTAGGGACTCCGACTCCGGATTTTTCCTCGAGATTTACTTCTGAAGCCTTTCCCTTGAATGGTGTAGCCACGAGGCAGCGGAGGTTTGAAGTCGGAGTTGTCCTTCTCCTAGATAGGCTTCCTTCCGGCTGACGAGTCCATCTACCGATGCAGTGATAATATCATATGCCCTCACGTGGTTTGCACGCCTGCTGAGGCGAGGTCCGGGTGTGGCGCTTGAGCCAGCACGTGAGAGATTTAGAGGATGATGAGGACCAGTGATGCCGTCCACCCTCCCCTACCGGTAAGTGCAGCGCCAACACAAAGGTATCCTCTATCCAGAGCCCTAACCTAAATAAACAAAGAACAGTATAAGTGATATCCTCACTGGAGATAAACTTACATTAATTATTGCTATGTTGTTTCTTTCTCGACTTTCCAAGCAGGCGATAAATTTTGATATTTTTCATCTTCAGTCATGAGTATTCTGGTAATGACCCTTTGACTTGAAATGTCCTCATCAAAGATTATGCAGTTTTGTCGTATACTTTCATACGACTTGCAAACAAACAAAAAATGCATTTCATCTTTGCCTCTGCATCACACATAGGACAAATAGTGTGTGCCGATGAATTTGAGTAAAACCACTTGTTTGTTGCATTTAGCCCTAGGGCTCTTAGTCTAAAACGAGCAAGATTGCTTCTGTGCCATTTATTTGTTACGGCTTTACATATTTTTCGGTTTGAAATATACTTTTAAAGGAAAGGAACCAATCATATTTCTCAGATTCTACCATTTGAGGTGCCAGTTTTGTTTGTCGAATCAACTAGTCTATCCCCTAAATTCTGAAATAAATCCTTGTTCATAACCAACTCCCTGGCACATCCACACAATACCAAATCCATGTGTGGTTAACATTTTCTTAACGAAATATGCCGTTTTGTTTACCAGAATCTAATTGATTCAGTAACACTCATATGCCTGCTTGCACAATCTTGACATTGGGAGCTGGGTTAATTTCAACCAGTATTTAATACATTTATTTGAGTTTTCAAAAACAAAGGATAAGGCCAGTTTCCATATAACATTTTATTAGATGAATGCAATGGTACCGAAAGGAAGCGTTTGATGGAAATGTATGTACCTTTTCCATTTTTGATTGCTCGAAAATCCCACATTTTCTGAGCCATACGTTAAGATTGGTTCAATCTGCGAGTCGAAAAGTTTCCAAAAAATCGAGAAGTCAGTGCAGTTCATTTTCTTAAAGATCTTAAAATTTCCATGTTCCTTCTTTTCCCTTTTTGCTGCTTTCCACCCATACGCTTTGGAGACTCAGTTTTGTTGTAAAAATAGTACCTAGATATTTACATGAGTTTGTTACTTTAACTTCAGAGTCACCATAAAACCATTTTTCTCGAGCCGAAAGATGACCTCCCTTACGGAAAATCATCACATTGTCTTTTCTAGGTTCACAGACAGTAACAACCTATCAGATTCACGTTTTAAAGCATTAAGTTGATTTTGTAACCCTATGACAGTGTCTGACAAAAGCATCACATCATCAGCAAATAGCAGTAAAAAGACTTCAACAGCACCAGGCAATAACTGTACCATGTCTCCCTTTTTTGGCTATTTCTAATGCTAACTCATTAATGAAAAATGAAAATAGTATGGAGCTGGAGGGACATCCTTGTTTCACTCCTCGTGGACATTCGAAAAAGTTGGAGTACACAGAATTATATATATTTTTAAGAGACATATATAATTTACCATATTACTCCATTCTTGTGCAGATACCCCAAAGTAAATTTCTATTAACTGAGTCAAATGTTTGCGAAAATCTACAAATGCTACGTATAGCTTAGTGTGATTAAGAAGGTATTTTTGGACTAAAGCATACAGTGTGAAAATGTGATCTATTGTACTGTATCCAGATCGAAATCTGCTTGGACTTCTATCATTTTTTCTTACCTCTCTGCCATTTCGTTAGTCTTTGTTATTTCGGTAGTTGTCTGGGTTGTTTACATCTCCTTTCTTATGTATGGGGACAATAATAGATTTGGCCCATTCTGTGGGGAAAATACCATTTTCAAATAACCGATTAAATAGAATGACTATAAAGTTTAATACTGAATCGCTGGAATGCTTTAACATTTCTCCCAGAATTTTATCTGGTCCAGCACTTTTACCATTTTTCAGTCTTTTAATACTGTCGATTATCTCCCTTCTTGATATTGCATTATTAAATAATGGTTCTTCGTACTCATTTGTTTCCAGACTGCCATCATCTTCAATTTCTGCCCCTGGATCCAGAACTTTGAAATATTGTGTGAAAGTGTTCATGCCACTGATTAAGGCTTATTTTGTTATAGATTATGGCTTTTCTATTAAGTGTTCTGATTGCCGATCAAAATAATTTTGAGTCTTTAATAGAGTCTTTGAGTTCATTTATTTTTGCTTCTTTCAAATTCACGTTTCTTTTGTCGTTTCAATTTTATATCAGAGAGATCTAGAGTTGTATGAAAGTTGTGGAATAATCAACATAAACAATGTTATTTTACATACGACAAAAGCAAACACAACCAAATACTAGAGATAGATGTCCTCTGTTTCCAGTGCTTCCACCTCAGCTCCCAGAACGTGGCACTGGGTGAAGAAAGATCTCCCTACGCCTGACAGCCTGCAGAACCAGCTCATCCCCAGAGGCCCTGCTCTTCAGGCCAAGTCTCCCCTTCAGATGTTTGCTGCCACTTTGATGAAGACGCATCGAGCAACTGGTCATCGAAAGCAACCGTTTTCGGTTGCAGGAAAGGAAGACAAGGATAAACCCAGTCGATGTTGAAGAAATGAGAATATTGATTGGGATTTCCTTTTACATGTCTATTCGTGCAGCTCCCAAACCGTCGCATGTGTTGGTCTCCTAAAACGAGGCAAGCTCTTGTGGCAGATGCAATGTCTGTCAACAGATATGAAGACCTTCTGTCTATTCTGCATGTGAATGATAATGAGCTGGAAAAGAGGAAAGGGCAACCAGGCTAGATCGTTGCACAAGTGAGGCCGCTCATCAACTTGCTTCAGCGAGGTTTGAGAGATGTGCAGAGCCTGAAGCTTTCGTAGCAGTGGATAGCAAATCATCCCCTTCAAAGGCCGGCATAGTTTGAAAGTGTACATACTCAAGAAACCCAAGAAGTGGGGGTACAAGGTCTGGATCCAGGCAGGGCAGTCAGGATATGTTCATCGGTTTTTCTTTGCTGGAGACAGCACAGTGCAAACTGATGCAGACACAACTGAAAACATAGGAAAGGCAGGAGAGGTGGTGATTCAGCTGACTGACAAACAACCAAAAGATTCGTTCGTTTTCTTTGATAATTATTTTGCGTCTCCTCATCTTTTCATTGAGCTGAAGAAAAGGCAGCTCAAAGCTACTTGAACCATGAGGTCAAACCGAACCCGACAGTGCCTCTCATGTGTCTGAAAGACATCAAAAAGAAGGGCAGAGGAGCCTATGATTTTCGGTTACTCGAAGATGAGGGCATCCTCATCTGTGAATGGTTTGACAACAAATTCGTTACTGTTGCTTCAAATGTCCATGGGGTGGAACCTACCCACCTGGTTCGTCGATATGACAGAACCAACAAACAATATGTCCACATCAACTGCCCTGCCTTGATCAAGCAGTACAACTCCAACATGGGAGAGTTGACAAATGTGACATGCTTCTGTCGCTCTACAAAATGAGCAGAAAAGCAGGAAGTGGTACAGACGCATACTGTTCCATTTCTTTGACCTGTGTGTGGTCAACTCATGGGTCTTGTACAGGGCCCTCATGCAACATGCAGGAATCCCTCTGGCCTATTTCAAGCTGGAGTTGGCTCAAAGCCTTATCACCAGCAGAGTGGCCGTTCCTTGCCAGGTCCTCAACACCCATCCAGAGAACCATGCACAGCTCTCTGTAAACATCGTGTGCTCAGATGTTCGGTATGACCGAGTTGATCATCTTCCTGCCAAAAGAATCTGAATAATGCACAAAGGTGCAAGAATGAAGGATGCACAATGAAAACTTTGTTCATGTGCAGAAAATGCGAAGTTTTTCTTTAGCATCACAGGAAAAGACGACAGGACGACTGAGTCTACATGTTTCACCAACACGAAGCTGCAGCACTTGTCAGGTTGCGTCAGGCATAGACTATCTGCTCAAAGACTGTCTACAGCACATTTCTTCTATCCTTTTCAATTCAAACAAAGTGACTATTGAGGATTGGAAAAACGGTGTTGAGGGAGTCACTCTGTGTGTGTGTGTGTGTATGTGTGTGTGTGTGTGTGTGTGTGTGGTGTGTGTGTGTGTGTGTGGTGTGTGTGTGTGTGTGTGTGTGTGTGTGTGTGTGTGTGTTGTGTGTGTGGTGAGTGAGTGCTTGCGTGTGTCTGTGCCAGTGTGTGTATTTGTGTATATGTTTGTGTGTACATACTTGTGTGTGCGATTGTCAGATTATATGGTGGTCTGAACTTTGCTACATTTTATAATGGGACAATCATAGATTGACAAACTGACCCCCCTCTCGAGAGATACATGGACATAATAAGCCCATATTCAAGCTGTATACAAATTGTCATCAATATATTGGACTCCTATCATATTTGATGCATAAAGGGTTAAGTGCATTTTTTGGCTCTAGGGAAATGAAATATGCAGGAGCAATTTAAGGTAATTTATGCCCGATTTTATCTACGTTTTAGTGTCCATAGTTATGCTGAATTTTTTATTCAGGTTTGTTTTTTACATCCCCTGTGCAATAAATTGAACGGAATTTTCAACGCCAGGGGCATCTCCTTAGATTATGTACGTGAATGCATTGATATGTGTACTTAATTTTCTTTTCCTTTTTTTTCCCTGTTGAAGCATTGTGTATATATTGAAATGGTTACAGCCCCGATATGGTTCTACGCAGTCGGCTGGGCTTTAAACAAAAATAACAATAACAATAACTATCCCACATACCACCATCCACCATCACAGCACAAATTGACACCGTCTGTCTCCCAAGTCTTTCTTACCTGCACATCGTGTCTCCAAGGTCTCTACAACACTACATCTAATCAACTGTTCACCTTTCTATTTACCTATCATTGAAGAGTAGTAAGACGAGCAGAGAAATGTGCCTCTGTGTGTGTGTGTGTGTGTGTGTGTGTGTGTGTGTGTGTGTGTGTGTGTGTGTGTGTGTGTGTGTGTGTGTGTGTCTGTGTGTGTGTGTCTGTGTGTTTTGTGTCTGTGTGCTCTGTGTGTGTGTGTCTGTGTGTGTGTCCGTCTGTGTGTGTGTGTGTGCGTCTGTGTCTGTGTGTCTGTGTGTCTGTGTGTCTGTGTCTGTGTGTCTGTGTCTGTGTGTCTGTTGTCTGTGTCTGTGAGTGTGCCCACATGTGTGTGTGCGCGCACAAGAAATACATTTGCAGTGTCTCATGTCCGTATGTCACAGACAAGCCCTCACTGTTTGTCTGTCACGGACAGCAGATGGTCACATCGACACTTTTCAATGATCATTTGAACATCAAACATCATGCTGACTGAAAATTACAAATAAATATGTAGGATTTCCTAGTTCCAGACGACGAATATCTTAAGAATTGTGTATTATCTCCGCATCTCATCTAAACAATTGTGAAGTCATAATCGTAGCTGTCCAACCACAGTAACATGCCAATTATTCATAACAGGCCCACTCTTACTGTGTCTTTAGTGACCAAGTTTTGGTGGGTTGGTTTATATGCACAGCACATCAAGGACTGGTTCACGAACATATATCTGAATGACTAAACATAATTTTCAGGATCACAACTACTCCATTCTGAAAATTCTGTGCTAGAATTCTTTTTTCTGTCACTCTTAATTTCTGCCTTCTTCCTCTGCTTTCTGTCATTTCTTCCTATCATATTCTGCCTTGCTAGTCCATTCACCTGTATGTGTTTGATAAAGTTTTATGTACTTTCTCTTAGGATTGATTATTATTGGGTTTATGTGTGTATGTATTAAGTGCGTTTTGGGCTCTAGGGAAATGAGATATGCGGAAGCAATTTTACGTAATTTAGGCCCGTTTTTATATATATTTTAGTGTCTTTAGTTATGTTTAAGTTTGTATTCAGGGATGGTTTTTAAATCCTCTGTGTGATGAATTGGATGGAGTGGTCAACGCCAAGAGCATCTCCTTAGATTATGTGCGCGAATGCATTGATATGTGTTCTTAATTTTCTTTTCCTTTTTTCCCCTGTTGAATTACTGATTATGTTTTGAGATGGTCACAGTCCTGATACGGCTCTATGTAGTCGGCTGGGCTTTAAAAAAAAAAACAATAATAACAGAATGATTAAACACAGTTTTCAGGATCACAACTATATATAAACACATCATCATCATCAGGTGCCCTGCCGCATGGCGCCAGCGACCATGGACTCCAACCATCTCCATCCCTCGCTGCCCCCAGCACCTCCCCCACCCTCCTCATCCCCAGCCACCCCGCAAGTCCGTCCAGCATTCCCCCCTGGGCCCACCCGGCGCTCTCCTTCCCTCCAGCCCTCCCACCACGACCAGGCGCTCCAAATCCCCCCTCCCCACAAAGTGGCCCACAAATGTTGCCTGTCTTCTCCCAATCTTCCCCACGAGTGACCCACCTGTGTCTGCCTCCACCAAGACCGCCCCGCCCGCCCACCCCCCCCCCCCCCCCGCTGCCTACGGAACCCCCAACACTCCTCCGAGAAACCACATCTCGGCCGCCTCAATCTTGATCTGGCCTTGCTTGTTGACTGTCCACGATATAATATACACATGTTCACAAACGTAGATCTGAATGGCTAAATATAATTTTCACAACTATATAAACAGTGTACAAAGTTGACGTAAAACAGACAACGCCACCATGGCTTTACCACGAATCACTGACTTGTGATGGCAGTCAGTGAAAACGATAATGGTGGTTCGTATGGTAATGGTGAGGGTGATAGTAGTTTGCTTTGCTTTGATTTATTTCCAACGCAGATAGTAGAAACAATAAATCTGAAATTAAACAAAGGCAATAAATTTCTATTTTCATTGAGGCTCGTTAATGTTTATTGTCTTGGAAGTCACGAGTTTTCTCAGGTAGAGGACAATAAATCATTTGAAAAGAGCAGAATGTCATGTCACTTGATCTTAGTGAGAGCTATATATGTCGAATGAAAACAGCTCTTGTACTGTCAGTAATGAGATCAACCAGCGTGTTCAGAATGTTTGTCTCTTTGTTGTATTGATCGATATCATTCTGTCACTGTGTACATCTAAGTGACAACAGAACTCACCTGTCATTTCATAATGTAGCTTTCTGAGTTACATGATGATCTTGTTTAATATTGTACAAAACAGGAACAGGTGACTTTTCACAGTAGTACATTATTGTGTACTGAATCTATCAGTGTGGCGCAGTCTGTTATCCTGCATAAAGAATTGTTTGAACGCAAGTGACAGCCTGTGTTCATAGAACTGTGTTCCGATCACACGGCATTCTGTGTAGAACATACAGAATAACGTAGTACATAATAATAATAATAATATTACAAATATTTATATGCGCAAAATCTTGATAAAATCAAATCTAAGCGCTGAAATACAGAAATACATACAGAATAACGTTGTACATACAGAATTACGTAGTAGATACAGAATAACGTAGTAGATACAGAACAACGTAGTAGATACAGAATAACGTAGTAGATACAGAATAACGTAGTAGATACAGAATAATGCTGTAGATAGAGAACAACGTAGTAGATACAGAATAACGTAGTAGATACAGAATAACGTAGTAGATACAGAATAACGTAGTACATACAGAATAACGTAGTAGATACAGAATAACGTTGTAGATACAGAATAACGTAGTAGATACAGAATAACGTAGTAGATACAGAATAACGTTGTAGATACAGACAACGTAGTAGATACAGAATAACGTAGTAGATACAGAATAACGTTGTAGATACATAATAACGTAGTAGATACAGAATAACGTAGTAGATACAGAATAACGTAGTAGATACAGAACTAACGTAGTAGATACAGAATAACGTATGTAGATACAGAATAACGTTGTAGATACAGAATAACGTTGTAGATACAGAATAACGTTGTAGATACAGAATAACGTAGTAGATACAGAATCAACGTAGTAGATACAGAACAACGTAGTAGATACAGAATAACGTTGTAGATACAGAATAACGTTGTAGATACAGAATAACGTTGTAGATACAGAATAACGTTGTAGATACAGAATAACGTTGTAGATACAGAATAACGTTGTAGATACAGAATAACGTTGTAGATACAGAATAACGTTGTAGATACAAAAATAACGTTGTAGATACAGAATAACGTGTAGATACTTAGAATAACGTAGTAGATACAGAATAACGTTGTAGATACAGAATAACGTAGTAGATACAGAAATACGTGTAGATACAGAATAACGTTGTACATACAGAATAACGTAGTAGATACATAATAACGTTGTAGATACAGAATAACATAGTAGATACAGAATAACGTAGTAGATACAGAATAACGTAGTAGATACAGAATAACGTAGTAGATACAGAATAACGTAATAGATACAGAATAACGTTGTAGATACAGAATAACGTAATAGATACAGAATAACGTAGTAGATACAGAATAACGTAATAGATACAGAATAACATAGCAGATACAGAATAACGTAGTAGATACAGAATAACGTAATAGATACAGAATAACGTAGTAGATACAGAATAACGTAGTAGATACAGAATAACGTAGTAGATACAGAATAACGTAATAGATACAGAATAACGTTGTAGATACAGAATAACATAGTAGATACAGAATAACGTAGTAGATACAGAATAACGTAGTAGATACAGAATAACTTAGTAGATACAGAATAACGTAGCAGATACAGAATAATGTAGTAGATACAGAATAACGTTGTACATACAGAATAACGTAATACATACAGAATATCGTAGTAGATACAAAATAACTTAGTAGATACTGAATAACGTAGTAGATAGAGAATAACGTAGTAGATACAGAATAACGTTGTAGATACAGAATAACGTAGTAGATACAGAATAACGTTGTAGATACAGAATAAGGTAGTAGATGCAGAATAACGTAGTAGATACAGAATAACGTAGTAGATACAGAATAACTTAGTAGATACAGAATAACGTAGTAGATACAGAATAACGTTGTGGATACAGAATAACGTAATACATACAGAATAACGTAGTAGATACAGAATAACGTTGTAGATACAGAATAACTTAGTAGATACAGAATAACTTAGTAGATACAGAATAACGTAGTAGATAAAGAATAACGTAATCGATACTGAATAACATAATATATACAGAAAACGTTGTAGATACAGAATAACGTTGTAGATACTGAATAACGTTGTAGATACAGAATAACGATGCCACACCAGTCACAGTGGTGTAGTGGTTAGTGCAACAGACTATTGACTGGAAGATTGTGGTTTCAAATCTCCATCAGTTCCTTCAAAAATCCTTGTGGGATTTTTCGGTTCCGGCTCCTTTCTAGAGTTGGGTGTGCTATGTTCTCATTGCGAAGACTAGGACCACACAGTCGAGTCTCATCCACTTTACGGATGCATCATTGAGAGTGTTGCTCAAATCTTCTGATCAGCACCGCAGGTGTCTGTATCTCTCGGGTCTGATTGACGTCAGGATATGTTATGACAGTAGGTGTAGAGTACAGCCCTGTCACGCAGTCTCAATCCTAGATGGAACTCCATAGTGTCAAGATTATCATCCTCATTGACGTCAGCATCATCGCATTGTAAAAACTGTGCCAGCTTCTGTGGCCATTAAGGTGGTATAGAAAATGGGACTGAAAAAAGGTGAGCACACAGGTAACCACCATCATCCCTGAGTGCCATGATCCTTAAAAAAAAAAAAAAATAATAAAAAAACACCGATGCCAAATATGTACTTTGTGTATGAATGCCTTTCTAAAGCTACAATAGAAATAACGAAATGAATTAACCAAATCAGATAGCACTTTAAAAACGGCGTTGACATTAAACTATT
The DNA here is from genome assembly GCA_030674185.1 of Monoplex corrugatus. Lineage (NCBI taxonomy): Eukaryota > Metazoa > Mollusca > Gastropoda > Littorinimorpha > Ranellidae > Monoplex > Monoplex corrugatus. Next base: position 34,743,327 of record JAPXFY010000033.1, read on the forward strand.
ACCCTGTATGGAGCTGGATAGGACTTAATCGCGCACAGCATCTGTATAGCTATCCAAGTATAGATGCTATCCGCGTTTAGGCCATCCAGAATGAAGATCATACTGGTCACTAAATTATGCTACATGAAGCAAATCCAGCCGTTTAAGCCATCTGAAATCAAGATCACCCTGGCCACTAAACTATGCTACATGAAGCCAATCCAGCCATTTAAGCTATCCAGAATGAAGATCACCCTGGCCACTAAACTATGCTAGATGAAGCCAATCCAGACGTTTAGGCCATGTGGAATCAAGATTTCCCTGGTCACTAAACTATGCTACATGAAGCCAATCCAGCCATTTAAGCTATCCAGAATGAAGATCACTCTGGCCACTAAACTATGCTAGATGAAGCCAATCCAGACGTTTAGGCCATGTGGAATCAAGATCTCCCTGACCACTGAACTGTGCGACATGAAGCCAATCTAGACAAAATTAAATTACACTGAGCTAGCTGTCCATGTGATGAAATGGTTAGCGCAAAGTGTGATTGTGGGTTCGAACCATCGTCACACCAAAACTATCTGCATTTTTTTTTTCTACCCAACCAGATTCTGACCAGAGCTGAACTTGTTTTGAGAATGTTAGGAAAGCTGGGTCACAGTTTAGTCCAATCCACTTTACAGATACATTATTTAGTGTGCGCCGCAGGTGTCTGTATATCTCAAGCCTGATTGACACCGGGATGTTTTATGAAAGAAAGCGTGGAGTTAAGCTTGGTTAATCAGTCTCAGTCCCAAATAAAAAAAAATCCGTAACATCCTCTTTATCGTGTCCATTGTCAACATCGTAGCATTGTGAACAATTGTCCCAGATTCTGCTGCGCTTCTTGGCCTGGTCTCATGGTGACCTGAGGTCTGGCTTTGGGAGTGTATTAGAGAGACAAACTGAACAGGGATCATGACACAGGGACGATACAATAGCTGGGTCAGGAGAACACCTTGTAATTTATAAAACAGACAAAGCCTGAACTGAGTCATCCTGCTCATCATCATCATGTGCCCTGCCGCATGGCGTTGGCGATCATGGTTCTCCATACAAATCTATCCCTTGTCACTGCAAGTACATCTTCTCTGTCCTCGACCACTCTGCAAGTCCATCCAATATTTTCTCCCTTGGCCTACCTGGTGCTCTCTTTGCCTCCAGCTTTTGTGTTGTCACTAGGTTCTCTAATTTCTCTTGCCTCATAAATGTCCTTTAAATGTTGCTTGTCTTTTCCTAATCTTTTTTATTAATGTTCTCCTTGTGTCTGCCGCCTTCAAGAATGTCTCATTTGTTTTCTTTGTTTGTTGTCATACTACTAGCCGAGGTAAACGTAGGTTCCTCTCAGATAAGTGAACTCTGCAATTGTTTTTGTTCTGTAGAAATGGCTGCAGTCCTAGCAATGAACAATACCAGGGGCATATGTGACACTCTTTCTTCCTACAGGAAACGAAAGATTTATGTTTGATGAAAACCTTAATGTGCAGTGCAAAAACTGTTGTGAGACATCCTTGCAGACTGCTACAGTAGTCACGAGGCAATTGAATTCTTCTCATTTAACTTTGATCCCACCCCCATGGGGATGCCGGGGGCTCTTTCAGTATAAATAGTATCCCTACCTTCTGGGATTTCTTCGCTAGAAAATTTCCTCTTTTCTGTCATTCTATTTGTTTCAGCCTTGTTACATTGCTTTCTGTTTTTTCTTCCCATTAGTTTCTGCCTTCTGGTCCATTCACCTGTCTATAATCGATAAAATCTTAGTGTTTTCTTTTAGGATTGATAATTGGATACATGTATTGAGCATACTTTTGGTTCTAGGGAAATGATATATGCGGAAATAATTTTAGGTAATTCAGACCCTTTTTTACATATGTTTTGATGTCCTTAGTTATGTTTCTTCCAACTTGGTTGGTTTTCGCCAAATCCTGAGTCTCTGCAAATGAAGAAAATAACATTTTTGCAAAACCTCAACACCACCAAGCAACTATACTCTAAAGCAACTCATGCAGGGTGATATTAGATAGTGGTTGCATACTCCATTGGAGTTTGTCAGGGCTGCTTTCTGTCTCTCACACCATATTTTTGGAATAAATCATGACTGAACATTTACATATCATTTCAGCACAGTTAGAACTGGAAGAAGAACCATCATAAACCTTTGCTTTGCAAATGACGCTGATGGTCTGGCAGGTAGTGGGCAAGAACTCACTAAGCTTGATAAGATTACATGAGACTTCAACAAGTTATCATCATCATCATCATCATCATCATCATCATCAGGTGCCCTGCCGCATGGCGTTGGCGATCATGGACTTCCAACCATCTCTATCTCTCGTTGCCCCTAGCATATACCCCACCCTCCTCGTCTCCAGCCACTCTGCAAGTCCGTCCAGCATTTTCTCCCTGGGTCTACCCGGTGCTCTCTTTCCCTCCAGCTTTCCCGTTATGACCAGGTGCTCCAAATCCCCCTTCCTCATAAAATGGCCTATAAATGTTGCCTGTCTTTTCCTAGTCTTCCTTATGAGTGATCTACTTGTGTCTGCCTCCATCAAGACTGTCTCGTTTGTTTTCTTTGCTGTCCATGGAACTCTCAACAAGTTATATGGCATGGAAATGATTGCCAAGAAGACCGAGCTGATGGCCAGCTGCAACACTACCATCACAACTGATACAATTGTCCATGGACTGAAACTAGGAACTGTTCAGCAGTACACGTACCTGGATCCATCTTTAGCAACGAGAGATCCAAACCAGCAATCTTCTCGAAGGCAACAAAGACAACATCATCACTGTTTAGGCTGAAGCCTGTATGGAAGGACAAGAACATTTCTTTGAAATACAAGGCTCATATTGTGCACTGGTATATTCCGTCTTCCAGTATGGATGTGAGACATGGAACCTGACAGTGGAATTCGAAAGACAAATCACGGAAATGAGATGTTATCGCAAGACAATAAACATCAGAAACACTAAATCCAAAACAAGTGCGACCGCCCGTGTTCAAGCAAACAGGAACCAGAAAAAAAAAACACTAAAATAAAATCAGAACGCGTAGCCTATCTAATATAACCAGACTAGACAGGCGCACATTTTTGGCCATCTGGCCTTTGTCAAGCATAAACGTAAGATAAACGTATAAACACCAAATACAAAAAAAATTAGGATGAAAAGACTAAAACCCTGCTGCTTCGTGCAGTAGGAGAAAAGGAGTACAATTTAGTCATTTTCTACCACTGGACGAAGCAGCAGCGAAGTTTAAGTCTTTTTGTCTCCTAATTGTATCCCTTTTCTCCCACTGGACGAAGAAGCAGGGACATTTGTCTATTTTCTCCCTAATTTTTGTATTTGGTGTTTGTACGTTTGTGATCTTATGTTTACACTTGACAAAGGCCAGTTGGCCGAAAATTTGCTCCTGTCTTCTCTGGTTATATCAAATACGCGTTCTGATTCTTTTTTTGTGGTGTTGTTTTTATGTGTGTTTTTTTTGTTCCTATCAGATACACTGAGCACACATGACCAATTGCGCCAAACTATCAAGCAGCCCATTGGGCCACATGGAGATCTTCTGACATCAATTAAGAGAAGGCTAAGGCCATGTAAGGCCATGTCACCATATTCCATGGCCTTGTTAAATTAACCCTCCAAGGAACTGATGAGACAGAGGAGGACAGGAAAAATGGATTGTCAGTCTTGTGGAACGAACAGGCAAATTAGCTACGGTGCAGAAACGTGGAATCTAACGACTAAACTCGCTTTGAAACTAAGAACCATGCAGCGAGCACATGAAAGAATCATGCTTGGTGTCACCTGGAAAGATCGCAAAACAGCTTAGTGGATCAGAGAAAGAACAAAAGTGCGAGACATCCTGGAAACCATCAACAAACTGAAATGGAACAGGGCAGGACATCTCACCCGGGGAATGGACAACTGTTGGACAACAAAAACCACGGCACTGGCAATAGAGGAAGACAGAAAATTAGATGGAGAGACGATCTAGATGGATTTGACAAGAACTGGAGAGAAAAAGCGCTGGAACGAAGTCAATGGAAGCAGCTGGGGAAGGCCTACGTCCAGCAACGCACATTCTATGGCTGAAAGAAAAAGAAGAAGAAAAAGAATTTAGTTTGAGTTTTGTAATACTGGTATTTTAGATGTTTAATAAAGTGAAAAAATTGAGTCTTATCCTTATGTCAATTTATCTGAAAGAATCAAATCCACCGTATGTGATGAACTGTTGCACCTCTAAACTTACTACTCATAGACAGGAGTGGTGCAGTTGGAGAGTGGACAGCAGTTCTGTGGCTTTGCATCGCAAATAATTGTGCGTACTAAAGTATTTGAGGTAAGACACGTATACAATCGTTACGTGTTACAGCAACAACAAAACCGAGCAGTGTTGGACATTCTTTTTTCAGTCTCCTTCCCGCGTCCCCTTCGATGTTTTTCTTTGTCCTTCTATTTTAAATATAGGGAAAGAAAAGCAGTGAGGGTGATGAGAAGGCCATTACCTTCATGATGCTATCGTCTCGAGAATAGTTGAGGACTCTACCACCTCACTCTCTTCAATTTTAGGGTTATAAGATACCTTTTTTTTCTTTATTGTTAACTTCATGATATTCAGAACCTTTGTCACTGAAACCACACAGAAAGTTGGTGCCTAGTGTTTCTTTTTTTTCCACGCTCTCTCTCTCTCTCTCTCTCTCCTCTCTCTCTCTCTCTCTCTCTCTCTCTCTCTCACTCTTTCTCTCTCTCTCTCTCTTGTCTCTCTCTCTCTCTCTCTCTCTCTCCCTCCCTCTTTCTCCTCTCTCTCTCACTCTTTCTCTCTCTCTCCCTCTCTCTCATCTCTCTCCCTCCCTCCCTCTCTCCTCCCTCCTCTCTCTCCCTCCCTCTCTCTCTCTCTCACTATTCTCACTCTTCATTTGGTCTTAGCTGGTGGTCTGTACTCTAGTCTTGTTCTGGTGTGATGGTTATACATGTTATGTTATGTTATGTTATGTTATGTTATGTTATGTTATGTTATGTTAAGTTATGTTATGTTATGTTATGTTATGTTATGCTATTTATCATGTATGTCATGTCATGTCATGTCATGTTATGTCATGTCATGTCATGTCATGTCATGTCATGTCATGTCATGTCATGTTATGTTATGTTATGTATGTTATGTTATGTTATGTTATGTTGTATGTTATGTTATGTATGTATGTTATGTTATGTTATGTTATGTTATGTTATGTTATGTTGTGTTGTGTTGTGTTGTGTTGTGTTGTGTTGTGTTGTGTTTGTGTTATGTTATGTTATTTTATGTTATGTTATGTTATGTTATGTTATGTTATGTTATGTTATGTTATGTTATGTTATGTTGTGTTATGTTGTGTTATGTTGTGTTATGTTGTGTCATGTCATGTCATGTCATGTTATGTTATGTTATGTAATGTTATGTTATGTTATATCATGTTATGTTATGTTATGTTATGTTATGTTATGTTATGTTATGTTATGTTATGTTATAGTTATGTTATGTTATGTTATGTTATGTTATGTTATGTTATTTTATTTATGTTATGTTATGTTATGTTATGTTATTATCATGTCATGTCATGTTATGTTATGTTATGTTATGTTATGTTATGTTATGTCATGTCATGTCATGTCATGTATGTTATGTTATGTTATGTTATGTTATGTTATGTTATATCATGTATGTCATGTTATGTTATGTTATGTTATGTTATGTTATGTTATGTTATGTTATGTTATGTTATGTTATGTTATGTTATGTTATGTTATGTCATGTCATGTCATGTCATGTCATGTCATGTCATGTCATGTCATGTCATGTCATGTCATGTTCATGTGTTATAGTATTTATGTTATGTTATGTTATGTTATGTATGTTATGTTATGTTATGTATGTATATGTTATGTTATGTTATGTTATGTTATGTTATGTTATGTTATGTTATGTTATGTTATGTTATGTTATGTTATGTTATGTTATGTTATGTTATGTTATGTATGTTATGTTATATGGCTACTAGTATTAGTACACGTAATATCTGTTGTGTTGACCCAGTAATATCCCCACCCCTACTTCCACCCTCTATGTATACACATGTGTGCATGGGTACAAGTGTATGTGTGAAAACAATGGTATCTAGATGTCTACGTTTGCTTTCTTGTGTGCGTTTTACACCACACAGGCTCCTACAGCATGGAATGGAAAGCGTGGGGCTTTTCCAAAATCAGAGATAAAAAGAAATTTGCGGAAAAATGAAAAAGACAATTGTAGCAACAATGGAGAGAAAAGTAGAGATAGAAAATTGTTCTTTTGGTTAGTTGATCTGGTTTCGGTGTTATGTAATATTTCGTATTTTGTTTCCAGTGTCGTCATGTGTTATATGTGCGTGAGCGCGTGCATGCATCTGTGTGTACGTATGTATGCGTGTGTGCGGGCACGCGCGCTCAAGCATTGTGTATATGTGTGTGCGTTTATCAGGGATGAAGGATGAAGTGGAGAAGTTTTGGTAATGGAAACAATGAGTTAATCAGTTTGATGGTCGGATAAGGCTCTGTCCTGTTGACTAGAGGTGATTTCTGTGATGTGATTGTAAGGTAAGTTTATATTATGTGGCTGGTTCCTCCTGTTGGGATGTCAGGGGCTCTTTCAGTATGAATAGTATTCCAACCTTCTGGAAATTCTGTGCTAGAAATTTCCTCTTTTCTGTCACTCTCTTTGTTTCTGCCTTGTTCCTTTGTTTCTGTTATTTCTTCTTATCATTTTCTGCCTTGCTGGTCCATTCGTCTGTATGTTTAAGTTTTACGCACTTTCTCTTAGGATTAATAATTGGGAATATGTGTTAAGTGCATTTTCGGCTCTAGGGAAATGAGATATGCGGAAGTAATTTGTATAATTTAATCCTGTTTTGATATGTGTTTTAGTGTCCTTAGTTATGTTAAAATTTGTAGCCGGGTATGTTTTTCAAATCCCCTGTCTGATGAATTGGACACAGTCGTTAACGCCAGGGGCATCTCCTTAGATTATATGCGCGAATTCATTGATATGTGTACTTAATTTTCTTTTGTTTTTTATTTTCCTGTTGACGTATTGTGTATGTTTTGAAACAGGTTATAGCCTGGTATGGCTCTTCGCAGTCGGCTGGGCTTTAGAGAAAAAAAAATAACAGTATTTGGTTGGTTGTTTTCATCCCTTGCCAGGTTGTTTTTCACATTACAAATGGAGATACACATGTCTTTCTAATGTAGGTTAGATTGCTCTACTAAAAGACTGTGAAAACCTACATACGATATATACATGTCTTTACAATGTAGATTAGATTGCTCTACTAAAAGACTGTGAAACCCTACATACGATATACACATGTCTTTACAATGTAGGTTAGATTGCTCTACTAAAAGACTTTGAAACCTACATACGATATACACATGTCTTTACAATGTAGGTTAGATTGCTCTACTAAAAGACTGTGAAACCCTACATACGATATACACATGTCTTTACAATGTAGATTAGATTGCTCTACTAAAAGACTGTGAAACCCTACAAACGATATACACATGTCTTTACAATGTAGGTTAGATTGCTCTACTAAAAGATTGTGAAAACCTACATACGATATACACATGTCTTTACAATGTATGTTAGATTGCTCTACTAAAAGACTGTGAAAACCTACATACGATATAAAACCCATACATTAACCCTTCGACTCCTGCACCCTATCCACCAACTGCAAAAACTTAACCTTCATTCCCTCTACGTATCAACCAGCTTCCTGCAGGAGGCTGGTGGATAGGGCCAGGGAGTCAAAGGGTTAAGTTTTTGTTTTCTTAGCATGGTTGACAATGCAGGATGCTGGTAGACAGGGTGCGGGAGTTAAAGGGTTAAATAGAATTTCAAGACCTTGCCAACACATACGGCTTAAACCTTATGCTACAATGATGATTCATCCTCTCCCATTTCATGGTGTCAGTGGCATCAATACAGAAAGAAATATATTCCGAACGTGGAGATGTTATCTTGAGAAACTGAAACTGAAACTGAAACTGAAACTGAGCCGATTGTGTGTACTTGTCTGTATTTCGACTGTATTTGTTGAATGATTGTTTCTTTCATATTTTTCTAACTAGTGTGACTGCCGCATACTTCTTATTTCATGCTATTATCGGTCGTCATTTTTGATGAGCTAGGTTTATGCGGCTTTGTTGCTGTTGTTGTTGTTGTCGTTGTTGTTGTTGTTGTGGTGGTGGTGATGGTGGTAGTGTAGATAGCAAAATATACCAATAAAAAATTAAACATTTCCTGGTACAACTGTGGGGGGTTTATTCCCAGCAGTTATTAGGCATAAAGCAAGTTTGGTAGTATTGTATTTTAATGGATGTCCATATTGTTAATGGCTCTATCTCTGCTTGTAGTATCTTTTCTTGGAAACACTCTTACTCACTAGATATGAACAAAGGGGCTAACGTTAACATAATGAAATGATTGAAGTTTGGCTTTGAATGGTATATACGCACCACAAGCAAGAAATGCTGGCAGGCAAGGAAGAATTATCAATTTTACTGTCAAATACTTTATAGGCCGTTATTTGAGGAAAGGAGAATTACAGCACCTGGTCACAATACGAAAGCTGGAGGAAAAGAGAACATCAGGCAGACCCAGGGAGAAAATCTTGGAAGGACTTGCAAGGTGGCTGAAGACAGAGAAGGTGGGAAATGTACTCGCAGCGACAGGGATAGATTCATGTGGAGGACCATGATCGCCAACGCCATGCATCAGGGCACACATTGATTAAATACTTGACTCAAGTACTGAACTATAACATTGGGTTGTTGAGGGGACGACAAAACATCTGAAACAACAACAAGAACAGCAACAACAACAACAATAAACAACAAACGATAAAAACAAAATCTGTTGTAAACAGTTCTGAACGAGAATGGATTGTATTGGAAGAAACAACGTAGGACGCACACCAGCTTCAAGATCTTTTGGATGTTGTGCTCTAGTTGGACGAATTGTCTTATATGTTTCATTGTTTCAGTTCATGTGTATCCTTCATTTGGTCAATACTGACATTATCACACATCATACTTACACAAACATTACCATCAACAACACTGCTGGTCCACTGAGGTTCAGTGACATCTGTCCAGGTGTGGAATATCTTTACAACAAACCAAACGTTACAATCCTACAGGCCAATGGATCAGATTGCGATGTGCATTTCTTGCCAAATCACACAACATACCAAGGACTGGTATATGGTTTGTGTGAAAGATCTGGTTTTTACTGTCGTTTACATATTGAGGTGCCACAGGGTATGGTTGTAGAAGCTCGTGTTCAAAGGTTAGACTACTGGTGTGAATACAATATCTGGAAGATATGGACACATGATGATTGTGATTATCAGGAACCCCTTCTTGTAATGGAATGCGGTATGCATTCACTAGAAGATGTAACAGTGGACTCGTCCACAAACCACATGTTTTTCACGTTTGAGAGTCAACATCTTCCTCCAACTAAAATCAAAATTGAGGCAGTGGAAATGTACGGTTTTGTTGTAGGATATGTGTCAACACATTCTGGGTATGTGATATTACCACATTCTGACTCGAGCGTGTTGTTTTCCATAAATGTTTCTGTTGTAGAAATAAAGGCACCTGAAGACAATGTTATCGTGGCCAGCTTTCATATCAGTAATCACTATTATGAAGGTCAACCATGCTTTGAAATAACTTACACAGAGCCTACTGTACACCATACAAAAGTTCTGCAAGTTTGTGATACACGTAACCCACCAGTTCTTATCTTCCCCTCATCTTGTCTTTACATTGGTTTTCGTGTTTTCAACGACTTTGTGCTGGCTTTTGGAATCTACCAGAAAATTAGTTTTTCTTTTCACTCTCAAGTGGATAAGCCCCAAAAGCTCACCAATGGCTTTTTCAACTGTTCAGTGGATCACTATTCTAGCTTTGAACATCACCTTGATTGTAATCTGAAGAGACAGTGTGAAAATGGACAGGATGAAACAGAACACTGTCCCTTCAGCAGTCCTGGTTGTCAGGGTCTCGTGGCTTCATTTAACAAATGTTTCCAACACGTTAGATTCAGTAAACTGATAGGTTATCAAACAGTGGAACAAAAATGTCTAGAGATGGGTGGAAAAATCGCTTCACTAAAATCGAGACAAGAACAAAACGACTTTTTACATATTTTCAAAAGAAGACACAGATTTGATTTATTCATAGGTCATCTGTCAGGTTGGCACTCTGTGCCTGTTATGTACAGCAAGCTGTGTAAATGGTCTGACAACACTTTGATCTACAATCTTGATATTTTCTTTACTCAGACTTCATACAAACCTTCAAGGATCGCCATGGGTATGAAAACTGTAGACATGGGGATCCGTTTTAACCAAGAACTGAGGAGACAGATATCTCAAGAAGTGGTGTGTGAAATTCAGTCAAAGTCAGAAAACGTCAGTCGTCCCCAAACGGTTGAGTTCCCTGACTTGCGTTCACTTCTCTTCATGTCCACGCAAACACGGCATATTGTGTTTGAGTGTCTGGAGGGCCACGTGACACACTCGTCTTTGTTATGTGACTCCACAAGTCACTGTGGAGACATCAAACAATCACAGGTTTGTGTGTACTTGGACATGAATAGTACGAACAGTACATTAAGTCTTTGGGGGGAAAGCACTATATTTACTGTTGTTATGTTTAAATGCGATGATGACTTAACAACAGTACCTTACACTCTGGTGTGTGATTTCAGCCAGGACTGTCCAGACAATAGTGATGAGTCATTTTGTATTCATCCACCTTGTAATGGATTTCTGTGCTCCAATGGCCAGTGTGTGCGGCTTGGCCAACATTGTAATAGACATTCAGATTGTCTGGACGATTTTGATGAAGTCAGTTGTACTGAAAGTCATACAGACTGTTTCAAGCACCGGGTAGTAGACTCCAGGAAGCGGCTTTTCATAAACCTGGATGGCACAGGTTACTTTACTCAGCAGGTGATGAAGGCTGATAAGTCGTGTCCCGACACTCATTACTGGTGTACAGAGGACTGGTTGTACTGTCTCCCTGTCTATACACGTTGCAACGGATTTTCTGACTGCACGTATGGAGAGGATGAACAAGACTGTGACACAGTAACATGTCAAGGTTTTTACAAGTGCCGGTCATCGAAAGTTTGTGTGCATGGAGATCATCTATGTGATGGCTGGGGTCAGTGTCCACAGAGAGACGATGAATGGCTGTGTGACATGACCTGTCCCATAGGCTGTCTGTGTCAAGGTTACTCTTTTCTGTGTTCGCAACCATTCTCTGCTGAACTCTTCCTTCGGCTTCGCTATCTAGATGCCACAGGCTCAGGAATGACTCTGACTAATTTCAGTACCAATGTATATCTTAATCGACTAAGTCTTTCACATTGCTCTTTGGGTGATATCTTAGACACAAAGCTTCCAAACTTGCAGTATATTGATTTGGCCAATAATCAGTTAAAAACAGTGATCATGGATGTGTTTAATAAGTTAACTAATTTAAGAATTGTAATTTTAGCAAACAACCCTCTTCAAATTTTGACAGCTAAATCATTTAATGTGTACTATTCCTTGAGAACATTAGACTTATCGAGAACCCACTTGAGATCATTTAATGATAAAAAGTTTATGTATTTACCTCAGTTGAAATCTCTTAATTTATCTCTGTCTGCTATAGAAACCCTTGGCCATATGGGCTTTAAGAATATGCCCGCAGTTATTGAGTTAGACATGCGAACAAATCCAGTCAGTCATTTCAAGCTTGATTTATTTTCGAAGGCAACACACCTCAAAACTGTTTTTTCACCAAACTTTAGACTTTGTTGTGCTCAGTTACTTCCTAAACTGTCAGCAAAAGTTACATGTTTAGCGCCACACCCTACGTTTTCTTCATGTACACAACTGTTACCAACTGACCTGTACAGACTTTTGTTCTTGTTGTTTGGCATCTGTGCCACTTTAGGAAATGTGGTTTGCTTCCTGGTGCTGTCTTGAGGAATAAAACATTCGAAAAACATTTCATCATGTTTTATTCCAATTTGCATATGGCTAATCTTGGTATGGGGACCAACATTTGTACAGTAACAATAGCTAATGAAATATTTCACGGAAATTATATTCATTTTGAAAAGAGTTGGACCAGCGGTTTGACGTGCAAGGTGGCTGGTTTTCTTTCCCTTCTCTCTAGTGAGGTTTCCATTTTGATTATCTTCTTCATGACAATCGATCATGTCACCGTCTTTCGTTTCCCTATAACTGGGTGGAGATTCAGTCAACATTCAGCAGCCGCTTGTATAATGATATGGTTCCTTGGGATTTTGCTTTCAGTGATACCTTTTCTCCCTGGACTGTCACACTGGGGCCTTGATAGTCAGTCTGGTCTGTGTCGACTGGCTTTATTTGACTGTTACAATTGTAGCCAAAAGTTCAGATGGTTCACAGTTACTCTTGTTTTAAACTTTATCCTGTGTTCTGTCTTTGTAGCCGGTGAAATCCTCGTCATCCGAAGAACTAAAATATGTCAAATAGTCGTTGATCCTAAAATGAGAGCAGTTTATTCTTCTGTCCACGTGTTGCTGAAAATAGGTGTGGTAGAAGCTATATGCTGGTTTTCGTTTGTCATAAGCAATGTAATGAGTTTAAGAGGTATTGCTGTATCAGATGAGATTCACGTAGCCCTGGTTGTGTTCATATTGCCAATTAACACTGCACTCAGCCCACTCCTGTATATGTGGACCGTTACAACACAACAACAACAACAAATACAACAAGATAAGCTACTGAAAATTTTGAAATCTCGACTCCCATCGTCATTGAAAAGAGACAGGTAGGAAAAGATTACGTATTTTGTTTATGAACGGTTTCATGTTCTGCAGTTTTAGTTTAAGAAAGTTTGATTGACACACATCATCATCATCATCATCAGGTGCCTGCTGCATGGCGTTGGCGATCATGGACTTCCATCTGTCTCTATCTCTCATTGCCTTGATTTTGTTCTCTACAACGACTACACCAGTTATAGGATCAGGCCATGGCGAGGAAGAAGAGAACGAGGTGGGTTAGGTATTGGAATAAGAATGTATGTTACAGGAGGTTTGTTTCAGTAAAGTATAATAACAATGTGGAAGTCAGCCTTTCTCATGAAATAGTAAACCAAGCTTATAAAAACTTATGACAGTTGTCTAAGACGGAATCGTTACCAGACATTGGACAGTAGGTTTCAGGAAGCAGTACACTTTACAAAGTTCTGGTCAGATTCTTAGGCGGCCATGTTGACCAGTAAGGCGACTGAAGGTCATATCAGTAAAGTCGATGTGTGAAACTGTCTTCCTCTATTGCTGTTGATAAAAGCATGTTATCTTTGACATGGGCTTGGTTTAGTGAAAATGCCATCCTGACCAATGTTTTAGTTGGTATGATTTTTAGGGTAGGACTAACGGAAACATTCAAAATATTTATTTAACCCATTGCTGGACAAAGCAACAGGGAAGTTTGAGTCTTTTTCTCCTTATTTTTGTATCTGGTGCTTGTTTGTTTGTGATCTTACATTTACGCTTGACAAAAGCCAGTTGGCCAAACCTTTGTACCTGTCTTGTCTGGTTATATTATATACGTGTTTTGATTCTAATTTCGTGTTTTTCTGGTTCCTGTTTGCTTGAACGCGAGCAGTCACACTTGTTTTGGATAATCCATTGCTGTTGATGGAAATGGCTAATGAGTCCTGTGTCTTGTTTGCGGGCATATGCTTTGCGTTTTCTGATGGTTTGTGTCAAATGTAGCTTGCGTGTGGTCTAATTAATCAGTTTTCAACAAACGTGTTTCTTGTTATCTGTACAAAGTGTTACTCTTTGTCACTTTAACAAGCGGTAACATTAAACAGACAAGCATTTACAACAACAATAAAAAACTATTCCAGTCTCTTCAACACTGCGAATATTAAGATGAATATGTTGTGATCAGTACCCGTCAAGATGACAACTAAATCCATCAGCATAGACGAAATACAACTGCTGGAATAAATTACACCATTGTCAGCATACATTGTAACACTTTGTCACAAGGTGAACAAACAATGCATGGACATGGTGCAGAATAGGCCATGGTGATTTCTCTGTAGACGGTTTTCACAAGATCAGATAACAATGATACCAAAAACCAAAGACCTCATCCACTGGACAACAGGATCAAGAGCGGAGTCTGGTAAACAAACTTCACAGTGTTTTTAAAACACTAACACAATGGATGGACCATATGGTCCCAAGGTACTGTTTCATCAACATCTTCATCATGTGGCCTGCCGCATGGCATTGGCGATCATGGCCCTCCATACGAATCTATCCCTTATCGCTGTAACTAATCTCCCAACCTCTCCATCCTCAGCCACCCTGCAAATCCATCCAATATTCCTCCCTGGGAGGTGCTGTATAACTATGAAATACTAAGACTATCCATCCACATATAGTCTTTGATGGTACAATTTACCATCTTCTCCACTATTATATTGTTTGGCAGCATTTTGTAAACCAATTGGATCCTCAGTATAGATCCTCACTGACAGAGTCCCTGGTTTCCTCAACCACTGGGCACCAGACCACATCACTATTACTTCACTTCACTTCACTTCACTTCACTTCACTTCACTTCAGCTTGTTTCGGTCCGTTGTTGGACATATGCCTTCCTCATTGCACGTCACTTTTAACTGCTGTTCTGGTCCATTGTCGAACTTTTCTAGATCGTCTCGTCATCTGCGAACCATGCAAAGGGCCCATGAACGGATCATGATGGGAATCACCTTGAAGGACCGGAAAACGGCAGCATGGGTAAGAGGAAAAACGAAGGTCTAAGACAAAATAGACAGAGTTTGTGAACGAAAGAGGAACTGGGCTGGTCATGTCATTAAGAGATCTGACAACAGATGGACCACCAAGTAACTATTGCTAATTCCAATTCCAGTCCTGGCACTAATTTACTGATAAAACATTCATCATTGGTGAAAGTTCTCATTCAAAATCAAAACAGTGTCGTCATTAAATATTGCATCATTTCAACACGTAAATAACATATTCATTTCATTTTGAAAAGTGATGTGTTTTCTGCAAAAAAATAAGAATGTTTGAATGCAATAAAAATAAAATACTCAACTGTTTTAGTACTAATGAAATAATACTATTGATTATCATGTCTATTTTATTTGTTTTTTACATCTACTTTGTAACCACTTTCCTACCTGAAAATAGTTTTCAAATTTTCTCTGATTAAACACACTATATCTAGACTCACAGCTTCCCCAGTGTATTGTGTGTAAGCAAAGTTAATATCCAAGGTACATTTCGTTGAGCGCTTTTCTCAGATAATCAGTACCATCGCTTGACTGGATGGGTGGCTGGATGGCTGGATGGCTGGTTGGGTGGGTGGTTGGGTAGGTGGTTGGTTGGGTGGGTAGCTGGGTAGGTGGTTGGTTGGGTGGGTAGATGGTTGTGCTTGGGTGGTTGGTTGGGTGGTTGGTTGGTTGGGTTGTTGGTAGGTGGTTGGTTGGTTCATTGAGTGGTAGGTTGGTTCAGGGCAGCTCATGGAACCAGTTAGTGAATCATGGTTACACCCGACCTGTGTGATGACGTCACAATCATCAGGTTATGTAACACTAAAGGAATATGTTTACGAACACAAAAACTCAACACCACGTATAGCTGTGCCCACAGGAAATGTTGTTATGATCAGCATTGAACCACATCTATGTCAGTCTGCTGAAGTGCACGTTCCTGACAATGATGATTATAAACCACAAGCTGCCAAAGATCAAGTCCATGTGTACAAAACTGCTAGACTGATTGTTGTGGACATTCTGGACTATTGTGATTATAAAAGATTATTTTCCAGAGAAATATTTCTGCAAGTTTTGTTTTCATTTCATCCTGACGGCAAAACACCACAAAAGCTGTCCAGTGGTTTGTTCAACTGTTCTGTGGATTTTTATTCTAGCTTTCAGGACCACCTGGACTGTAACCTCAGGTCAGAGTGTGAAGATGGACAAGATGAATCAGAACATTGTCCCTTCAGCAGTCCTGAGTGTCAGGGTGGTGTGCCATTATGTAACCGTTGTTATAAAATAATCAGCAGCCAAGTCCTGAACAGATTTGACAGTGCTGAGGTACCATTTGATAAACGAGCTGTAAAATACTGTCATTCTGTGGGGGGAACATTGGGGATAAATAAATGTGAGGAGGACTGGTATTCAGTGGTTGAACGTTTCATTAAAAGATCTTCTGTTTTTTGGGAAGATGTTTTCGTTGGCTTGTATACTGGTGACATGCATCTGCCTAATATGTATAGAAACAACATCATAAGTCATGACAGGACTGTTCTTTATCATTCTATTTCAATGGATAAAACTAATTTGTTAGAAATAACAAGAAAAAGCATGCATCGTTATTTATCCTGATTCCATTGTCATTCCAAAGGCATGTTCAAAGGACGATTTAGAAAATATTGGAACGATATGTGAATTCAGTACAAAGGCAATACATGGCAACCCTCAGCAATCACAAACTGTATCATTGGCCAGCACATCATTTATACACCACACATGGCAACAGTTTCTTACAGCATGTCCTGACGGTCATATGACTCTCACTTTTCTCTTATGTGGTTCACACAAATTCAGTTCATGTGGCCGTCCTTCTCATTGTAATTATGACGTTCGTTTATTTAACAAAACAAAACAGCATATCTCTTTGGCCCCTCTGTTTACATGTGAAGATGAAGTCACTACAGTGTCATACACCTTGGTATGTGACTTCATTCATGATTGTCCAGAAAAGAGTGACGAGTCCTTCTGTAAACATCCTCCTTGTGTTGTCAACATGTTTACTTGCAGTAATGGTCAATGTGTGTCTTATGGTGAGGTATGTGACCGGGTGTTCCACTGTCTGGATAAATCGGATGAAATGAACTGTGACCAGTTCAAACCTAAAAACATTGAACACACGCTTTTCCCATCGCCTGCTCTCATAAGTTTCAATGATATCCGAGCTTTCATTTCAGTCCCGATGAAGTCCAATGAGTCCTGTCCTGACACCCATTATCGTTGTCCTGGTATGTACAACGACTGTTTGCCTGTCTACACACGATGCAATGGAATGTACGACTGTATCGATCACGAGGACGAAGAAGGATGTGAAGACGTGATGTGTACAGGATTCTTCAAATGCAGAGCTTCCACAACATGTTTACATGGTGACCACCTGTGTGATGGCTGGCCTCACTGCCCACTGCATGATGATGAATTATCGTGTAACGTGACCTGTCCTGAGGAATGTCTGTGTCAAGGTCTTACTTTCTTTGTTTTCATACTTTCTTTGCCTCACACTTCCCTGAACTTCGCTCTTTGGATGCCACAGGTTCTGGTATGAATCTATCTGATGTGACTGATAATGCCTATCTTATTCATTTGATTTTTGCTGATTGTTCTTTGACCCAGCTGCCCAACATGAACTTACTCAATCTGAAAGTCCTTGACCTCACTGGCAACAAGCTACAGCAAGTCAACATCAGTACATTTGTTGATTTACAAAATCTACACATGCTGTCATTGTCCAACAATCCTCTTACTTCGCTCTACGCTGATCCCTCATCTGTCACTGTGCAAACCGCACTAACTATGATAGATCTGTCACATACTACACTGACAGTGTTTGACACGAAAGTCCTGTCAGAGTTTTCACGATTGCAGAAACTGAATTTAACATGTCTGACGTTCATACTATTAGGAGTGGTTTCCAGTCCACTCCACCCTTTAGCTCTTTTGTATATGGATGGGAGTCCAGTAGAAACGTTTCCATCAGACATATCAAAGATCTTTCCCATCTACATTTCATCTCATCCGACAATTATAAACTATGCTGTACAGCAATACTCCCTTCTGATTTTGATGTCACTTCATGTGATGCCCCAAAGGACGAAATTTCATCATGCGAAGATTTACTTCAATCTGGAATGTATCGAGGATTTCTATGGCTGGTCAGCTGTCTGTCAGTGACTGGTAACGTTTTCTCTTTTGTTGTACGTTTGTGTGCGCGGAAGAAAACTTCTTCAAGAGGTTTCAGTGTGTTTGTCACCAATCTGACAATGGCTGATTTTCTGATGGGTGTCTACATTGCTATCATTGGAGTGGCTGATGAACTGTTCCGTGGAAATATATCTCCATTACGATGAGTCTTGGATGAACAGTGTGACCTGTAAGGTGGCAGGGTTTCTGTCTCTCTTGTCTAGTGAAGTATCAGCTCTAATAATCTGGCTCATCACTCTAGATCGCTTCATTGTCCTTGGCTTTCCATTCAGTTCTTTGCGATTTGAAAGGAAATCAGCAGCAGTGGCTTGTCTGCTGACATGGCTGGTTAGTTGCGTTCTTGCCATGCTGCCTTTACTTCCAGTGACATCACACTGGGAGTTTTACAGTCAGACAGGTATCTGCATTCCACTGCCTGTTACAAGACGAAACTTCAAAGGAAGAATGTATTCCTTTAGTATTTTAGTCATTCTTAATTTTGTTCTGTTTTTGTTGATCTCTTCAGGTCAAGCTTTTATCTACTGGACAGTTACAGAAAAATGCCTTGAAAACTGACACAACTAGGGTGTCACGTGACATGACCATAGCACGACGGTTGATCAGCGTGGCTGTGACAGACTTCATGTGCTGGTTTCCCATTGGTCTTTGTGGAATGTTGTCCACAGCTGGTGTTCCCATCCCTGGAGAAGTGAATGTGGCCTTGGCCATCTTTGTACTCCCCTTGAACTCAGCTCTTAATCCTTTCATGTATACCTTCAATATTTGGCGGAAAAACGGAGAAAAACATACGAAGCAAAACTGTTAAAATGGCTGGAGTCCCATGCTGACTTGCTTGACAGTTAACACACTGTGTGAATGGACTATATAAAACATGACAGTCATCATTCTGGACATGCTACAGTCTGTCTTCCTGACAGTTAACACACTGTGTGATGACTATTACACATGACAGTCATCACTCTGGACATGCAACAGTCTGACTTGTCCGGACATTTAACACCACTGGTGATGGACTATTTACACATGACAGTCATACTCTGGATATGCTACAGTCTGTCTTGTCCTGACAGTTAACACCCACTGTGTGATGGACTATTTACACATGACAGCCCATCATTCCCTGGACATGCTACAGTCTGTCTTTCCTGACAGTTAACACACTGTGTGATGGACCTGTTCACAAAATTACAGTCATCACTTGGACATGCTACAGTCTGTCTTGTCCTGACAGTTAACACACTGTTGAGGACTATTTACACATGACAGTCATCACTCTGACATGCTACATTCTGTCTTGTCCTGACAGTTAAACACACTGTGTGATGGACTATTTACACATGACAGTAAATCACTCTGGACATGCTACAGTCTGCTTGTCCTGACTTGTCTCCATTCTTTATTTCATTCTGTCTTTATTTTAAATAGTTGATGTTCTTTGGGGGTTCTTCTTGTGTTGCTGGTGGTTTGTTTGTGTTTGGGTTTGTGTTGATGATTGTCTTTCTTTCCTTTGTGTTGCTTGGTTTTTTGTTGTTTGTTTTTTTCCTGCGTACATTGCAGCAATTTCTGCAACATGAAATGACTGCTATATGGATATAAAAAATACTTTTCATGTTCGTTCTTTGATTTAACGTCTTTTCATTATAAGTGAAAATTAGACAAGGGACGGTGCGGGGGGGGGGGGGGGGGGGGGCGCAGAGGATAAAAAACAAATAAACAAAATGAAATGGAGAACGATAGTTGGACGGGAAGGGTTTGGATTTTGGGGCAGAGGGGAGATAGAGTAAAAAGACATAAGTAGGTGGGAGAATAGAAAAAAGGAACGAAAACTTAACACTAACAATTAACTTCAACAATTTTGAAGGGAAATTTTAACACTAGAACACAAACTGTATGAAGTTAAAGTAATGCATTAACAGGAACTAATGAATCCTAAAATTTTAACTACAAAAGATTGATATGATGTTTATTTTTTTTTTAATGAGTTTCAGAATTTTCTTGTGTAACATTTTTTCGGTGAAAAAAAGAACGTAGCTTTTTGCACTAAAATAAACAGTGAAACATGTGAACTATTTGCCGCAAATACACTTGACATTTCATGGGAGTGAGTGTGTGTGGTGTGTTTGTGTGTGTGTGTGTGGTGTGTGTTGTGTGTGTGTGTGTGTGTGTGTGTGTGTGTGTGTGTGGTGTGTGCGTGTGCTATGCTGTGTTGTTTATAATTAATACATATATATATACATATCTTTAAATATTTTTAAAATATATATACATGTATATATATATATGTGTGTATAGATATACATAAAATAATAAGATATAGACATGTGTATGTGTGTGTGTGTGTGGTGTGTTGTGTGTGGTGTGTGTGTGTGGGGTGTGTGTGGTGTGTGTGTGTGTGTGTGTGTTGTGTTTGTGTGTGTTTTGCTCAAAAACCATTACTGACCATACCAACAATTCGTGTTTTGTTTTTGATATATCAAGTCAGTGAGTCACAGTCCACCATGCATGTAAAGATGTCGTCAAGAAGATTTGCTTTGTTTCTGGATGAGCTGTGATGACTTTTTTTCCATGTTGGTGATGTTCAAAAATAACCATCCCCGGTTTTGTGCTTGGTTTGGCAAGTTTGTTTGTTTGTTTGTTTGTTTGTTTGTTTGTTTGTTTGTTTGTTTGTTTGTTGTTTATTTGTTTTAGATGTTTTTTGTTTCGTTCTTTGTCCCTTCCATTCTTTCTTCCCTTCTTTTTTTTTGGGGGGTTGGGGGGGGGTGGGGGGTCTTATTGGGACACAGACGGGTGAGTCTACACATGTATTAAACAGTTGTGGTACACTTCTTCGCTGTTTTTTTTTCTGTGTTTTTTTTGTTTTTTGTTTTTTTTTTGCTTTTTCTGTTTGTTTGTTTTGTTGTAGTTGTTGTTGTTGTCTTGTTTAGTTTTTGTTCTGTGTGATATGCTTGTTGCTCTCCACCCCGACAGTGAGTTATTATGGGAACGCCCTCTACTTTTTCTTTCCATTGTGCATAACAATGAAAATAAATACAGTCGTTTTGTATGGAGTCCAATTCTTGATACTTCAGATCTTAAGCACACTCACACCTTAGACACCACACATGCAATCACAGACAACTACGACAATATACAAAAAGGACCTAAACACAAAATGAGGAAAGAGGATTTTGCAGAATTCATTGTCGAGAAAAAAGGTGTTTTGTTTTTTTAACTGGATTGAAAAGCAGAGAGAGTTGCAGAAATCACTGTCGGGGAGAAAGGTGTTGTTTTTTTAAAAATGGATTGAAAAGCAGAGAGATTGCAGAAATCACTGTCACAAACGAAACAGTCCTTGATGGAGGCAGACACAATATAGATCACTCATAAGGAAAGATTAGGAAAAGACAGGCAACATTTATAATGCCATTTATTGAGGAAGGGGGATTTGGAGCACCTGTCACAACGGGAAAGCTGGAGGGAAAGAGAGCACAAGGTAGACCCAGGGAGAGAATGCGGACGGACTTGCAGAGTGGCTGGGGATGAGGAGGGTGGGGGAGATGCTAGGGGCAACGAGAGATAGAGATGGATGGAAGTCCAGGGTCGCCAATGCCATGCGGCAGGCACCTGATGATGAGATCATCACCATCATCATTGAAAAATGTCGATGTGACCATCTGCTGTCCGTGACAGACACACAGTGAGGGCTTTGTCTGTGACATACGGACATTGACACTGCAAATGTATTTCTTGTGCGCGCACACACACACTGGGCACACTCACAGATACACAGACACAGAACACGACACAGACACACGACACAACAAGACACAGACACAGACACACAGAGACACAGACACACACAGACACACAACACACACACACACATACAACACACAACACACACACACACAACACACACCCACACACACACAAAAACACACACCACACACACACACCACACACACCACCACACACACACAAGAAAATTATTCTGAAACTCATTTAAAGAAGTAACTTCCGATCAGTTTTTTTGTCAGTTAAAAATTTCAGAATCGTTGGTTCACAGTCCAGTTAATTGCATTACTTTAAAGTTTATGAAGTTTCTATCAATTTAGAGTTAAATTTTTCCATACACATTGTTGATGTTAATTGTTAGTGGTTAAGTTCTTGTTCCATTTTTCTATTTTCCCCCTACTTATACTATAAACTCTGTCCTCCTCTCTGCCCCCAAAATCCAACCCGCCCCATCACTCATCTCCTCATCCTCATTTTTTTTTTCCCGTCTAATATCACTTATAGTGAATAGACGTATAAATCAAAGAAACGAACAACACAACACAGAGAAGCACATTTCTCTGCTCGTCTTACCACTCTTCAATTGATAGGTAAATGGAAGGTGAACAGTTGAATTAGATGTAGTGTTGTAGAGACCTTGGAGACACGATGTGCAGGTAAGAAAGACTTGGGAGACAGACGGTGTCAGTTTGTGCGTGTGATGGTGGATGGTGGATGTGGGATAGTTATTGTTATTGTTATTTTTGTTTAAAGCCCAGCCGACTGCGTAGAAAATATCAGGCTGTTACCATTTCAATATATACACAATGCTTCAACAGGAAAAAATTTATTGCCAAACAAGGGGATGTAAAAAACAAACCTGAATAAAAAAAATTCAGCATAACTATGGACACTAAAACGACATAAAATCGGCAAAAATTACCTTAAATTGCTCCTGCATATTTCATTTCCCTAGAGCCAAAAAAGCACTAAACCTTTATGCATATATATGATAGGAGTCTAATATATTGATGACAATTTGTATACAGCTTGAATATGGGCCTTATTATGATAGAAAAACAAAACAAAACATGTCCATATATCTCTCGAGTGGGGGGTCAGTTTGTCCCAATCTAATTGGACATCATGGACTCGGCACTACTGTCCATGCTGGAAGAACACATGTTGGTAATCTAATAAAAAATGGTAGCAAAAGTTCAGACATACACTGTCGCAAATAATTGTATGCACACATATCCGCACACACAAGTATGTATACACAAACATATGCACAAATACACACACTGGCACAGACACACGCAAGCACATCACTCAACCACACACACACACAAAAACACACACACACACACACACACACACACACACACACACACACACACCACACACACACACACACACACACACACCACACACACACACACACAGAGTGACCACCTCAACACGGTTTTTCAATCCTCAATAGTCACTTTATTTGAATTGAAAAGGGTAGAAGAAATGTGCTGTAGACAGTCTTTGAGCAGATAGTCTATGCCTGAGGCAACCTGACAAGTGCTGCAGCTTCACTGTTGGTGAAACATGTGGAATCAGTCGTCCTGTCAGTCTTTCCTGTGATGCAAAGAAAAACTTCGCATTTTCTGCACATGAACAAAGTTTTCCTTGTGCATCCTTCATTCTTCCACCTTTGTGCATTCTTCAGATTCTTTTTGGCAGGAAGATGATCAACTCGGTCATACCGAACATCTGAGCACACGATGTTTACAGAGAGCCGTGCATGGTTCTCTGGATGGTGTTGAGGACCTGGCAGGGAATGGCCACTCTGCTGGTGATAAGGCTTTGAGCCAACTCCAGCTTGAAATAGGCCAGAGGGATTCCTGCATGTTGCATGAGGGCCCTGTACAAGACCCATGAGCTGACCACACACAGTTCATAGAAATGGAACAGTATGCGTCTGTACCACTTCCTGCTTTTCTGCTCATTTCTGTAGAGCGACAGAAGCATGCCACATTTGTCAACTTCTCCCATGTTGGAGTTGTTACTGCTTGATCGAGGCAGGGCAGTTGATGTGGACATATTGTTTTGTTGGTTCTGTCATATCGACGAACCAGGTGGGTAGGTTCCACCCCATGGACATTTGAAGCAACAGTAACGATTTTGTTGTCAAACTGTTCACAGATGGGATGCCCTCATCTTCGAGTAACCGAAAATCATAGGCTCCTCTGCCCTTCTTTTTGATGTCTTTCAGACACATGAGAGGACACTGTCGGGTTCGGTTTGACCTCATGGTGCAAGTAAGCTTTGAGCTGCCTTTTCTTCAGCTCAATGAGAAGATCAGGAGACGCAAAACAATTATCAAAGAAAACGAACGAATCTTTTGGTTGTTTGTCAGTCAGCTGAATCACCACCTCTCCTGCCTTTCCTATGTTTTCAGTTGTGTTTGCATCAGTTTGCACTGTGCTGTCTCCAGCAAAGAAAAACCGATGAACATATCCTGCCTGTCCTGCCTGGACCCAGACCTGGTACCCCCACTTCTTGGGTTTCTTGAGTATGTACACTTTCAAACTATGCCGGCCTTTTTTAAGGGGATGATTTGCTTATCCACTGCTACGAAAGCTTCAGGTCTGCACATCTCTCAAAACTGGGGTGAAAGCAAGTTGAAAGATGGCCTCACCTTGTGCAAGCGATCATAGCCTGGTTGCCCTTTCCTCTTTTTCCAGCTCATTATCATTCACATGCAGAATAGACAGAAGGTCTTCATATCTGTTGACGACATTGCATCTGCCACAAGAGCTTGCCTCGTTTTAGGAGACCAATACATGTGACGGTTTGGGAGCTGCACAATAGACATGTAAAAGGAAATCCCAATCAATATTC
>JAPXFY010000033.1:34768234-34795734 GCA_030674185.1 Monoplex corrugatus
GTGTGTGTGTGTGTGTGTGTGTGTGTTTGTGTGTGTGTGTGTGTGTGTGTTGTGTGTGTGTGTGTGTGTGTGTGGTGTTTGTGTGTGTGTGTGTGTGTGTGTTTGTGTGTGTGTGTGTGTGTGTGTGTTTGTGTGTGTGTGTGTGTGTGTGTTGTGTGTGTGTGTGTGTGTGTGGTTTGTGTGTGTGTGTGTGTGTGTGTGTGTGTGTGTGTGTGTGTGTGTGTGTGTGTGTGTGTGTTTGTTATTTCTTTCAGCGTCTATTCACATATGTGTGTGTGTACGTGTGTGTGTGTTTGCTGCAGCATGTGTGATGGTTTGCTCTCTCTTTCTCTGTTTCTATCTCTGTCTGTCTGTCTCTCTCTCTCATAATTATGCACAAACGTATGTCCATGCACACATAAAGAGATACACGCACACTCACACATCCACATGCACGTACACACAAAGGCACATACACACACACACACACACACACACACACACACACACACACACACACACACACACACACACTCACTCACACACATATGCTCAAACAAACACACATGCACACACTCACACATACACACATAACACGCACGCACACATAACACACACAACATACACACACACACACACATAACACACACATAACGCACACACACATACACACACACACACACACACACACACACACACACACACACACACACACACACACACACACACACACGCCAGCTAAGGTATGCCAAACCAAACCAGCGCAAAATGATACAAACAAATCCATAATAAACGTAAAAACACAAGACAAACTGATGGTCAGGTATTCTGTTACAGAGCAATAGCACTAGAACGAACAGGACAGGATACATAGTACCTATCATGACCAAACTCAAAGGACACAAAGTTAAAAACAGACGAACAAATACATCAGAGACAGACAGTTCTGCAACCAATATGCAATACACATCATCATCAGGTGTCCTGCCGCATGGCGTTGGCGATCATGGTCTTCCATCTGTCTCTATCTCTTGTTGCTCCTAGCATCTCCCCCACCCTCCTGGTCCCCAGCCACTCTGCAAGTCCGTCCAGCATTCTCTCCCTGGGTCTACCTGATGCTCTCTTTCCCTCCAGCTTTCCCGTTGTGACCAGGTGCTCCAAATCCCCCTTCCTCATAAAATGGCCTATAAATGTTGCCTGCCTTTTCCTACTCTTCCTTATGAGTGATCTACTTGTGTCTGTCTCCATCAAGACTGTCTCGTTTGTTTTCTTTGCCGTCCATGGAACTCTCAACATTCTTCTTGGAAACCACATCTCGGCTGCCTCAATCTTGTTCTGGCTTTGTTTGTTGAGTGTCCACGCCTTGCATCCGTACAACAGTATTGGTTCTATATAACATTCAAGAACTCTCTTCCTGATGTTAATTGATAGGCATTTGTTGGTAAGAATGCCTGTCATCTTGCCGAATGCTGTTTTGGCTTGGCCGATTCTGCGGCTATTTCTGATGTGCATCTGCTGTCTGATGAAATGATCGTTCCCAGGTATTTGAAGGTATATATATTTGAATATATATGTATATAAAAGAAAACCTTCTCAGAAGAAAGACTTTATTTGCTGTCTGTGTAATCCACTGAAATGTACATATAAAACTCAACTGTACATCAGCTAGTTCATAAATGTAAATGATTCTCTTGATTCCATGTCCAGTTAATTAGGGCAAAATTTACATTTAAAACTCAAGCGCACATCGTTGTAATCTCCCTCTTAAAAACTCAATATCATATGAAATACACAGTGGACAAATCTACTTTCATACGTAAATAAATGTAAGCTATCAACTGTCAGCTAGCGTTCTTTTGCTGTCTCAGGACAGTCTGCCTGGAATAGACTTCCACTCTCCCTTCGCATAATGACTATCCTTTCTGCTTTTAAATCCAATTGAAAAACCCACCTTTTTCCCCGACAGTGATTTCTACAACTCCCTCTGCTTTTCAATCCAGTCAAACAAAACAACACCTTTTCCCCCGACAATGATTTCTGCAACTCTCTCTGCTTTTCAATCCAGTTAAAAAAACACCTTTTTTCCCGACAATGAATTCTGCAAAATCCTCTTTCCCTCACTTTGTGTAGGTCCTTTTTGTATATTGTCTGTAGTAGTCTGTGATTGCATGTGTGTGTCTAAGGTGTGAGTGTGCTAAGATTTGAAGTATCAAGATTTGGCGCCATATAAAGACTGTATTTATTTTCATTGTTATGCACACTGGAATGAAAAAGTAGAGGCGTACCATAACGACTCACTGTCAAGGTGGAGAGCAACAAGCATATCACACAGAACTTAAAACTAAACAAGACAAAAACAACAACTACAACAAAACAAACAAACAGAAAAAGCAAAACAAAAAAACAAAAAAACGAAAAAAAGCGAAGAAGTGTATCACAAGCTGTTTAAATACATGTGTAGACTCATCGTTCTGCGTGCAATAAGACCTTTCCCCCCCCAAAAAAAAAGAAGGAAGAAAGAAAGATAGGGACAAGAACGAAACAAAAAACACTCCTAAACACAACAAACAAACAAACAAACAACAACAAACAACAAAAACTTGCCAAACCAAGCACATAACTAGATGATTATCTCTTGAACATCACCAACATGGACAAAGTCATCACAGCTCATCCAGAAACAAAGCAAATCATCTTGATGACATCTTTACATGCATGGTGGACTTGACTCACTGACTTGAAATATCAAAAACAAAAACACGAACTGTTGGAATGGTCAGTAATGGTGTATGAGCAAACACACATACCACACACACAACACAACACACACACACACACCACACACACACACACACACACACACACAACCACACACACACACACATTCTATGTACTTATATCTAAAAAAATCCTATTATCTATGATCATTATATGTATTATTTACACACACACACACACACACATATATATATATTATAATATTTATAAAGATATGTATACAATATATATATATGTATTATATTATACACACACACACACACGCATACACACACGCACACACACACATAACACACACACACACACACATTGAAACAGACAGGCAGACAGATAACACACACAACACCCACACACACACACACACACACACACACACACACACACACACACACATACACACACACACTACACACACCACACACACTCACTCCCATGAAATATCAAGTGTATTTGCGGCAAATAGTTCACACTGTTTCACTGTTTATTTTAGTGCAAAAAGCTAACGTTCTTTTTTTCACCGAAAAATGTTACACAAGAAAACTATTCTGAAACTCATTAAAGAAAATAACATCATATCAATCTTTGTTAGTTTAGATTTTAGAATCATTAGTTCACAGTCCTGTTAATGCATTACTTTAACTTTATACAGTTTGTGTTTTAGTGTTAAAATTTCCCTTCACATTGTTGAAGTTAATTGTTAGTGTTAAGTTTTCGTTCCATTTTTCTATTCTCCCACCTACTTATGTCTTTTAACTCTATCTCCCCTCTGCCCCAATCCAACCCTTCCCGTCCAACTATCGTTCTCCATTTCATTTTGTTTATTTATTTTTATCCCCCCCCCCCCCCACACAACACACCACACACACAACACCACACAACACCGTCCCTTGTCTAATATCACTTATAGTGAAAAGACGTTAAATCAAAGAACGAACATGAAACTTTTTATATCCATATAGCAGTCATTCATGTTGCAGAAATTGCTGCAATGCTACGCAGGAAAAAAAACAAACAACAAAAACCAAGCAACACAAAGGAAAGAAAGACAATCATCAACACAAACCCAACACAAACAAACCACCAGCAACATACGAAAACCCCCAAAGAACATTAACTGTGAAAAATAAAGACAGAATGAAAGAAAGAATGGAGACAAGTCAGAACAAGACAGACTGTAGCATGTCCAGAGTGATGACTGTCATGTGTAAATAGTCCATCACACAGTGTGTTAACTGTCAGGACAAGACAGACTGTAGCATGTCCAGAGTGATGACTGTCATGTGTAAATAGTCCATCACACAGTGTGTTAACTGTCAGGACAAGACAGACTGTAGCATGTCCAGAGTGATGACTGTCATGTGTAAATAGTCCATCAACAGTTGTTAACTGTCAGGAAACAAGAAGACTGAGCATTCCAGAGTGATGACTGTAATGTGTAAATATCAAACACACGTGTTAACTGTCACGACAACCACAGACATACAGCATGCCCAAGTGATGACTGTAATGTGATAAATAGCAATGCAAAGAATGGGTAAGGTCAGGACAAGACAGACTTAGCATGTCCAGAGTGATGACTGTCATGTGTAAATAGTCCATCACACAGTGTGTTAACTGTCAGGACAAGACAGACTGTAGCATGCCAGAATGATGACTGTCATGTGTAAATAGTCCATCACACAATGTGTTAACTGTCAGGACAAGACAGACTGTAGCATGTCCAAGTGATGACTGTCATGTGTAAATAGTCCATCACACAGTGTGTTAACTGTCAGGACAAGACAGACTGTAGCATGTCCAGAGTGATGACTGTCTGTGTAAATAGTCATCACACAGTGTGTTAACTGTCAAGCAAGTCCACATGGGACTCCAGCCATTTTAACAGTTTTGCTTCGTATGATTTTCTCCGTTTTTCCGCCAAATATTGAAGGTATACATGAAAGGATTAAGAGCTGAGTTCAAGGGGAGTACAAAGATGGCCAAGGCCACTTCACTTCTCCAGGGATGGGAACACCAGCTGTGGACAACATTCCACAAGACCAATGGGAAACCAGCACATGAAGTCTGTCACAGCCACGCTGATCAACCGCGTGCTATGGTCATGTCACGTGACACCCTAGTTGTGTCAGTTTTCAAGGCATTTTTCTGTACTGTCCAGTAGATAAAAGCTTGACCTGAAGAGATCAGCAAAAACAGAACAAAATTAAGGATGACTAAAATACTAAAGGAATACATTCTTCCTTTGAAGTTTCGTCTTGTAACAGGCAGTGGAACGCAGATACCTGTCTGACTGTAAAACTCCCAGTGTGATGTCACTGGAAGTAAAGGCAGCATGGCAAGAACGCAACTAACCAGCCATGTCAGCAGACAAGCCACTGCTGCTGATTTCCTTTCAAATCGCAAAGAACTGAATGGAAAGCCAAGGACAATGAAGCGATCTAGAGTGATGAGCCAGATTATTAGAGCTGATACTTCACTAGACAAGAGAGACAGAAACCCTGCCACCTTACAGGTCACACTGTTCATCCAAGACTCATCGTAATGGAGATATATTCCACGGAACAGTTCATCAGCCACTCCAATGATAGCAATGTAGACACCCATCAGGAAATCAGCCATTGTCAGATTGGTGACAAACACACTAAAACCACTTGCAGAAGTCTTCCGCGCACACAAACGTACAACAAAAGAGAAAACGTTACCAGTCACTGACAGACAGCTGACCAGCCATAGAAATCCTCGATACATTCCAGATTGAAGTAAATCTTCGCATGATGAAATTTCGTCCTTTGGGGCATCACATGAAGTGACATCAAAATCAGAAGGGAGTATTGCTGTACAGCATAGTTTATAATTATCTGATGAGATAAAATGCAGATGGGAAAGATCTTTGAATATGTCAGACGGAAACGTTTTAACTGGGCTCCCATCCATATACAAAAGAGCTAAATGTGGTGTGGACTGGAAACCACTGCTAATAGTATGAACGTCAGTACAAGTTAAATTCAGTTTCTGCAATCGCGAGAACTGTGACAAGAATTTCGTGTCAAACACTGTCAGTGTAGTATGTGACAGATCTATCATAGTTAGTGTGGTTTGCACAGTGACAGATGAAGGATCAGCGTAGAGCGAAGTGAGAGGATTGTTGGACAGTGACAGCGTGTGTAGATTTTGTAAATCAACGAAATGAGTTATGTTGACTTGCTGTAGCTTGTTGCCAGTGAGGTCAAGGACTTTCAGATTGAGTAAGTTCATGTTGGGCAGCTGGGTCAAACAGCAATCAGCAAAAATCAAATAAATAAGATAGGCATTATCAGTCACATCAGATAGATTCATACCAGAACCTGTGGCATCTAAAGAGCGAAGTTCAGGGAAACGAGAGGCAAAGAAAGTCTGAAAACAAAGAAAAGTAAGACCTTGACACAGACATTCCTCAGGACAGGTCACATTACATGACAATTCATCATCATGCAGTGGGCAGTGAAGCCAGCCATCACACAGGTGGTCACCATGTAAACATGTTGTGGAAGCTCTGCATTTAAAGAATCCTGGACACATCACGTCTTCACATCCTTCTTCGTCCTCGTGATCGATACAGTCGTACATACCATTGCATCGTGTGTAGACAGGCAAACAGTCGTTGTACATACCAGGACAACGATAATGGGTGTCAGGACAGGACTCATTGGACTTCATCGGGACTGAAATGAAAGCTCGGATATCATTGAAACTTACGAGAGCAGGTGATGGGAAAAGCGTGTGGTCAATGTTTTCAGGTATGAACTGGTTACAGTTCATTTCATCCGATTTATCCAGACAGTGGAACACCCGGTCACATACCTCACCATAAGACACACACTGACCATTACTGCAAGTAAACATGTTGACAACACAAGGAGTATGTTTACAGAAGGACTCGTCACTCTTTTCTGGACAATCATGAATGAAGTCACATACCAAGGTGTATGACACTGTAGTGACTTCATCTCCACATGTAAACACAGGGACTGAAGAGATATGCTGTTTTGTTTTGTTAAATACGTATCTCTTGCGTGATAAACGAACGTCATAATTACAATGAGAAATACGGCCACATGAACTGAATTTGTGTGAACCACACAAGAGAAAAGTGAGAGTCATATGACCGTCAGGACATGCTGACAGAAACTGTTGCCATGTGTGGTGTATAAATGATGTGCTGGCCAATGATACAGTTTGTGATTGCTGAGGGTTGCCATGTATTGCCTTTGTACTGAATTCACATATCGTTCCAATGTTTTCTAAATCGTCCTTTGAACATGCCTTTGAGATGACAAAGGAATCAGGATAAATAACGATGCATGCTTTTTCTGTTATTTCTAACGAATCAGTTTTATCCATTGAAATAGAATGATAAAGAACAGTCCTGTCATGACTTATGATGTTGTTTCTATACATGTTAGGCAGATGCATGTCACCAGTATACAAGCCAACGAAAACATCTTCCCAAAAAACAGAAGATCTTTTAATGAAACGTTCAACCACTGAATACCAGTCCTCCTCACATTTATTTATCCCCAATGTTCCCCCCACAGAATGACAGTATTTTACAGCTCGTTTATCAAATGGTACCTCAGCACTGTCAAATCTGTTCAGGACTTGGCTGCTGATTATTTTATAACAACGGTTACATAATGGCACACCACCCTGACACTCAGGACTACTGAAGGGGCAATGTTCTGATTCATCTTGTCCATCTTCACACTCTGACCTGAGGTTACAGTCCAGGTGGTTCTGAAAGCTAGAATAAAAATCCACAGAACAGTTGAACAAACCACTGGACAGCTTTTGTGGTGTTTTGCCGTCAGGATGAAATGAAAACAAAACTTGCAGAAATTTTTCTCTGGAAAATAATCTTTTATAATCACAATAGTCCAGAATGTCCACAACAATCAGTCTAGCAGTTTTGTACACATGGACTTGATCTTTGGCAGCTTGTGGTTTATAATCATCATTGTCAGGAACGTGCACTTCAGCAGACTGACATAGATGTGGTTCAATGCTGATCATAACAACATTTCCTATGGGCACAGCTATACGTGGTGTTGAGTTTTTGTGTTCGTAAACATATTCCTTTAGTGTTACATAACCCGATGATTGTGACGTCATCACACAGGTCGGGTGTAACGATGATTCACTAACTGGTTCCATGAGCCTGCCCTGAACCAACCTACCACCCAATCAACCAACCAAACACGCAACCAACCACCCAAGCACAACCAGCTACCCACCCAACCAACCACCTACCCAACCACCACCCAACCAGCCATCCAGCCACCCAACCAGCCATCCAGTCAAGCGATGGTACTGATTATCTGAGAAAAGCGCTCAACAAAATGTACCTTGGATATTAACTTTGCTTACACACAATACACTGGGGAAGCTGTGAGTCTACATATAGTGTGTTTAATCAGAGAAAATGTGAAAACTATTTTCAGGTAGGAAAGTGGTTACAAAGTAGATGTAAAAAACAAATAAAATAGACATGATAATCAACAGTATTAGTTCATTAGTACTAAAACAGTTGAGCATTTTATTTTTATTGCATTCAAACATTCTTTTTTTTACAGAAAACACATCATGTTTCAAAATGAAATGAATATGTTATTTACGTGTTGAAATGATGCAATATTTAATGATGACACTGTTTTGATTTTGAATAACTTTCACCAATGATGAATGTTTTATCAGTAAACTAGTGCCAGGACTGGAATTGGAATTAGCAATAGTTACTTTGGTGGTCCATCTGTTGTCAGATCTCTTAATGACATGACCAGCCCAGCTTCACTTTCCTCTTACCTATGCCGCCGTTTTCCTGTCCTTCAAGGTGATTCCCATCATGATCCGTTCATGGGCCCTTTGCATGGTTCGCAGATGACGAGACGATCTAGAAAAGTTCGACAATGGACCAGAACAGCAGTTAACAGTGACGTGCGATGCGGAAGGTTTACGGCCAACAACGGACCGAAACAAGCTGAAGTGAAGTGAAGTGAAATGAAGTGAAGTGAAGTGAAGTAATAGTGATGTGGTCTGCTGCCCAGTGGTTGAAGAAACCAGGGACTCTGTCAGTGAGGATCTATACTGAGGATCCAATTAGTTTACAAAATGCTGCCAAATAATATAATAGTGGAGAAGCTGGTAAATTGTACCATCAAAGACTATATGTGGATGGATAGTCCTAGTATTTCATAGTTATACAGCACCTCCCAGGGAGGAAATATTGGATGGATTTGCAGGGTGGCTGAGGATGGAGAGGTTGGGAGATTAGTTGCAGCGATAAGGGATAGATTCGCATGGAGGGCCATGATCGCCAACGCCATGCGGCAGGCCACATGATGATGATGTTGATGAAACAGTACCTTGGGACCATATGGTCCATGCATTGTGTTGGTGTTTAAAAACACTGTGAACTTTGTTTACCAGACTCCGCTCTTGATCCTGTTGTCCAGTGGATGAGGTCTTTGGTTTTTGGTATTATTGTTATCTGATCTTGTGAAAACCGTATACAGAGAAATCACCATGGCCTATTCTGCACCGTGTCCAAGCATTGTTTGTTCACCTTGTGACAAAGTGTTACAATGTATGCTGACAACAGTGTGATTTATTCCAGCAGTTGTATTTCGTCTATGCTGATGGATTTAGTTGTCATCTTGACGGGTACTGATCACAACATAATCATCATAATATTCGCAGTGTTGAAGAGACTGGAATAGTTTTTGTTCTCGTAAATATTTGTTTGTTTTAAATAAGTAATTAATGTTACTGCTTGTTAAAGTGACAAAGAGTAACGCTTTGTACAGATAACAAGAAACACGTTTGTTGAAACTGATTAATTAGGCCACACGCAAGCTACATTTGACACACACCATCAGAAAACGCAAAGCATATGCGCGCAAACAAGACACAGGACTCATTAGCCATTTCCATCAACAGCAATGGATTATCCAAACCAAGTGTAACTGCTCGTGTTCAAGCAAACAGAACCAGAAAAACACGAAATTAGAATCAAAACGCGTATATAATATAACCAGACGAGACAGGTACAAAGGTTTGGCCAACTGGCCTTTGTCAAACGTAAATGTAAGATCACAAACAAACAAGCACCAAATACAAAAATAAAGAGAAAAAGACTCAAACTTCCCTGTTGCTTTGTCCAGCAATGGGTTAAATAAATATTTTGAATGTTTCCGTTAGTCCTACCCTAAAAATCATACCAACTAAAACATTGGTCAGGATGGCATTTTCACTAAACCAAGCCCATGTCAAAGATAACATGCTTTTATCAACAGCAATAGAGGAAGACAGTTTCACACATCGACTTTACTGATATGATCTTCAGTCGCCTTACAAGTCAACATGGCCGCCTAAGAATCTGACCAGAACTTTGTAAAGTGTACTGCTGCCTGAAACCTACTGTCCAATGTCTGGTAACGATTCAGTCTTAGACAACTGTTATCAGTTTTTATCATTATCATCATCATGTCGAGCTTGCTCGGCTATCAATGACACGTTTCTTCCATCCTTCTCTGTCAGACATTGCAGTAGGTAGTTCATCATACTGACAGCCCGTATCATGCATCAGTTGTTCGATGAAGTCCTTCTTTGGACGTCCTGGCCTTTGTTCGCCATGGCTGGGTCTCCATAGTAGAACATCCCCCACCAGTTCTTCTTTGCTACGCCAGCAGTGTCCCGCGAAGCGCAGTCTTTGTTGACGTATTGATTTACTGATTGGTGGGATCTTACCATATAACTCTTTGTAAGTTGGATGTTCTCTCCAGGATTTGTTCAGGGCTGCACGCAGCATTCGTGTATATGCTCCATCAATCTTCTTCTCCAATGTCGTTGTTAGGGTCCAAGAGATTAAGCCATAAGAACGGACTCTACTGCTGCTGGGAAGAAGTTCCTTTTCAGGTTGTCTGGTAGATTGGATTTCCAGATTTTGTCCAGTTGATTTAGAGCGCCCCAGGCATTTCCGAGTCTGGTGTTGACGTCTTGTTCTGTGGAGTCAATGTAGCTGCCCAGATATTTAAAGTCTTGAACTTGTTTGATTGTATCTCCATTGAGACTTCTCATGCCTTTTGATGCATCTTGGTTCAGACAGACAAACTCTGTTTTGTTCGCACTGAGGTGGAGCCCGATCTCCATTGCTGTTCTTTTGACACTGTGAAGGAGAGATGTTGCATCCTTTAGCAGGTCTGCGAGAACAGCCAGGTCATCAGCGTAATCCGCATCTGTTATCTTTACCGCAGGGTAGCGTCTGCTCTTTTGTTCTGTGAAGGTAAAGCCGAGTTTTTTTTGTTCTTA
This sequence comes from Monoplex corrugatus, assembly GCA_030674185.1. NCBI lineage: Eukaryota > Metazoa > Mollusca > Gastropoda > Littorinimorpha > Ranellidae > Monoplex > Monoplex corrugatus. The sequence continues at coordinate 34,779,335 of JAPXFY010000033.1, forward strand.
TCCACTGCTTTCCTCAGCACATAATCGAGACAGGAAGCTGGTGAATAGGGTGAAGGAGTCAAAGGGTTAAGTTTTTGCGGTTAGTGGAAAGGATGCAGGAGTTAACGTGTTAAACCAATGAAAAATCAGAACTCTATATGTGACCTCCCACCACGAAATCAGTCTTAACTAGCAATTTGGGCATTTTGAGATATACATATCACTGGAAAGTGTACATTCTGCTGATTAGTTTGGTACTTGAATAAAGCTTGTACTCAAAAAAGTGTAGAAGTTATGCATGTTTACAGTCATTAAGTTGTATGACGGCCATTTTGAGAAAACAGCCTCTAAAGTTTTTGTGTACTCTCCTACACATTTTCCTTAAATTTCTTTATTTGGTGGCTTTGACCCAGTTTGTTTCTAATGTTCGCTGTCATTATCTGAAAGGTGCACCAAAGAACTTTCCGTCAGTATATTACATTGCGGGTACTGCACAGGTTACGGTTCATAAGAGACAAAAATAGGTACTTTTGGTAGGAAATTGCGTTCTTTCTGCTGCGATCAGTGCATTAAAATACCGATTTAAATTGATTAATAATATTTATATTTTTTCAAGAAAAAAATTCTGAGGGGGATAGATTATGGTCTACAGAAATCAATTTTGAGAAAAAGTCAAAACACCCCAGATAGACCCTCAGTCACCTTTTTAGCTCCTAGTGCTGTTTGACTGACTGCGAGTTAAGACTGATTTCGTGGTGGGAGGTCACATATGTGTCAATCAAACCCTCTTAAAATGAAACTGCAGAACATGAAACCGTTCATCACTGAAATACGTAATCTTTTCCTACCTGTCTCTTTTCAATGACGATGGGAGTCGAGATTTCAAAATTTTCAGTAACTTATCTTGTTGTATTTGTTGTTGTTGTTGTGTTGTAACGGTCCACATATACAGGAGTGGGCTGAGTGCAGAGTTAATTGGCAATATGAACACAACCAGGGCTACATGAATCTCGTCTGATACAGCAATACCTCTTAAACTCATTACATTGCTTATGACAAACGAAAACCAGCACATAGCTTCTACCACAGCTATTTTTAGCAACACGTGGACAGAAGAATAAACTGATCTCATTTTAGGATCAACGACTATTTGACATATTTCAGTTCTTCGGATGACGAGGATTTCACCAGCTACAAAGACAGAACACAAGATAAAGTTTAAAACAACAGTAACTGTGAACCATCTGAACTTTTGGCTACAATTGTAACAGTCAAATAAAGCCAGTCGACACAGACCAGACTGACCATCAAGGCCCCAGTGTGACAGTCCAGGGAGAAAAGGTATCACAGAAAGCAAAATCCCAAGGAAACCATATCATTATACAAGCGGCTGCTGAATGTTGACTGAATCTCCACCCAGTTATAGGGAAACGAAAGACGGTGACATGATCGATTGTCATGAACAAGATAATCAAAATGGAAACCTCACTAGAGAGAAGGGAAAGAAAACCAGCCACCTTACACGTCAAACCGCTGGTCCAACTCTTTTCAAAATAATATAATTTCCGTGAAATATTTCATTAGCTATTGTTACTGTACAAATGTTGGTCCCCAACCAAGATTAGCCATATGCAAATTGGAATAAAACATGATGAAATGTTTTTCGAATGTTTTATTCCTCAAGAACAGAGCCAGGAAGCAAATCACATTTCCTAAAGTGGCACAGATGCCAAACAACAAGAACAAAAGTCTGTACAGGTCAGTTGGTAACAGTTGTGTACATGAAGAAAACGTAGGGTGTGGCGCTAAACATGTAACTTTTACTGACAGTTTAGGAAGTAACTGAGCACAACAAAGTCTAAAGTTTGGTGAAAAAACAGTTTTGAGGTGTGTTGCCTTCGAAAATAAATCAAGTTTGAAATGACTGACTGGATTTGTTCGCATGTCTAACTCAATACCTGCGGGCATATTCTTAAAGCCCATATGGCCGAGGGTTTCTATAGCAGACAGAGATAAATTAAGAGATTTCAACTGAGGTAAATACATAAACTTTTTATCATTAAATGATCTCAAGTGGGTTCTCGATAAGTCTAATGTTCTCAAGGAATAGTACACATTAAATGATTTAGCTGTCAAAATTTGAAGAGGGTTGTTTGCTAAAATTACAATTCTTAAATTAGTTAACTTATTAAACACATCCATGATCACTGTTTTTCAACTGATTATTGGCCAAATCAATATACTGCAAGTTTGGAAGCTTTGTGTCTAAGATATCACCCAAAGAGCAATGTAAAAGACTTAGTCGATTAAGATATACATTGGTACTGAAATTAGTCAGAGTCATTCCTGAGCCTGTGGCATCTAGATAGCGAAGCCGAAGGAAGAGTTCAGCAGAGAATGGTTGTGAACACAGAAAAGAGTGACCTTGACACAGACAGCCTATGGACAGGTCATGTCACACAGCCATTCATCGTCTCTCTGTGGACACTGACCCCAGCCATCACATAGATGATCTCCATGCACACAAACTTTCGATGACCGGCACTTGTAAAAACCTTGACATGTTACTGTGTCACAGTCTTGTTCATCCTCTCCATACGTGCAGTCAGAAAATCCGTTGCAACGTGTATAGACAGGGAGACAGTACAACCAATCCTCTGTACACCAGTAATGAGTGTCGGGACACGACTTATCAGCCTTCATCACCTGCTGAGTAAAGTAACCTGTGCCATCCAAGTTTATGAAAAGCCGCTTCCTGGAGTCTGCTACCTGGTGCTTGAAACCGTCTGTATGGCTTTTCAGTACAACTGACTTCATCAAAATCGTCTAGACAATCTGAATGTCCATTACAATGTTGGCCATGCCACACACACTGGCCATTGGAGCACAGAAATCCATTACAAGGTGGATGAATACAAAATGACTCATCACTATTGTCTGGACAGTCCTGACTAAAATCACACACCAGAGTGTAAGGTACTGTTGTCAAGTTCATCGCATTTAAACATAACAACAGTAAATATAGTGCTTTCCCCCCAAAGACTTAATGTACTGTTCGTACTATTCATGTCCAAGTACACACAAACCTGTGATTTGTTTGATATCTCCACAGTGACTTGTGGAGTCACATAACAAAAACGAGTGTGTCACGTGGTCCTCCAGACACTCAAACACAATATGCCGTGTTTGCGTGGACATGAAGAGAAGTGAACGCAAGTCAGGGACTCAACCGTTTGGGGACGACTGACGTTTTCTGACTTTGACTGAATTTCACACACCACTTCTTGGGATATCTGTGTCCTCAGTTCTTGGTTAAAACGGATTCCCATGTCTACAGTTTTCATACCCATGGCGATCCTTGAAGGTTTGTATGAAGTCTGAGTAAAGAAAATATCAAGATTGTAGATCAAAGTGTTGTCAGACCATTTACACAGCTTGCTGTACATAACAGGCACAGAGTGCCAACCTGACAGATGACCTATGAATAAATCAAATCTGTGTCTTCTTTTGAAAATATGTAAAAAGTCGTTTTGTTCTTGTCTCGATTTTAGTGAAGCGATTTTTCCACCCATCTCCAGACATTTTTGTTCCACTGTTTGATAACCTATCAGTTTACTGAATCTAACGTGTTGGAAACATTTGTTAAATGAAGCCACGAGACCCTGACAACCAGGACTGCTGAAGGGACAGTGTTCTGTTTCATCCTGTCCATTTTTACACTGTCTCTTCAGATTACAGTCTAGGTGATGTTCAAAGCTAGAATAGTGATCCACTGAACAGTTGAAAAAGCCACTGGTGAGCTTTTGGGGCTTGTCCACTTCAGAGTGAAAAGAAAAACTAACTTTCTGGTAGATTCCAAAAGCCAGCACAAAGTCGTTGAAAACACGAAAACCATAGTAAAGACACGATGAGGGGAAGATAAGAACTGGTGGGTTACGTGTATCACAAACTTGCAGAACTTTTGTATGGTGTACAGTAGGCTCTGTGTAAGTCATTTCAAAGCATGGCTGACCTTCATAATAGTGATTACTGATATGAAAGCTGGCCATGATAACATTGTCATCAGGTGCCTTTATTTCTACAATAGAAACATTCATGGAAAACAACACGGTCGGGTTGCAATGTGGTAATGTCACATGCCCAGAATGTGTGGATACATATCCTACAACAAAACCGTACATTTCCACTGCCTCAATTTTGATTTTAGTTGGAGGAAGACGTTGACTCTCAAACGTGAAAAACATGTGGTTTGTGGACGAGTCCACTGTTACATCTTCTAGTGAATGCATATCGCATTCCATTACAAGAAGGGGTTCCTGATAATCACAATCATCATTTGTCCATATCTTCCAGATATTGTATTCACACCAGTAGTCTAACCTTTGAACACGAGCTTCTACAACCATACCCTGTGGTACCTCAATATGTAAACGACAGTAAAAAATAGATCTTTCACACAAACCATATACCAGTCCTTGGTGTGTTGTGTGATTTGGCAAGAAATGCACATCGCAGTCTGATCCATTGGCCTGTAGGATTGTAACGTTTGGTTTGTTGTAAAGATATTCCACACCTGGACAGATGTCACTGAACTTCAATGGACCAGCAGTGTTGTTGATGGTAATGTTTGTGTAAGTATGATGTGTGATAATGTCAGTATTAACCAAATGAAGGGTACAAATGAACTGAAACAATGAAACATATAAGACAATTCGTCCAACCAGAGCACAACATCCAAAAGATCTTGAAGCTAGTGTGCGTCCTACGTTGTTTCTTCCAATACAATCCATTCTCGTTCAGAACTGTTTACAACAGATTTTGTTTTTATCGTTTGTTGTTTTGTTGTTGTTGTTGCTGTTGTTGTTATTGTTGTTGTTGTTGTTTCAGATGTTTTGTCGTCCCCTCAACAATCCAATGTTATAGTTCAGTGCTTGAGTCAAGTATTTAATCAATATGTGCCCTGCTGCATGTCGTTGGCGATCATGGTCCTCCACATGAATCTATCCCTGTCGCTGCAAGTACATTTCCCATCTTCTCTTTCACCTTTCTTCAGCCACCTTGCAAGTCAGTCCACTATTTTCTCCCTGGGTCTACCTGGTGTTCTCTTTCCCTCCAGCTTTCTGTTGTGACCAGGTGCTCTAATTCCCCTTTCTTCATAAAATGGTCAATAAAGTATTTGACCGTAAAATTGTTAATTCTTCCTCGCCTGCTGGCATTTCTTGCTTGTGGTATGTATATACCATTCAAAGCCAAAGTTCAAGGAGTTCATTGTGTTAAAATTAGCCACGTTGTTCACATCTAGTTAATAAGAGTGTTTCCAAGAAAAGATACTACAAGCAGAGATAGATCTATTATCAATATGGATATCCATAAAAATACAGTACTAACAAACTTGCTTTATACCAAATATCTGCTGGGAACAAACCACCCACAGTTGTACCAGGAAATGTTTAATTTTTTTTCGTTAATTTTATTATCTACACAACAACAACAACAAAAACAACAACAACAATAACAACAAAGCCACATAAACCTAGCTCATCAAAAGTAATGACTGATAATAGAATGAAATAAGAAGTAGGTGGTAGTCACACTAGTTAGAAAAATATGAAAGAAACATAATCATTCAACAAATACAGTCGAAATACAGACAAGTACACACAAACGGCTCAGTTTCAGTTTCAGTTTCAGTTTCAGTTTCAGTTTCTCAAGATAACATCTCCACGTTCGGAATATATTTCTTTCTGCATTGATGCCACTGACACCATGTGATGGGAGAGGATGAATAATTATTGTAGCATAAGGTTTAAGCCGTATGTGTTGGCAAGGTCTTGAAATTCTATTTAACCCTTTGACTCCCGCACCCTGTCTACCAGCATCCTGCATTGTCAACCATGCTAAGAAAACAAAAACTTAACCCTTTGACTCCCTGGCCCTATCCACCAGCCTCCTGCAGGAAGCTGGTTAATACGTTGAGGGAATGAAGGTTAAGTTTTTGCAGTTGGTGGATAGGGTGCAGGAGTCGAAGGGTTAATGTATGGGTTTTATATGGTATGTAGGTTTCACAATCTTTTAGTAGAGCAATCTAACCTACATTGTAAAGGTATGTGTATATCGTACGTAAGTTTCACACTCTTTTAGTAGAGCAATCTAACCTACATTGTAAAGACATGTGTATATCGTATGTAGGTTTCACAGTCTTTTAGTAGAGCAATCTAACCTACATTGTAAAGACATGTGTATATCGTATGTAGGGTTTCACAGTCTTTTAGTAGAGCAATCTAATCTACATTGTAAAGACATGTGTATATCGTATGTAGGTTTCACAGTCTTTTAGTAGAGCAATCTAACCTACATTGTAAAGACATGTGTATATCGTATGTAGGGTTTCACAGTCTTTTAGTAGAGCAATCTAATCTACATTGTAAAGACATGTGTATATCGTATGTAGGTTTCACAGTCTTTTAGTAGAGCAATCTAACCTACATTGTAAAGACATGTGTATATCGTATGTAGGGTTTCACAGTCTTTTAGTAGAGCAATCTAATCTACATTGTAAAGACATGTGTATATCGTATGTAGGTTTCACAGTCTTTTAGTAGAGCAATCTAACCTACATTGTAAAGACATGTGTATATCGTATGTAGGGTTTCACAGTCTTTTAGTAGAGCAATCTAATCTACATTGTAAAGACATGTGTATATCGTATGTAGGTTTCACAGTCTTTTAGTAGAGCAATCTAACCTACATTGTAAAGACATGTGTATATCGTATGTAGGGTTTCACAGTCTTTTAGTAGAGCAATCTAACCTACATTGTAAAGACATGTGTATATCGTATGTAGGGTTTCACAGTCTTTTAGTAGAGCAATCTAATCTACATTGTAAAGACATGTGTATATCGTATGTAGGTTTCACAGTCTTTTAGTAGAGCAATCTAACCTACATTGGAAAGACATGTGTATCTCCATTTGTAATATGAAAAACAACCTGGCAAGGGATGAAAACAACCAACCAAATACTGTTATTTTTTTCTCTAAAGCCCAGCCGACTGCGAAGAGCCATACCAGGGCTATAACCTGTTTCAAAACATACACAATACGTCAACAGGAAAATAAAAAACAAAAGAAAAATTAGGTACATATATCAATGCATTCGCGCACATAATCTAAGGAGATGCCCCTGGCATTAACGACTTTGTCCAATTCATCAGACAGGGATTTGAAAAACATACCTGCATACAAATTTTAACATAACTAAGGACACTAAAACACATATCAAAACAGGATTAAATTACATAAAATTGCTTCCGCATATCTCATTTCCCTAGAGCCGAAAATGCACTTAACACATATTCCCAATTACTAATCCTGAGAGAAAGTGCGTAAAACTTACACATACAGACGAATGGACCAGCAAGGCAGAAAATGATAAGAAGAAATAACAGAAAGAAAAGGAACAAGGGAGAAACAAAGACAGTGACAGAAAAGAGGAAATTTCTAGCACAGAATTTCCAGAAGGTTGGAATACTATTCATACTGAAAGAGCCCCCGACATCCCAACGGGTGGAGCCAGCCACATAATATAAACTTACCTTGCAATCATATCACAGAAATCACCTCTATCAACAGGACAGAGCCTTATCCGACCATCAAACTGATTAACTCATTGTTTCCATTACCAAAACTTCTCCACTTCATCCTTCATCCCTGATAAACGCACACACATATACACAATGCTTGAGCGCGCGTGCCGCACACACGCATACATACGTACACACAGATGCATGCACGCGCTCACGCACATAACACATGAGAACACTGGAAACAAGAAAATACGAAATATCACATAACCACCATAACCCAGACCAACTGACCAAAAGAACAATTTTCTATCTCTACTTTTCTCTCCATTGTTCCCACAATTGTCTTTTTCATATTTTCCCCAAATTTATTTTTATCTCTGATTTAGGGAAAAGCCCCCACGCTTTCCATTCCATGCTGTAGAGCTGTGTAGTGTAAAACACAGAATAGAAAGCAAACGTAGACATCTAGATACCAGTATATTCACATACACACTTGTACACATGACAACATGAATACATAGAGGGTGGAAGTACGGGTGGGGATATTACTGGGTCAACAAACAGATATTACGTGTACTAATACTAGTAACCATAACATAAGATAACATAACTAACGTGAACGTAAACGAATAAAGTGATAACAGTAACAGAACAAGACTAGAGTACAGAACAGTAACAGAAAGACAGAGTAGAGAGAAGAGAGGAGAAAAGAAGAGAGAAGATAAGAGAGAGAGAGAGAGAGAGAGAGAGAGGAGGAGAGAGAGAGAGGGAGGAGAGAAGAGTGAGAAGAAGAGAGAAGAAAATGAGATGAAGAGGAAAGAGAGAGAGAGAGGTAGGAGGGAGAGAGGGGGAGAGAGAAAGACAGAGAGAGACAAGAGAGAGAGTGGAGAAAAAAAAGAAACACTAAGCACCAACTTTCTGTGTGTTTTCAGTGACAAAGGTTCTGAATATGATAACGTTTACAGTGAAAAAAAAGTATCCTATAACCATGAGATTGAAAGGAAAGAGGTGTAGAGTCCTCAACTATTCTCCAGACAATAGCATTATGAAGGTAGTGGCCTTCTCATCACCCTCACTGCTTTTCTTTTCCTATATATAAAATAGAAGGACAAAGAAAAACATCGAAGGGGACGCGGGAAGGAGACTGAAAAAAGAATGTCCAACACTGCTCGGTTTTGTTGTTGCAGTAACACGTAACGATTGTATACGTGTCCTACCTCAAATACTGTAGTACGCACAATTATTTGCGATGCAAAGCCACAAAACTGCTGTCACATTCTCCAACTGCACCACTCCTGTCTATGAGTAATAAGATTAGTAGTGTGATACAACAGTTCATCACATACGGTGGGTTTGATTCTTTCAGATAAATTGACACAAGGATAAGACTCAATTTTTTCACTTTATTAAACATCTAAAATACCAGTATTACAAAATCAAACTAAATTTTTTTCTTCTTTTTTTCTTTCAGCCATCGAATGTGCGTTGTTGGACGTAGGCCTTCCCCAGCTGCTTCCATTCATTCATTCCAGCGCTTTTTCTCTCCAGTTCTTGTCAAATCCATCTAGATCGTCTCTCCATCTAGTTTTCTGTCTTCCTCTATTGCGAGTGCCGTGGTTTTTGTTGTCCACTGGTTGTCCATTCCCGGGTGAGATGTCCTGCCCTGTTCCATTTCAGTTTGTTGATGGTTTCCAGGATGTCTCGCACTTTTGTTCTTTCTCTGATCCGCTGATCCGTTTTGCTATCTTTCCAGGTGACACAAGCATGATTCTTTCATGTGCTCGCTGCATGGTTCTTAGTTTCAAAGCGAGTTTAGTCGTTAGATTCCACGTTTCTGCACCGTAGCTAATTTGCCTGTTCGTTCCACAAGGACTGACAATCCATTTTTCCTGTCCTCCTCTGTCTCATCAGTTCCTTGGAGGGTTAATTTAACAAGGCCATGGAATATGGTGACATGGCCTTACATGGCCTTAGCCTTCTCTTAATTGATGTCAGAAGATCTCCATGTGGCCCAGTGGGATGTTGATAGTTTGGCGCAATTGGTCATGTGTGCTCAGTGTATCTGATAGGAACAACCAGAAAAAAACACAAAAAAGAATCAGAGCGCGTATTTAATATAACCAGACAAGACAGGAGCAAATTTTCGGCTAACCGGCCTTTGTCAAGGTAAACATAAGATCATTAAACGTACAAACACCAAGTACAAACCTTAGGGCAAAAAAGACAAATTTCCCTGCTTCTTCGTCCAGTGGGAGAAAAGGGAGAAAATTAGGAGACAAAAAGACTTAAACTTCGCTGCTGCTTCGTCCAGTGGTAGAAAATGACTAAATTGTACTCCTTTTCTCCTACTGCACGAAGCAGCAGGGTTTTAGTCTTTTTCTCCTAATTTTTTTGTATTTGGTGTTTATACGTTTATCTATACGAGAAAAAGGTGGACGGACAATATTGACGAATGGACAGGAAAAAGCTTTGCCACGACCCAGACCCTTGCTCATGACAGACAGAGGTGGAGACAGACAGTGCGACGTTCATCCATGTGGAGCCCCCACGACCCTGGATAGGGTTAAGGGACAGGAAGGAAGGACGTTTATCTTACGTTTATGCCTGACAAAGGTCAGATGGCCGAAAATGTGCGCCTGTCTTGTCTAGTTGTATCAAATACTCGTTCTGATTTCATTACTTTCGTGTTTTCTTCTGGTTCCTGTTTGCTTGAACACGGGCGGTCCACTTGTTTTGGATTTAGTGTTTCTGATGTTTATTGTCTTGCGATAACATCTCATTTCCATGATTTGTCTTTCGAATTCCACTGTCAGGTTCCATGTCTCACATCCATACTGGAAGACGGAATATACCAGTGCACAATATGAGCCTTGTATTTCAAAGAAATGTTCTTGTCCTTCCATACAGGCTTCAGCCTAGACAGTGATGATGTTATCTTTGCTGCCTTCGAGAAGATTGCTGGTTTGGATCTCTCGTTGCTAATGATGGATCCAGGTACGTGTATTGCTGAACAGTTCCTAGTTTCAGTCCATGACAATTATATCAGTGGTAATGTTGGTGTTGTAGCTGGCCATCAGCTCGGTCTTCTTGGCAATTATTTCCATGCCATATAACTTGTTGAGAGTTCCATGGACAGCAAAGAAAACAAACGAGACAGTCTTGATGGAAGCAGACACAAGTAGATCACTCATAAGGAAGATTAGGAAAAGACAGGCAACATTTATAGGCCATTTTATGAGGAAGGAGGATTTGGAGCACCTGGTCACAACGGGAAAACTGGAGGGAAAGAGAGCACCGGGTAGACCCAGGGAGAAAATGCTGGACGGACTTGCAGAGTGGCTGGGGACAGGAGGGTGGGAGAGATGCTAGGGCAATGAGAGATAGAGACAGATGGGGCAGGGCACCTGATGATGATGATAATGATAACTTGTTGAAATCTCATGTAATCTTATCAAGCTTAGTGAGTTCTTGCCACTACCTGCCAGACCATCAGCGTCATTTGCAAAGCAAAGGTTTATGATGGTTCTTCTTCCAGTTCTAACTGTGCTGAAATGATATGTAAATGTTCAGTCATGATGCATTCCAAAAATATGGTGTGAGAGACAGAAGGCAGCCCTGACAAACTCCAATGGAGTATGCAACCACTGTCCGATATCACCCTGCATGAGTTGCTTTGGAGTATAGATGCTTGGCGGTGTTGAGGTTTTGCAAAAATGTTATTTTCTTCATATGCGGAGACTCAGGGTTTGGTGCAAAACCAACCACGTTGGAAGAAACATAACTAAGGACATCAAAACATATATAAAAAAGGGTCTGAATTACCTAAAATTGCTTCCACATATTTCATTTCCCTCGAGTCAAAGTATGCTCAATACATGTATCCAAGTATCAATCCTAAGAGAAAGTAATAAGACTTCATCGAATACAGACAGGTGAATGGACCAGCAAGGCAGAAACTAATAGGAAGAAATGACAGAAAGCAAAGTAACAAGGCTGAAACAAATAGAATGACAGAAAAGAGGAAATTTTCTAGCGAAGAAATCCCAGAAGGTAGGGATACTATTTATACTGAAAGAGCCCCCGGCATCCCCATGGGGGTGGGATCAAAGTTAAATGAGAAGAATTCAATTGCCTTCGTGACTACTGTAGCAGTCTGCAAGGATGTCTCATACGACGATGTTTTGCACTGCACATTAAGGTTTTCATTAACATAAGTCATTTCGTTTCCCTGTAGGAAGAAAGAGTATCACACATGCCCCTGGTATTGTTCATTGCTTCGACTGCAGCCATTTCTACGGAACAAAAACAATTGCAGAGTTCACTGATCTGAGAGGAACCTACGTTTACCTCGGCTAGTAGTATGACAACAAACAAAGAAAACAAATGAGACATTCTTGAAGGCGGCGGACACAAGGAGAACATTAATAAAAAGATTAGGAAAAGACAAGCAACATTTAAAGGACATTTTATGAGGCAAGAGAAATTAGAGAACCTAGTGACAACACGAAAGCTGGAGGGAAAGAGAGCACCAGGTAGGCCAAGGGAGAAAATATTGGATGGACTTGCAGAGTGGTCGAGGACAGAGAAGGTGAGAGATGTACTTGCAGTGACAAGGGATAGAGTTGAATATAGGACCATGATCGCCAACGCCATGCGGCAGGGCACATGATGATGATGAGCAGAATGACTCAGTTTAGGCTTTGTCTGTTTTATAAATTACAGGTGTTTTCCTGACCCATCTATTGTATCGTCCCTGTGTCATGATCCCTGTTCAGTTTGTCTCTCTAATACACTCCCAAAGCCAGACCTCAGGTCACCATGAGACCAGGCCAAGAAGAGCAGCAGAATATAGGACAATTGTTCACAATGCTACGATGATGAGAATGGACACAATAAAGAGGATGTTACGGAATTTTCATTTGGGACTGAGACTGAATAACCGAGCTTAACTCCATGCTTACTTTCATAAAATATCCCGGTGTCAATCAGGCTTGAGATATACAGACACCTGCGGCGCACACTAAATAATGTATCTGTAAAGCGGATGGGAGTAAACTATGTGACCCAGCCATCCTAACATTCTCAAAACAAGTTCAGCTCTGGTCAGAATCTGGTTAGGTAGAAAAAAAATGCAGATAGTTTTGGTGTGACGCTGATTCGAACCCACAATCACACTTTGCGCTAACCATATCATCACATGGACAGGTAGCTCAATGTAATTTAATTTTGTCTAGATCGGTTTCATGTAGCATAGTTTAGTGGCCAGGGTGATCTTCATTCTGAATGGCATAAACGGCTGGATTGACTTCATCTAGCACAGTTTAGTGGCCAGGGTGATCTTGATTCTGGATGGCCAAACGTCTGGATTGCTTCATCTAGCACAGTTTAGTGGCCAGGGTGATCTTTCATTCTGAGACATGTGCACTACAACAAACGTCTGGATTGGTTTCATCTAGCATAGTTTAGTGGCCAGGGCAATCTTGATTTCAGATGGCTTAAATGGCTGGATTGGCTTCATCTAGCATAGTTTAGTGGCCAGGTGATCTTGATTCTGGATGGCCAAACGTCTGGATTGGCTTCATGTAGCATAGTTTAGTGGCCAGGGTTATCTTCATTCCACATGGCCTAAACGTCTGGATTGGCTTCATCTAGCATAGTTTAGTGGCCAGGGTGATCTTGATTTCAGATGGCTTAAATGGCTGGATTGGCTTCATCTAGCATAGTTTAGTGGCCAGGGTGATCTTCATTCTGAATGGCTTAAACGGCTGGATTGGCTTCATGTAGCATAGTTTAGTGGCCAGGGTGATCTTCATTCTGAATGGCTTAAACGGCTGGATTGGTTTCATGTAGCATAGTTTAGTGGCCAGGGTGATCTTCATTCTGGATGGCCTAACGTCTGGATTGGCTTCATGTAGCATAGTTTAGTGGCCAGGGTGATCTTGATTTCAGATGGCTTAAACGTCTGATTGGCTTCATGTAGCATAGTTTAGTGGCCAGGGTGATCTTGATTTCAGATGGCTTAAACGTCTGGATTGGCTTCATGTAGCATAGTTTAGTGGCCAGGGTGATCTTCATTCTAGCTGGCTTAAACAGTTGGATTGGTTTCATCTTGCATAGTTTAGTGGCTAGGTTGATCTTCATTCTGGATGGCCTAACGTTTGGATTGGCTTCATCTAGCATAGTTTAGTGGCTAGGGTGAACTTGATTTCAGATGGCTGAAACGGCTGGATTTGCTTCATGTAGCATAGTTTAATGGCCAGGGTGATCTTCATTCTGGATGGCCTAAACGCGGATAGCATCTATACTTGGATAGCTATACAGATGCTATGCGCGATTAAGTCCTATCCAGCTTCATACAGGGTAATAGTTTTAATGTCAGCGCCGTTTTTAAAGTGCTATCTGATTTGGTTAATTCATTTCGTTGTTTCTATTGTAGCTTTAGAAAGGCATTCATACACAAAGTACATATTTGGCATCGGTGTTTGTTTTTTGGTTTTTGGTTTGTTTGTTTTTTAAGGATTATGGCATTCAGGGATGATGGTGGTTACCTGTGTGCTCACCTTTTTTCCGTCCCATTTTCTATACCACCTTAATGGCCACAGAAGCTGGCACAGTTTTTAGAATGCGATGATGCTGACGTCAAAGAGGATGATAATCTTGACACTATGGAGTTCCATCTAGAATTGAGACTGCGTGAGAGGGCTGTATTCTACACTTACTGTCATAACATATCTTGACGTCAACCAGGCCCGAGAGATACAGACACCTGCGGTGCTGATCAGAAGATTTGAGCAACACCCTCAATGATGCATCCGTAAAGTTGATGAGACGCGACTGTGTGGTCCTAGTCTTCGCAATGAGACCATAGCACGCCCAACTCTAGATAGGAGCCGGAACCGAAAAATCCCACAAGGATTTGTGAAGGAACTGATGAAGATTTGAAACCACAATCTTCCAGTCAATGGTCTGTTTCACTAACCACGACACCACTATGACTGGTGTGGCATCGTTATTCTGTATCTACAACGTTATTCAGTATCTACAACGTTATTCAGTATCTACAACGTTATTCAGTATCTATTACGTAATTCAGTATCTACAACGTTTTTCTGTACTATAATTATGTTTATTACTGTATGTATTACGTTATTCTGTATCTACAGCGTTATTCTGTATCTACAGCGTTATTCTGTATCTACAGCGTTATTCTGTATCTACAGCGTTATTCTGTATCTACTACGTTATTCTGTATCTACTACGTTATTCTGTATCTACTACGTTATTCTGTATCTACAGCGTTATTCTGTATCTACACGTTATTCTGTATCTACAACGTTATTACTGTATCTACTACGTTATTCTGTATCTACTACGTTATTCTGTATCTACAACGTTATTCTGTATCTACTACGTTATTCTGTATCTACTACGTTATTCTGTATCTACACGTTATTCTGTATCTACTACGTTATTCTGTATCTACTACGTTATTCTGTATCTACACGTTATTCTGTATCTACAACGTTATTCTGATCTACTATCGTTATTCGTATCTACTACGTTATTCTGTATCTTACTTTGTATAACGTTATTCTGTATCTACTACGTTTTTTATTCTCGTATCTACTACACGTTATTCTGTATCTACAACGTTATTCTGTATCTACTACGTTACTTCCTATTCTTATCTATACGTTATTCTGTATCTACTACGTTATTCTGTATCTACTACGTTATTCTGTATGTACTACGTTATTCTGTATCTACAACGTTATTCTGTATCTACTACGTTATTCTGTATCTACCACGTTATTCTGTATCTACTACGTTATTCTGTATGTACTACGTTATTCTGTATCTACTACGTTATTCTGTATGTACTACGTTATTCTGTATGTACTACGTTATTCTGTATGTACTACGTTATTCTGTATCTACAACGTTATTCTGTATGTACTACGTTATTCTGTATCTACAACGTCATTCTGTATGTACAACGTTATTCTGTATCTACAACGTCATTCTGTATGTACTACGTTATTCTGTATCTACTACGTTATTCTGTATGTACTACGTTATTCTGTATCTACAACGTTATTCTGTATGTACTACGTTATTCTGCATGTACTACGTTATTCTGTATGTACTACGTTATTCTGTATGTACTACGTTATTCTGTATGTACAACGTTATTCTGTATGTACAACGTTATTCTGTATGTACTACGTTATTCTGTATGTTCTACACAGAATTAGAATGCCTTGTGCTCGGAGACACAGTGCAGTGAACGCTGGCTGTCACTTGCGTTCAAACATTTCTTTATGCAGGATAACAGACTGCGCCACACTGATAGATTCAGTACACAATAGTGTACTACTGTGAAAAGTCACCTGTTCCTGTTTTGTACAATATTAAACAAGATCGTCATGTAACTCAGAAAGCTACATTATGAAATGACAGGCGAGTTCTGTTGTCACTTAGATGTACACAGTGACAGAATGATATCGATCAATACAACAAAGAGACAAACATTCTGAACACGCTGGTTGATCTCATTACTGACGGTACGAGAGCTGTTTTCATTCGACATATATATCTCTCACTAAGATCAAGTGACACGACATACTGCTCTTTTCAAATGATTTATTGTCCTCTACCTGAGAAAATTCGTGACTTCCAAGATCATAAACATAATGAGTCTCAATGAAAATGGAAATTTATTACCTTTGTTTAATTTTAGATTTATCGTTTCTACTATCTGCGTTGGAAATAAATCAAGGCAAAAGAAACTACTATCACCCTCACCATTACCATACGAACCACCACTACCTTTTCAC
>JAPXFY010000033.1:34800734-34818234 GCA_030674185.1 Monoplex corrugatus
CTGCAGGAAACTAAAGGACTGTTTATACTGTAGGAAAATTATAGAACCACTTACACTGAGGAAAGTAAAGGACGTCTTACGATGCAGGAAACAAAAGGAATACAGACGCTGCATAGAAAAATCATTCTCTGTTTTTGGTCCGACATAGAACTCCCTCCCAGTGGCTTGACGACAAAGAGGCTGTCTGCTTACTGTCAAAATATCACCTCAAACACATCTCTTTCAGAAATGTCTCCCAAAATTCATGAATTATTGCTTGTGGATCTTCTAGTCGTATTCCTCTGTGTGTGTGGTGGTGTGTGTGTGGTGTGTGTGTGTGTGTGTGTGTGTGTGTGTGTGTGTGTGTGTGTGTGTGTGAGAGAGAGAGAGAGAGAGAGAGACAGAGAGACAGAGAGAGAATGTGAGTGTATATGTGCATGTGTGTGTATGTGTGTGAGTGTGTGTGTGTGTGTATGTGTGTGTGTGTGTGTGTGTGATTGTGTGTGTGTGTGTGTGTGTTTGGTGTGTGTTTTGTGTTGTGTTGTGTGTGTGTGTGTGAGAGAGAGAGAGAATGTGAACGTGTGTATGTGTGTGAGTGTGTATGTGTGTGAGTGTGTATGTGTGTGAGTGTGTGTATGTGTGTATGTGTGTTTTGTGGTGTGTGTAAGCGTGCGTATGTGTGTGTGTATGTGTGTGCGTATGTGCACGCATGTAGTATTAGTAGTAGTGGAAGTAGCCGTGGTCGTAGTAGTAGTAGTAATAGTAAATGCCACAGGAAAATAAAAGACCACTCACACTACATGCACTCTTTCCAGATTCATAGAAACAGATGTGACCGTTGTTGATATCGGCATTACGGATGCCATGATATTTTCTGGCACAGTCAGTGTTACTGATTTTGACCATGTTCACCTTCTTCAGCGTGTTGGCATAGGCACCACCTGAATCACACAGAGACCATGATACTTTTGGAGCTGTGTGTTTAATTTAAAAACTAAAAGGGGAAACATCTTTATGATTGTAACGCTGCTTATAGAACAATTGCGTAATATTAATGATGATGATGATGGTGATGGTGATGGTGATGATGATGATGAGGAGGAGGAGGAGGACGATGATGATGATGATGATGATGATACTAATAACAACATAATAATTGTAACGATGATAGTACTAGTAATGATAATAATGATAGTAATGATAATAGATCATGATAATAATAATAACAATGATGATAATGACAATGATAATAACTACAATAATAATAACAACAACAATAATAATAGTAGCAATTAATGATGCTATTGAAATTACTATAGCTGTTATTAAATACTTCTTCTACAACTACTGCCATCAACACCCCACCACCACAAATAACAACAACAGCAACAATAATAACAATAACCACTACTATTACTAGTAGTAGTAGTAGTAGTAGTAGTATTGTTGTTGTCACTGTTACTACTACTACACCACTACTACTACTACTACTACCGCTACTACTACTACTAATAATAATAATAATGATAATGATAACAATGATAATAATAATAACAATGATACACAAACCATCTAGTATATGAACACTTTAAGGGACAATTATCAGCTTTACATGAATTTTTCTCCTCCCCCCCCCCCCCCCCCTCCACACCCTCACACACTCTCATACTGTACAAAGGGCCATTAATTATCAGCAGCAAAGTTTACTTTACATTCTGAATAAAATGATGAAATCAAGGAAATGTGAGCAGGACACTTGCTTTGCATTCCTAGTAAAATGTTGATGTCAAATTAGAGTGAGCAGCAAAGCTAACTTTACATTCGTAGTAAATATTGACGTTATATAAGTGTTCGCAGCAAAGGTAACTTTGCATTTGTAGTAAAATGTTGATGTCAAATAAGTGTGAGCAACAAAGCTAACTTTGTATTCCTAGTACATTATCGATGTTATATAAGTGTTAGCAGCAAAGTAAGTTTGCATTCCTATAAAATGTTGATATCAAATTAGCATGAGCAGCAAAGCTAACTTTACATTCCTAGTACATTATCAATGTTATATAAGTGTTAGCAGCAAAAGTAAGTTTGCATCCTAGTAAAATGTTGATGTCAAATTAGCATGAGCAGCAAAGCTAACTTTACATTCCTAGTACATTATCGATGTTATATAAGTGTTAGCAGCAAAAGTAAGTTTGCATTCATAGTAAAATGTTGATGTCAAATCAGCATGAGCAGAAGCTAACTTTGCATTTGTAGTAATTTATTGATTTATATAAGTGTTAGCAGCAAAGATAAGTTTGCATTCCTAGTAAAATACTGATCTCAAATTAGCATGAGAAGCAAAACTAACTTTGTATTCATAGTAAATTATTGATGTTATATAAGTGTTAGCAGCAAAGCTAAGATTGCATTCCTAGTAAAATGTTGATGTCAAATAAGCATGAGCAGCAAAGCTAACTTTGCATTTGTAGTAAAATGTTGATGTCAAATAAGTGTGAGCAGCAAAGCTAATTTTACATTCCTAGTAAATTATTGCTGTTATGTAAGTGTTATCAGCAAAGGTAAGTTTGCATTCGTTGTAAAATATTGACGTCAAATTAGAATGAGCAGCAAAGCTAACTTTGTATTCCTAGTAAAGTATTGATGTCAAATTAGCATGAGCAGCAAAGCTAACTTTGTATTTAGTAAAGTATTGATGTCAAATTAGTATGAGCAACAAAGCTAACTTTGTATTCCTAGTAAAATATTGATGTCAAATAAGCATGAGCAGCAAAGCTAACTTTGCATTTGTAGTAAAATGTTAATGTCAAATAAGTGTGAGCGCAAAGCTAACTTTACATTCCTAGTAAATTACTGATGCTCTATAAGTGTTAGCAGCAAAGGTAAGTTTGCATTCCTAGTAAAATATTGATGTCAATACGTGCGAGCAGCAAAGCTAACTTTCCATTCATAGTCAAATGTTGATGTCAATAAGTGTGAGCAGCAAAGCTAATTTAGCATTTATAGGAAAGTAATAAAGTCAAATAAGTTGTCTGAGTAGCTGAGTTTACTTCGCATTCCTAATAAGATCATGATGTCAAATGAATATGAGCTAAGCTTGTTTCACATTCCTTATAGAATAACGACGTCAAACAGTTATGAGTTAACCCTTTGACTCCCGCACCCTGTCCACCAGCATCATGCATTACCAACAATGCTAAAAAAAAGGAAAAACTTAACCCTTTGACTCTCTCACCCTATCCACCTGGAGCTGGTGGATAGGGTGATGGAGTCAAAGGGTTAACTTTTTGCAGTTCATGGATAGGGTACAGGAGTCAAAGGGTTATTTCTGCTTCATATCTCTAGTAAACTGGTAAAGACAAATAAGTATGCGACAACTTATTTGACGTATGGTCCCTAGTTGGTCAGCCTACACTCTTGACCATCAAAACTACCGTTTGTTTATAGATCGTTTTTTCTGGCTGGGTAAACGATGAAATCAAATATGTTTGATACAAGCGTGTGCTGATGTGACTGATGAAGTGAGAGACAAGCAGAGAACCAGGGACTGATTCCCTATTGAACACATATTTTGCTCTCCCTCCAAACCAGACCTTGAGTGCTGATCTATTGTTATTGCTGTTTAAAGCCCAGCAGACTGCGTAGAGCCATATCAGGGCTAGAGTGCTGATCTGGGTGTCAATCGTTAACATGAGTTAAAGAACTAACACCCCATATGCAGCCTGCATTTTGCAAATTAAAGACCCCACAGCAACAGACGTATTGTCTCTAGTATACTTATTCAGAACATTCCATGTAAACAGGTAAACTGAAATAATATTATGAACAAAAAAGAAAAACAGACACTTCTCTGTAGTGACAAGCGTTCGCAAGGGACAGCATTATGGATTCCAAACTATAGATTTGCTTTAAGAAGCAAAACAAAACAAAACAAAACAAACATACAAAACAAAGCAATACAAAACAAAACAAAACAAAAACCAATCAAACGAAAGAATACATACTTGGCAGTAAACCCCAACCAGTCAGTTTACACTGTTGACCAACAAAACTGCCGTTGTGAGCAAACGGAATGCTCTGGACTTTGTCGTTGAAGATAAGACTGGAGCTGAGCTTCATGACAGCAATGTCATTGGGGATTCCTGCTGCGTACCCATCGTACTCAGGATGCTGCCAAAACACAGACGACCTATCAAATGTTGTTTCTTTCTTTCTTTGGGTTTGTTTTTGCTTGTGGTCATCAGCAATTTAAGATGACTGAACATACTGTATTCATTAGCAATGCAAGATGACTCAATATACTGTATTCATTGAACAATGTAAGATGACTCAACATACTGTATTCATCAGCAATTTAAGATGACTCAATATACTGTATTCATTAGCAATGTAAGATGACTCAACATACTGTATTCATTAGCAATGTAAGATGACTGAACATACTGTATTCATTAGCAATGTAAGATGACTCAATATACTGTATTCATCAGCAATGTAAGATGACTCAATATACTGTATTCATCAACAATGTAAGATGACTCAATATACTGTATTCATCAGCAATGTAAGATGACTCAATATACTGTATTCATCAGCAATGTAAGATGACTCAATATACTGTATTCATCAGCAATGTAAGATGACTCAATATACTGTATTCTTTCAGCAATGTAAGATGACTCAATATACTGTATTCATCAGCAATGTAAGATGACCCAATATACTGTATCCATCAGCTAATGTAAGATGACTCAATATACTGTATCATCAACAATGTAGGATGACTCAATATACTGTATTCATCAACAATGTAAGATGACTCAACATACTGTATCCATCAGCAATGTAAGATGACTCAACATACTGTATCCATCAGCAATGTAAGATGACTCAACATACTGTATTCATCAGCAATGTAAGATGACTCAATATACTGTATTCATCAACAGTGTAAGATGACTCAACATACTGTATCCATCAGCAATGTAAGATGACTCAATATACTGTATTCATCAGCAGTGTAAGATGACTCAACATACTGTATCCATCAGCAATGTAAGATGACTCAATATACTGTATTCATCAGCAGTGTAAGATGACTCAATATACTGTATTCATCAGCAATGTAAGATGACTCAATATACTGTATTCATCAGCAATGTAAGATGACTCAATATACTGTATTCATCAGCAGTGTAAGATGACTCAATATACTGTATTCATCAGCAATGTAAGATGACTCAACATACTGTATTCATCAGCAATGTAAGATGACTCAACATACTGTATTCATCAGCAATGTAAGATGACTCAATATACTGTATTCATCAACAGTGTAAGATGACTCAACATACTGTATTCATCAGTAATGTAAGATGACACAATATACTGTATTCATCAGCAATGTAAGATGACTCAATATACTGTATTCATCAGCAGTGTAAGATGACTCAATATACTGTATTCATCAGCAATGTAAGATGACTCAATATACTGTATTCATCAGCAGTGTAAGATGACTCAACATACTGTATTCATCAGTAATGTAAGATGACACAATATACTGTATTCATCAGCAATGTAAGATGACTCAACATACTGTATCCATCAGTAATGTAAGATGACTCAATATACTGTATTCATCAGCAATGTAAGATGACTCAACATACTGTATTCATCAGTAATGTAAGATGACTCAACATACTGTATTCATCAACAGTGTAAGATGACTCAATATACTGTATTCATCAACAATATAAGATGACTCAACATACTGTATTCATCAACAATTTAAGATGACTCAATATACTGTATTCATCAGCAATGTAAGATGACTCAATATACTGTATTCATCAGCAATGTAAGATGACTCAACATACTGTATCCATCAGTAATGTAAGATGACTCAACATACTGTATTCATCAGCAATGTAAGATGACTCAACATACTGTATTCATCAACAATGTAAGATGACACAATATACTGTATTCATCAGCAATGTAAGATGACACAATATACTGTATTCATCAACAATGTAAGATGACACAATATACTGTATTCATCAGCAATGTAAGATGACACAATATACTGTATTCATCAACAATGTAAGATGACACAATATACTGTATTCATCAACAATGTAAGATGACACAATATACTGTATTCATCAACAATGTAAGATGACACAACATACTGTATTCATCAACAATGTAAGATGACTCAACATACTGTATTCATCAACAATGTAAGATGACCCAATATACTGTATTCATCAACAATGTAAGATGACTCAACATACTGTATTCATCAGCAATGTAGGATGACTCAATATACTGTATCCATCAGCAATGTAAGATGACTCAACATACTGTATTCATCAACAATGTAAGATGACTCAACATACTGTATTCATCAACAATGTAAGATGACTCAATATACTGTATTCATCAGCAGTGTAAGATGACTCAACATACTGTATTCATCAGTAATGTAAGATGACACAATATACTGTATTCATCAGCAATGTAAGATGACTCAATATACTGTATTCATCAGCAATGTAAGATGACTCAACATACTGTATTCATCAGTAATGTAAGATGACTCAATATACTGTATTCATCAGCAATGTAAGATGACTCAATATACTGTATTCATCAACAATGTAAGATGACTCAATATACTGTATTCATCAGCAATGTAAGATGACTCAACATACTGTATCCATCAGTAATGTAAGATGACTCAATATACTGTATTCATCAACAATGTAAGATGACTCAACATACTGTATTCATCAGCAATGTAAGATGACTCAATATACTGTATCCATCAGTAATGTAAGATGACTCAACATACTGTATTCATCAACAATGTAAGATGACTCAACATACTGTATTCATCAACAATGTAAGATGACTCAACATACTGTATTCATCAGCAATGTAAGATGACTCAATATACTGTATTCATCAGCAGTGTAAGATGACTCAATATACTGTATCCATCAGTAATGTAAGATGACTCAATATACTGTATTCATCAGCAATGTAAGATGACTCAATATACTGTATCCATCAGCAATGTAAGATGACCCAATATACTGTATTCATCAACAGTGTAAGATGATTCAATATACTGTATTCATCAGCAGTGTAAGATGACCCAATATACTGTATTCATCAGCAATGTAAGATGACTCAATATACTGTATCCATCAGCAATGTAAGATGACCCAATATACTGTATTCATCAACAGTGTAAGATGATTCAATATACTGTATTCATCAGCAGTGTAAGATGACCCAATATACTGTATTCATCAACAGTGTAAGATGATTCAACATACTGTATCCATCAGCAATGTAAGATGACTCAACATACTGTATCCATCAGCAATGTAAGATGACTCAACATACTGTATCCATCAGCAATGTAAGATGACTCAATATACTGTATCCATCAGCAATGTAAGATGACCCAATATACTGTATTCATCAACAGTGTAAGATGACCCAATATACTGTATTCATCAGCAATGTGAAATGAATAAATAAACATTTACCTACATAATTTGCGGATATGTTGTGCTCAGGTTCAGATTACATAAACTGACAAAAACTCTTGTTTCAGAAGAACAAAATATAATTACAAGATATGTTGGCAACTATACATTTAGCATTATTTCAGGAAGCAGGTGGATAGGGTAAGGGAGTTAAAGGGTTAAGTTTTTGTTTTGCTTGCAAGGTTGACAATGCAGGATGCTGGTGGACAGGCTGCGGGAGTCAAACGGTTGAAGTGCAATGAGTCCAACTGAATTTGGAAATTAGTGCCACGGAAGAATGGATAACAACACCAGCAACAACAACAGGAGGAGGGTGGGGGAGATGCTAGGGGCAACGAGAGAGAGAGATGGTTGGAAGTCTATAGTTGCCAACGCCATGCAGCAGGGTACCTGATGATGATGATGATGGTATAACTGGCAATGGAGTGTGTGACCTGGTGGGCGTCATCCTGATTGATATGATGAAGTAGAGAGAGAGAGAGAGAGGAGAAAACAGAAAATAACATACATTGGTATAACTGGCTACGGAGTGTGTGACCTGGTGGGAGTCATCCTCATTGATATGATGAAGTCCACACACCACCTGGTAGTTTGTGGCACTGTAAACACACACACATATGTACACACACACACACACACACACACACACACACACACACACATACACACACACACACACACACACACACACACACACACACACACACACACACACACACACACACACACACACACACACACACGCACGAATACACACACACATGCTCACACACACATATGCACACACATACATATATAGATTTGTGTACATGTATATATCTGCATCTATGTGTCTATCTAAGCATCTATATAAATCTGTGTATCTATATACCACTCACTCACTCTCTCTCTCTCTCTCTCTCTCTCTATATATATATATATATATATATATATATATATATATATATATATATATATATACGTATTATTTTAAACTTTTTTTTTTTTTTTTCACAACAAACGGACATCTGACAGACAATGTGGCAACGAAGAATAACAACAACAACAACAAATTTTTACACATATGAAAAGACAATGTTGGCACATGAACTCCACACAGTATACAGAATATGCATAATGATATTTTATACATTGGAAATTTAATAATGAACATTAAGATTTGGCACATGTGAACATAATGATATCAATTTATACAAATAAGACAAATAGAGCGTGTCCACAAAAACACTCCCTGATTTCAAGATGTTATGATATCTAAACTAATTCAAATATGTTGATAAACATGTTGTGAACCGATTCTCTAACAACAGTTACTTCTTTTTTTCTTTTTTTTTTTTGAGGTGATTAGACATATTTGACCTGAAAACCACAGGAGTGCACGGAAATCTAAAAATGGCCGCCACCCCACAGCAACGCAGCTGGTGTGTACTGGAAAATGCCAGAACAAACAGTGTTGTGACTGTGCAACGTGCTTTCAGACTCAAGTATCGAACAACTCCATCTACACCCAAGTCCATTTGGAAATGGTACAACGATTTTAGTCAGAAAGGGTGTATCTGTGATCAGAGAAAAGAGACATTCTGGGCGACCAACAGTCTCAGAAGAAGTTGTTGATCGAGTTTAGAGGAACATTCATGCGCAGCCCGAAAAGTCAGTACGAAGAGCTAGCCGAGAGTTACACCTCCCCAAAAGCACAGTTCGCAAGATCCTACATAAACGCATAAAGTTCCATAATAATAATAATAATAATTACAATATTTATATAGCGCAAAATCTTGATAGAAATCAAATCTAAGCGCTGAACATACACATACGCACGCGCGCACACACACGCACACACACACACTCACACACGGTTATAAATGGGGGAAAAGAATAAAAGCAATGGAAAATTATAGAGAGCATATTATATACAAATATATATTAAATGTGATTCTACTCCGAGCGGAGACAGGCTACAGAGGGGGATGAGTGAGGTCGGGATTTCATGCAGAGGAGAAAAGGTGAGTTTTGAGAGCGGACTTGAAGGGGACAAAAGTAGGTTGCTGACGGACTGAGAGAGGAAGTTTGTTCCAGGAGAGTGGACCAGAAACAGAGAAGGCTCGTGGACCATAGGTATTGAGCTTAGTGCGTGGAAAGCGAAAAGTCAGAGGATCGGAGGCAGAGCGGAGGGTACGTGAGGGAAGATAGATCTCAAGTAGGCTTGACAGGTAATCAGGGGCTGCGTTATTGAGGCTTTTGTAGCACATGGTGTCTAGTTTGTACTGTATGCGCTTTGATACAGGGAGCCAGTGAAGTTGTGCCAGGAGAGGAGATATGTGGTCAGCTTTTTTCTTTTTGAGTACAAGGCGTGCAGCATTGTTTTGAATGCGCTGTAGGATGTGGATGGTGGAAGCAGGAAGACCAGACAGGAGTGAATTGCAATAGTCAATGCGAGACATTATGAAGGAGAGAACGAGTTTTGCAGTTGTTCCAACAGAGAGATACAAGCTGCAATTAGTCCAAAAACTTCACCTGCAAGATAATGCAGTGTGATTTGAATTTTGTGAGAATATCCAGCAATGAATGGAAGATAATAACCTGCTGTCAACAATCATTTTCAGTGATGAGGCGACATTTGGCAAAGTCAACAGGCATAACGTGCGGATATGGGGGCTTGAAAATCCGCACGCCACCCAGGAAATTGAGTGAGACTCACCAAAAGTTAATGTGTTTTGTGCTGTATCAGAGCGGACAGTGTGTAGCCCTTTCTTCTTTGAGGGAGGAACTGTTACTGGTCAAAGTTACCTGGAGATGCTGACCAACTGGATGTTTCCACAACTAGCTGCTCCGCCGCACTGGCATCTCGCTGTCAGGAGATTTCTCAATGAGCACCTGCCAAACAGATGGATTGGTCGTGCTGGACGAGATGATCAAGTGTTCTGCAAGTGGCCAGCGAGGTCACCGGACCTAATTGTTCGTGACTTCTTTCTTTGGGGGTACGTGAAGAGCACAGTTTATGTACCACCACTACCTGCAACCCTGGAGGAGCTGAAAAGTTCCATCACTGAAGCAGTTGGCATGATAATTCCAGATATGCTGCAGTGAGTCTGGACCGAACTGAACTATCGCATCGATGTTTGCCGAGCAACTAGAGGGGCGCACATTGAGTGTCTTTAATGCTACCCTGTACCACATGAAACTGAATGAAATCCTGCATCTGAAGCTACTAATTGTGAAAGATTATTACAATAAAAGTTACTTGGTATACCTGTTTGAAATCAGGGAGTGTTTTTGTGGACACCCTGTATTGTTCACATAAAAACATGCTATAACTTACAAAACATATAACACAATATTCTAATCTATGACGGTTTTATTATGTACATCAATATTCAAGACACATGTCATGAAAAAAAATCTGTTTTCTACGGGGAGAACGTTGGCATATAGTTGTTCCACTGAGCATTAAAAATGGACAAGAGAAAGTCTATTTTTTTCTATTATATTGTTTAATTTTGAATCTCTGGTTTAGCATTCTTTCAAAAGTATGTATATTCGGAATACATTTGTCTACTTTGCATTTATGTATGAATGATTTTGCAAGCATTATTATAAGATCCAACACTCTATCTGCTTTTACATTTTGATCAACACCAAACAACAGTAGGTTTAGTGTGATTTTGATGTTGAGGGTATTTTCGAATTTTGCGTTGATTACTTTTCCTGTTAAGTTTCAAAATTATGTACACAGTGATAGTTCCACAGAAAATATTCAATAGAGTCTCTTGCATTATTACACTGTGTACAATTTGTCGTAGTTGCTATACCCATTGTGTTTAATATTATACTGGTGGCGATAATCCGATGAACCATTCTTAGTTGCAACCATTTTAATTCAACATCATTTAATTCATGAATTTTTAGAAAAACGTTTTCCCACGAAATGTTAATGTTTAGTTTCTCTGACCACCTTGAACAACAATAACAATTTGGCTTACTATCATCCAATTTAATTTTTTCATAGTAAAGTCTTGCTCCCTTTTGTACACTCATTATTAGCCTTACTGCATTTAGTGCATTCAGAATACTATACGTGTTGTCGTTCATTTGAATTCTGGTTGTTCTTAAATATCGTTTGATTGAAGATATCCATCCATTATGACATAGTTAATCTATACTCAGTGTTCACTGAGGATCCTACCTAAAATGCAGGCAGTGGGCAGCAGTGATCACATAGTCACGGTTCCAGATGACAGCACCACAGTTGTGGATCCATTCTGTTCCCCTCCGGACTTGTTGTGAGCAGATATAAGAGTGTTCTCCATATGTTGCTTT
Organism: Monoplex corrugatus; assembly: GCA_030674185.1. Lineage (NCBI taxonomy): Eukaryota > Metazoa > Mollusca > Gastropoda > Littorinimorpha > Ranellidae > Monoplex > Monoplex corrugatus. The sequence goes on from JAPXFY010000033.1 coordinate 34,812,593, forward strand.
CTCTCCGTTCGTGATGTACTGTTGTATGCCTCTACTGCTCACAGCCACTGTATACACACACAGACACACACAGACACACACAACACACACACACACACACACACACACACACACACACACACACACACATACATATGTATATATATATACATATATATATATATATGTATATATATACATATATATATATATATATATATATATATATATATATATATATATATATACTCGTACAAACATGCACATACACACGTGCACGTACACACACACGCATACGTGTACGCATGTACATACACATACATACACGTACACACACACACACACACACACACACAACACGATAACACGACACTCACAATACACACGACACACAGTACACACACGTGCAGAAACCACACCACACACACACACACACACACACACACACACACACACACACACACACACACACACACACACACACACACACACACACACACACACACTCATGTTAATCATCATAATCAGACATTGTCTCATTGTCTCAACATCTCACTTTCTTACATGTTGTTGTGTTTCCTCTCTGCTCCCCTCCACTGAACAATTGATCGATCAATCGATCGATCGATAGACCAACCAACCAATCAATCAATCAATCGATTGATCGATCGATAAATCGACCAATTAATCAACCAACCGACCAATAGACCAACCAACCAACCAATCAAGCAAGCAAGTAAGCAAGCAATCGATCTATCGATCGACCAATCAATCAACCAACCAATCAATTAATCAATAGATCGATCGATCAGTCAATCAACGAATCGATCGATCGATTGATCGACCAATCAATTAATCAACCAATTAATCAACCGATCGATCGATTGATTGATCAATCAATCAATCAATCAATATGGCTTCCTCTATTCCACAACGAGTCACTACATGTATATCATTGTCAATATCATCAGTATCACAACAGATGCCCTTGTACTGATCAGACATGTAAACATAAACATGACACAGCTTGGGAAAACATTCCTTTTGACGCAGCCAGGCAATCATACCTAAGGCTGAAAAAATTCAAAAACGATGAAAATTATTAGTTTTTTTCTTTTTTTTTTATTTCGAGTCTTTAACGTCTATTCTCGATTTTTTCAAACTTTAATGGTTTAAAGTTAGTAAAATCAATTGGAAAAATTCAACATTTGATGAGTTTACTATTTCTATTATCAAAAATGCACTTGCAAAGTTTCAGTGTGTCGATAAAGAAAAAATTTTTTTTTTAAATCCTGTTTTTGTTTTTTGTTTTTTGTTGTTTCTTGTGATATTTATTTAGTTATTTATTTATTTATTTATTTATTTTATTTCTTTCCTTATTTATTTATTTATCTGCATGCTGTTTCATAAAGTTACAATTTTTTAAATCGATGAAAAACTGAGAAATGAAAGTTGTACATTTTAACCCAATTGTTCTCGGAAGCGTCACAATTTTTTTTCAGACCATGGAATACGGACAGTTTAAGATGTTAAGTTGTCCATCTTCTGCAACATTGAAGACATGCGAGAAAACACAGTGGGCTGGAACATATGCTCCCTAAAACAGGTTTCGCACAATCCAGCATGGTTGCCAAATTGATGGATGACCAAATTCGCTTGGTGGGTAAAAACTGAACATTTTTCTGTTCTCTAAGGTCAATATGCGTGCAGACCTGCCAGTGCATAAACCCCCTTCGTGTTTATATGTAAACAGAATATGAAATTGCACACGTTTAAGATCTTGTAATCCATGTCAGTGGCTGACTCATGGAAACATAAAATCACCCAGCATGCAGGCCCACCAAACAACACAGTGGACTGTGGTCAGCTGGCTTAACGTTTAACAACACAGTGGACTGTGGTCAGCTGGCTAAACGTTTAACAACACACTGGAACGTGGTCAGCTGGCTAAACGTTTAACAACACAGTGGACTGTGGTCAGCTGGCTTAACGTTTAACAACACAGTGGACTGTGGTCAGCTGGCTTAACGTTTAACAACACAGTGGACTGTGGTCAGCTGGCTTAACGTTTAACAACACAGTGGACTGTGGTCAGCTGGCTTAACGTTTAACAACACAGTGGAACGTGGTCAGCTGGCTTAACGTTTAACAACACACTGGAACGTGGTCAGCTGGCTAAACGTTTAACAACACACTGGAACGTGGTCAGCTGGCTTAACGTTTAACAACACACTGGAACGTGGTCAGCTGGCTTAGCGTTTAACAACACACTGGAACGTGGTCAGCTGGCTAAACGTTTAACAACACACTGGAACATGGTCAGCTGGCTTAACGTTTAACAACACAGTGGAACGTGGTCAGCTGGCTTAACGTTTAACAACACAGTGGAACGTGGTCAGCTGGCTTAACGTTTAACAACACAGTGGAACGTGGTCAGCTGGCTTAACGTTTAACAACACACTGGAACGTGGTCAGCTGGCTAAACGTTTAACAACACAGTGGACTGTGGTCAGCTGGCTTAACGTTTAACAACACAGTGGACTGTGGTCAGCTGGCTAAACGTTTAACAACACACTGGACTGTGGTCAGCTGGCTTAACGTTTAACAACACAGTGGACTGTGGTCAGCTGGCTAAACGTTTAACAACACAGTGGAACGTGGTCAGCTGGCTAAACGTTTAACAACACAGTGGAACGTGGTCAGCTGGCTTAACGTTTAACAACACAGTGGACTGTGGTCAGCTGACTAAACGTTTAACAACACACTGGAACGTGGTCAGCTGGCTAAACGTTTAACAACACACTGGAACGTGGTCAGCTGGCTAAACGTTTAACAACACACTGGAACGTGGTCAGCTGGCTTAACGTTTAACAACACACTGGAACGTGGTCAGCTGGCCTAATTGTTTGAGTTGTTTCTGCTCCACTGAAAAGTTTGATTATGTGTGATGTGCAATGAGTCCAAATGAGCAAGTTTGAGTTGTCCGTGCTCCACTGAAAAGTTTGATTATGCATAATGTGAAGTGAGTCCAAATGAGTAGCTTTGAGTCGTGCATGGACTCACAAAAAAATCACAAGACGTTACAATAATAATGAGAAGTTTTAATGTTATAGTGGGACAGGATAGGGTGGAGGATATAGTTGGACCTCATGGCCTTGGTACACAAAATGAAAGGGGAGGGAAGCTTGTAGAATGGGCACTGATGAATGAGTTCATAGTAGGAAACACCTGGTTTGAGAAGCCTAATAGAAGAAAATGGACATGGATGAGTCCCGGAGATAATACCAAAAAGCAGATCGACTACATCCTGATCAGTAAAAGATTTAGAAATTCTTTACTGACAGCAAAAACACTACCAGGTGCAGACTGCAACAGTGACCACAATCCAGTAGTGGGAAGATTTAGGCTGAAATTACGGGAAAGGAAATAGACCAAAAGCAACATCGAACTAGATCTTGGACTCTTAAAGACAGATGAGGTGATACGTAAAAAATGTAATGTACATGTTCAAAACAAATTCAGTGTTCTGGAAGACGTTGGTGACAGTGAGGAACAGTGGACAAAGTTGAGAAATTCGATAAATGAAGCTTGTGAAGAAATCCCTAGAGTAGATAGAAAAGCAAAAAAGAACTAGATGGAAAGAAATTCTAGGCTTGACAGAGGAACGGAGGAAGGCAAAGAGAAAGGAGGAGATATACAGGAAAATAAACAAAGAAATCAGGAAAAGGTGCAAAGAAGCTAAGGAAGTTCGGCTGAAAACAAAATGCAAAAAAATAGAAGACCGACACAAAACAGATCCTCAGGGTATGTACAGAAGAATTGAAGAAATCATCCACAGAAAAATACATGCACATCAACTGGTTGCTTAAAATCGAAAGTTATACGCTTATCGTGGAAAAAGACAAGTTGAAGTTAGAGCAGCACTGAAAAAGATGAAACCAGGAAAAGCCCCAGGACCAGATAATATTACTACAGAGATGATTGAAGCCCTGGAGGAATTTGTTATTGAAAAAATAACAGTCGTCCCAAATGAGATTTATGACACTGGAAAAGTCCCCAAAGATATGTCAAAATCAATTTTCATTACATTTCCAAAGAAAACAGGGGCTATAGAATGCGAACTCCATCGCAAAATCAGCTTGATCAGTCATGTAACAAAAATCCTATTAAGAATAATCATGATGAGGACAAGGAATAGAATCAAAAGAGAAATAGCAGAAGAACAGTATGGATTTGTCGAAGGAAAAGGAACTATTAATGCCATATGCATCCTAAGAACTATCATAGAGAGGTCAATCGAGATGAGTAAGGATTTACATTTATGCTTTGTTGATTATACCAAGTCTTTCGAACAGGATCAACCAACTAGAAAGAGTCAGTATTGGTGGCAAAGATCTACAAATAATCAGAAATATCTATTGGGAACAAACAGCTGCAATGAGAATAGAAAACAATATAAGCTCTTTACAAAATACCAAAAGAGGAGTCAGACAAGGTTGTGTTTTGTCAGCAGAAGTGTCTTCACTTAACAGTGAAAACATCATGAGAAACCTAGAAGAATACTCTGGATTAAAGGTTGAAGGAAAAATGATAAACAACTTTCGATACGCAGATGACACCGTGCTAATTGCAGAAAATGAAAGGACCTAGAAAATCTTGTGTACTAGAAATAGAAAGCAAAGGTAAGAGGTTGGAGCTTAACAGCAAGAAGACTCAACTCATGGTAATCAGTAAAAAACATGAAATCCCACCATGCAAATTTAGAGCAAATGGCACAACCTTGAGACTGGTTGATAAGTTTAAATATCTGGGAACAATCGTTTCACCAGACGGCAGATGCACATCAGAAATAGCAAGCAGAATTGGCCAAGCCAAAACAGCATTCAAGAAGATGAAAAGCATTCTTACCAACAAACGTCTATCAATTAACATAAGGAAGAGAGGTCTTGAATGTTATATAGAACCAATAATGTTATACGATTGTGAGGCATGGACAGATCATTCATAAGGAAAATTAGGAAAAGACAGGCAACATTTATAGGCGATTTCATGAGGAAAGGGGAATTAGAGCACCTGGTCACAACAGGAAGGCTGGAGGAAAAGAGGGCGCCACGTAGACCCAGGACAAAAATATTGGACGGACTTGCAGAGTGGCTGAAGACAGAGAGGCTTGAAGAGGTGCTTGCGGCAACAAGGGATAGGTACATAAGGATGGAGGGCCATGATCGCCAAACGCCATGTGGCAAGGCACTTGATGATGACGATGATGTGCTCCACTAAAAAGTTTGATGACGTGTAATGTGCAATTAGTCGAAATGAGCAGCTTTGAGGTATGTGCAGCGTGTAGTGAGTCTGAATGAGCAGCTTTGAGTTGTCCGTACTCCACTGAAAAGTTTGATGATGTGTAATGTGCAATGAGTCCAAATGAGCAATTTTGAGTTGTTTGTGCTTCACTAAAAAGTTTGATTATGTGTATTGAGCATTGAGTCCAAATAAGTGGCTTTGAGTTGTCCATGCTCCACTAAAAGAATCAAGTGAAATGAGTAATGAGTCCAAATGAGTAGCTTTGATTTGTCCATGCTCCACTGAAAAATTTGATCATGCGTAATGTGCAGTGAGTCCAAGTGAGCAATTTTGAGTTGTTTGTCCCCTCACTAAAGAGT
>JAPXFY010000033.1:34830734-34833234 GCA_030674185.1 Monoplex corrugatus
GAAGCCAAAATCAACAAATACACAAGAAAATGGCTCGGTGTCCCACCTGGTCTCACTGATGTTGCATTCTACTGTCGTCAAGCAATGCTGAAGCTACCTCTGAAATCCATAGTGGAGGAATACAAAGTTGGAAAAGCAAGACTGTTGAGCATGCTGGAGGAATCGGAGGACAATATCGTGAGAGCAGTTCATCCAAAGCTGAGAACTGGCAGAAAGTGGAAAGTCCAAGAGGCTGTAAACAATGCCAAGAGAAACCTCAGCGTCAAAGAAATAATTGGACACACGCAAACCAACAGACAGGGACTGGGAGCAACAAAAATGCAGTGGTGGTCCAAAGCCAAAGGGAAGGAAAAAAGAGACATGATCATACAGGAGTTGAAGGAAGAAGAAGATGTCAAAAGAGTGCAGAAGGCAGTCCAGCAAGGTCAACAGGGGCAATGGACAACATGGGACAGTGCACTCCAAAGAAGTCTCAGCTGGAACGATATGTGGCACATGGCTCCTCTAAGGATAAGCTTCCTCCTCAGATCTGTATATGACCTGCTCCCCTCGAATGCAAACTTAGTGAAATGGGGGAAAGCAGACGACCCAGCATGTCCGCTCTGTCAGAAGAAACAAACAGTGGAACATGTCCTAAGCTCTTGCAAAGTAGCGCTAGCCCAAGGAAGGTATACATGGAGGCACAACCAAGTTCTGAAAGTGATCACAGATGTGGTTAGCGAAAAAACCATGACCCCAAACGCACCAATTGCTATGACAACGTTCTACAAAGCAGGAGGGAAACAGGTCTGGCCCGAAAGGGCTATGACAACCAGCACATTGCCAAAGGGTCTTCTGGATGGAGCAGTCGACTGGGAGTGTACAGCAGACCTCCCAGAGTGGAGAAATTACCCAGATGTCATCAGCAAGACAGGCATGAGACCAGACATCGCTCTCCACTCTGACTCCTCGAAACAAGTGATTCTGATAGAACTCACTGTGCCATACGAAAGCAGAATGGAAGAAGCACATATCTACAAGACCGAAAAATACGCCGGTCTTGCCAGCACCCTGAAGAAAGCAGGTCTGCGGGTCAAAATCTTCGCCATAGAGGTCGGGGCAAGAGGGTTTGTGGGCACCTCCGCTTATGATCTCATGAAACAACTCGCCATTTCTGGGAAGAAGAGGACTAGAGCCCTTAAAGCGATGGCAGAGGCAGCAGAAAGGAGCTCAAGCTGGATCTGGGCAAGGAGGAACCAAAAAAGTGAACTTCATAAGGATTAAATTCCCTACAGATGATGTGTGCCCCGTTAGCACATTGGTAAAACCGCGTACCGCAGTTCTGAAGCGCAGAATCGCCCAGGTTCGATCCCCGGCGTGGGAAAAAAAAAAAAAATAGACAACAGCAGAAGGGCATCCAGGAGTCATGACCTGGATGTGGCCCGGCCCCCCGAGAGTGTAAGGAATTCAGGGCCGAAACACTTGTCTAAAGGGGGTTACTTCTCTGAAGACCTTCTGTTGTCTAGCTCTCCCTAGAGTTTCTTTCTATCTATATATATATATATATATATTTCTCTCTCTCTCTCGCCCTCTCTCTTTCTCAAGCTTGTTACATCTGGATAATTTGCACAGGGATTAAACACACTCACGCGCACACACTCACACACGCTCACACACACACACATACACACACTCTCTCATTCTTTCACATACACACGCACACATGCACACACATACACGCACACACACACACACACACACATACAAACACACACACACACACACACACACACACACACATACACACGCGTGTACACAGCACACAAGTTCGTGAAAGATGAATAAACTGCACGAGGAGCACTTGTCTCTCACCTGAGTTCACGTCACGCACGAGTCTGATTGTCTGAACAGTCGGGCGTTCAGCTTCAGTTACGTTTGAACTTCGTCATGAATGGAGCAAACGGGGAAAAGAAAATAGCAATTTATTTATTTATTTATTTATTTATTTACTGCAATTGTGTCTTTTGGGCTGCTGAAAAAGGCCCAGTGTGAAAGCCTCACCTGTCACCTGTCGGCGTCCCCGGGAACAGTGTTGGCCGCTGCACATGATGTCCTCACAAGTTGCCTCCAGCACTCTCGATCTTGGCTAAGTCTGACCACCTCCTGGAGTTTCCTGCCACTGATGTTTGTGATGTTTCTAGCAAGTGATGCAGGTGGCCGTCCTCTGTTTCTCTTTCCTTCCACTTTACCTTGGAAAGCAAAGAACGGGAAATACATTAATTGTGTGAAAGCAAAGAACGGGAAATACATTAATTGCTGTGATTAAATGACAAGGTAAGCACCTTTCATTCTTTTGCACTACGTTATAACTCTGATTACCAGTAATGTTGTTAGTTCTATAGCGGGCTGTTGCCGTGTCTGTTGAGAAAGTCGTGGACTCAAAATCTGATATCTGGAATTAACTCCCACCTGGCAGCATGAAAACTGGCCTGTTTGCTGCTCACCTGTAATGTTTCAATAA
>JAPXFY010000033.1:34838234-34870734 GCA_030674185.1 Monoplex corrugatus
ATTTCCTCTCTTCTGTCACTCTCTTTGTTTCTGCCTTGTTCCTTTGCTTTCTGTCATTTCTTCCTATCATTTTCTGCCTTGCTGGTCCATTCACCTGTATACGTGTTCAATAAAGTCGTGTACTTTTAGGATTGATAATTGGGTACATGTAATAAGTGCATTTTTGGCTCTAGAGAGTTGAGATATGTGGAAGTAGTTTTAGGTAATTTATGCTTGTTTTATACATGTTTTGGTGTCTTAGGTATGCTTAAATTTGTATTGAGGTGTTTTTTTTTAATCTCCCCTGTGCAACAAATTGGGCGGAGTGGTCAGTGGCGGGGGCATGTCCTTAGATTATGTGCATGAATGCATTGATGATTGATATGTGTACTTAACTTTCTTTTCTTTTTTTTCTTTTTCCTGTTGGTTTTGTATGTTTTGAAGTGGTTATAACCCTGAAATGGCTCTACGCAGTTGGCTGGGCTTTAAACAACAATAACTGTAACAATAACAACAGTAACAATAACGGTCGTCTTCCTTTTACTACCCCTCCTCTCCTCCTCAGCATCAGTGAATTAATAACAAGGTAATTAAACTGTTGCACAGTGCGCACTGCAAAATGCTGTCCCGACTCATCGTACACAGAGAATTTGGAAATTTCCACGGCACGTGAGCAATTCTATTACCTGAATTATACCTATGACCCTACACCATCTGATGGGGAAGACATGAAAATCCGGACTTTCATTGATAGGTGAGTAATAGCTTGGTTAGTTCGTTAACTCCTTGGTTGGTTGTTGGATTAACCCTTTGACTTCTGCACCCTCGCCACCAACTGCAAAAACTTAACCCTTTGACTCACTCTATCCACCAGCTTCCTGCAGGAAGCTGGTGGATAGGGTAAGGGAATCAAAGGGTTAATTTTTTGCTTTGCTAGGATGGTTGACAATGCAGGGTGCTGGTGGAGAGGGTGCAGGAGTCAAAGGGTTAAATCACATGTATAATGTAGATGTTGGATGTATTTTGGCCAGCATAGTAAAATAGTGGTGCAGTCGAGTCATGTTCTTATAGTGAAAACTTTCTACTTTTTTTCATATAATGTAAACTTTCTTTTTTTTTCTGAGAAAAGAAGTCGTCATCATCACTCTTGAAATAATAAAACTTCTCATTGTCCTCTCCATAATTTTTTGTAATTTGTACGCTTACAGGTTGTGAATCAGAACAGACATATGACACATCGGCTCATATTCATTTAAATTCATATTCATTTCTTTTGTCACAGTGAATTTACCATAAGAAAGTTGGGCTACTGTCCCCTTTGAGAGCATGTCACCTTACTCGATTGTGACGCTCCGTAGCTACAGCTGTGGAGATGTTATGTTGTTTTTTTTACCGAGACTACTTGATACTATAATAAGGGAGATTATACTGAGAGTTTAACCATTTTTCTAAGTAGATTTCTTTCCCTTTGACCGTAGGAGACTGTTGGAACTCTATTTTTGGCTTGTTTTAGCGGTACCTGAAACAAAGGAATTTCGAAGAGTCAAAAGACTCTACGCCTGTATTTAATCATTTCTGGGACAAAATATTCACAAAAGCAGAACTCATAGTGACTTCCAGTGAAGAATTAGAATGCATATCCTGTGACATGTTAAGTGCAGTTTTGTGACATGGATATTTAATGGATTACGAGCAGCAGGTTGATAAGTCATGTGTGTGTACATCCAGAACTTTTCTGTTTTAGCTATTTGCATGCCTTTTTCAATGGTAAACCAAAAAAAATGAAAGCATGCATAAACAAGTGGTCTGCACAGTTACAAAGTAGATATAATGACCTTTTAAAACATATATATAACATGATAGGTTTATTGTCATTGGATATTCTCCATAATTTTTTTAAAAGTACCAAAAACTGTGCGTCTTGATAATTTCAGCAGCCATTTTAGGGCGCATCTCCAAAGAGTTAACCCTTTGACTCCCGCACCCTGTCCACCAACTGCAAAAACCTAACCCTTTGATTCCCTCACCCTATCCACCAGCTTCCTGCAGGAAGCTGTGGACAGGGTGAGGGAGTCAAAGGGTTAAGTTTTTGTTTTGCTAGCATGCTTGACAATGCAGAATACTGGTGCACAGAGTGCGGTAGTCAATCAAGGATTAATGCAGCGCCACACAATTTTTTTTTTTTTACCAAGACTCAGAAAGACAAGAAGGCTAATTGGCTTTCAAGGGGAGGGACCTGGAAAACCAACCTATCTCACCTATAGAGAGCTCTTTCCAGTGACCATAACTATCATACTGCATCTATCATTGTCAGTCAGATGGCTGGGAAAAGCTACCTCTGACATGGCAATGGGGCAACCACACCCATCTCTGTTGGTCAGTTTCAGTTCAGTTTCTGAAGATGGCGTCTCTGCGCTTGGAACGAATTCTATATGCACTAACGTCACAGGTGCCACTTGTATGGTGACCGTGGCACACGCCTTAAGCCTGCACATAAACCCATGAGCTTACAGGTCCTGAGGCCCTACCTACACTATGTTTTACCTAGTCTATATTTCATACTGGTATTTTATCAGCCTACAACAGGAATAATATTGGTTACATATAAATGACATGTGTATGTGTGTATCTTACCTTCAAAAAAAGGAACATATGTATAAAGTGAATAAATAAATAATTAAAGGTCTGACTCACAACAAACTAGCTATTCTGTATAAACTCATCTCACATAACAGACCCCCCCTCCCCCCCCCCCCCCCCTTAGTCAACGCCCAAATGCTCAGCCGTCTATCAACTAGGTGAAGACAATATTTTATTAATCATAGATAAGTAAAGCAAGCAAGCAAATGACAGACTGAGTCAGTAAGTAGTGTTGGTCACAGATGGTGGATGTCGGATGACCTTCGGTATGGAGATTAGCTGCCTGGATAAATGATCAGTTCCGGATAGACCGGTGATGGTTACTGTGAGGACAAGGCAGTATGGCTTTTTATTGGGGCCACACCTAGAAAATACTCTATATCAGTATATGTATGTCCTGTGACAGAGCCTTCACAACATTATGCTAAGGGCTCCCTCTAGCCCAAGCCCCCTGTGCTCAAAGAGTGGATGTTCCAGCCATAAGCCAAGGATGGGGTAACCTGTACGGAAAACCTAGAGGGCTGAAGTCGGAATACCAGGTCTTCAGGCACCTTTTAGCAAACCATTAAATGTAACTGACAGTGTAGATATCTGCGTTATGATGCATGGTACCATCAGAGCCTGGAATTCGTCGCGGAAACGAGGATTTCCCGAAATCAAAATCGAAAATCGCGCAAAAAAATATTTTTCGCGTTAAAAAAAAAATCGATTGTCTGTGTATGAACACACTGAAACGATCTGCTGTGTATGATGGATCCTGATCTTGTGCCCAATGTTTATTAAATACTCTTTTGACTGATATTCATTGTGATTTTCAGTGTGTTAGATGCCTTTAAATTTGTCTCCAGAATGCCTCAGAATGCACAGATTTTAGTCTTGATTTTAAAAATTTTCCGGGGGAGCATGCCCCCGGACCCCCCTAGAAGTTCTCTCTTTTTTTTTTCTTAGCAATTCCAGGCTCTGTACCATGCATTGGTTGATAAATTCAAATACCTGGGAGCGATCATTTCATCACACGGCAGATGCACATCAGAAATAGCCGGCAGAATCGGCCAAGCCTAAACAGCATTCAAGAAGATGACAAGCATTCTTACCAACAAATGCCTATCAATTAACATCAGGAAGAGAGTTCTTGAATGTTATATAGAACCAATACTGTTGTACGGATGTGAGGCGTGGACTAGTCAACAAACAAAGCCAGAACAAGATTGAGGCAGCCGAGATGAGGTTTCTAAGAAATGTTGAGAGTTCCATGGACAGCAAAGAAAACAACCGAGACAGTCTTGATGGAGGCAGACACAAGTAGATCACTCATAAGGAAGATTAGGAAAAGACAAGCAACATTTACAGGCCATTTTATGAGGAAGAGGGATTTGGAGCACCTGGTCACAACGGGAAAGCTGGCAGGAAAGAGAGCACCAGGTAGACCCAGGGAGAAAATGCTGGACGGACTTGCAGAGTGGCTGGGGACCAGGAGGGTGGGGGAGATGCTAGGGGCAACGAGAGATAGAGACAGATGGAAGTCCATGATCGCCGACGCCATGCGGCAGGGCACCTGATGATGATGACTATGCATTATAACGCAGATGTCTACATGATCATTTACTTCAGTTGAGAGTGGCACGGGATCATTGCACTAACTGAGCCTGCTCTGAAGGTCATACGTCATAGCCTCTAGGAACTAAATGGCCAAGATCATTGTGAGATGTGGCCTGACCATGTTGGTGGCAAACTTATTAAGTTTTGGGTTTTGAAACATAAGTATGGTGGAAAACTCTTTCCATTTATACAGTCATATTGTATCTGTCAGCATATCACTTGAATGGCAAAAATGATCATGATGATTACATTATCCTCACTATAATTCTACTTTTTTTTTTTTAATAGGTTGTGGACAAGGAATGGACACTTGATGAATCAATGAAGAATTTGTTCAGTTGATCAGGACCATTTTGTGTCCATCATCATCATCATTACTGTCTTCTTCATCTTCATCTTCATTTCTTCATCATCATCATCATATCATCATCACCATCACCACCATCATCATCATCATCACTCCTGTGGGAGAAACAGTAATTACCATTATCTTCTCAATTATATATAATTCTGATTTTTCTCGCAGGCTGTGGACCATAAGTGGACATGTGTTTAGTCGATGGAGAATTTGTTCCAGTAATTGTGATTAGTTGGGGGTCCAGCCCCATCATCATCACTCCCAGTGGTGAAAAAGTCATTGTACCATCATCATCCTGTCTCAGTGTCTGTAATTATGTTGGCAGGTTGTGGACCAGAAACAAAGATGTGGTGTGCTATTGGAAAATTAAGTCCAGTGACAAAGACCATATTGTGTCCATCACTTTCACGCAAGTCTGACCTCTCGCAGGCGTCTGGTTTCCAGCCTGGCGACTGTTGGACCGTTCATGATGGTGAGGACTTTTTTAATGTTCAGATTCAGAGCATTTAGTTATCCAGATTCAGACCATTTAGTTATCTCAACAGAGATTGAATACCATTGGTGCCAGTCACATCCAAAAGGTATTGTTGGAAAGAAACAAATAACAAGAAAACTAACAAATAATTCATGCTACGTAATATTTCATCATCATCTTCATCATGTGCCCTGCCTCATAGCGTTGGCAATCATGACCCTCCATACGAATCTACCCTCTTGTCGCTGCAAGTACATCTCCCACCCTCTCTGTCCTCAGTCACCCTGTAAATCTGTCCAATATTTTCTCCCTTGGTCTCTCTGTGTTCTCTTTCCCTCCAGCTTTCCTGTTGTGGCCAGGTGCTCTGATTTCTCTTTCCTCATAAAATATCCTTTTTCTAATCTTCTAATTTTCTTTGTCATCCATGGAAGTCTCCCATTCTTCTTAGAAAACACTTCAGTTGTCTCAATTTTGTTCTGACTTTGCATTTGATGTTTAGATTCAGTGTACTTCATTATTTCTGTAACAGAGACGAAATACAGTTGCTGCCAGCTGCATCCAAAAGGCACTGTTGAAAGCAGAAACAAAATAACAAAAACAAACCAACAAATCATAGTACAGACCACTTGTAAAACAGCAACAAGTTTGTTCATTGCCTTGTTATTTACTTGATTGTGTATTTATTTGCATCAGTGTTACTTCTTTTGTTTTTGTTTTTGATTTCCCTTTTAATTCCCTATTTTATGTTAACACAAAAAGCGGCTGAGATTTTGTTCATGTCAACTAAAGATGGAGGTGTGAGTGTAAGTGCATGTTTGTGTGTGTGTGTGTGCGCATGCATAGTGTGTGTGTGTGTGTGTGTGTGTGTGTGTGTGTGTGTGTGTGTGTGTGTGTGGAGAGAGAGAGAGAGAGAGAGAGAAATGTGTAGGCATGATTTCCTTATCTGCTCTGTATGGATCTTTACCAAATATGGTTGAAAGGTGCAGACCCTTGAGAAGTTACGTCTGCATAAGTTTGGAAGTCGTACTGCCACTGTCAAGGTCACATAGACGACGAAAAAAAAAAAAAAAAGGCAAAGCCTGAAATCAGTATATTGGGGGGAAATTGTGAACATCACTTTCTCAGCAACTTTGGACAATATCTAAAATCAGTTTTCACTGTTGTGTCAGTCGAGCGTTGTCCTCACCTCATGTCAAGTTTGATTTCATCTGATACGTGCTAATTGCAGAAAATGAAAGGGACCTACAAAACCGTGTGAATATATAGAAATAGAAAGCAAAGGTAAGGGGTTGGAACTAAACAGCAGGAAGACTGAAGTCATGGTGATCAGTAAAAAACGTGAAATCCCCTCATGCAAAATAACAGCAAATGGCACAACCTTGACACAGGTTAATAAGTTCAAATACCTGGGAACGGTCATTTCATCAGACGGCAGATGCACATCGAAATAGCTGGCAGAATCGGCCAAGCCAAAACAGCATTCAAGAAGATAAGCATTCTTACCAACAAATGCCTATCAATTAACATCAGAAAGAGAGTCCTTGAATGTTATATAGAACAATACTGTTGTACGGATGTGAGGCATGGACAGTCAACAAGCAAAGCCAGAATAGATGAGGCAGCCAAGATGTGGTTTCTCAGAAGAATGTTGAGATTCCATGGACAGCAAAGAAAACAAACGAGACAGTCTTGATGGAGGCAGACACAAGTAGATCACCATAAGGAAGATTAGGAAAAGACAAGCAACATTTATAGGCCATTTTATGAGGAAATGGGATTTGGAGCACCTGGTCACAACGGGGAAGCTGGAGGGAAAGAGAGCACCAGGTAGACCCAGGGAGAGAATGCTGGACGGACTTGCAGAGTGGCTGGGGACAGGAGGGTGGGGGAGATGTGGGGACAACGAGAGATAGAGATGGGAAGTCTATGGTCGCCAAACCGGGCCGTGATGTGCGTCAGGCACACTGACCATGACAAGTACAAAAACTTGTTTGTCTTTTTAAGTAGTTGAAGTTTCAAATTTCGTTTTCTCAGCCATTATCAATTCCACAACCATTTATTCGTCAGACTAAGAAATGGTATACCATTTTCAGCCATTTATAAGCTGATCATTTTTTTGTTTTTGGTAGATTCATTTTATGCATAGAAACAATATTTGCCAGTTGTTATAGAAACAAGAAAGTCATATGAAGTCAGACTAAGAAATATACCATTCTCAGCCATTTGTAAGCTGATAATCTTGATTTTTGGTAGATTTAGTTTATGCATTGAAACAATGTTTGCCGGTTTATAGAAATGAGAAAGTCATATAAATATACCTACTTTCGTGATAAGGTTTATGATGTCTTTTGTGTGAATGGCAACAACACCATTACAAATGAAAGTGAACGTGTTTGATTTGTACTTTTTTAGATTCTTTGAGTAAAACAATAATGACTTGGTGTTCAGCACAGTTTGGATGACTTTGGCACAATTCCAGTGTCACGTTAGGATGACTTGGTAATTCCAGTGCAAGTTTGGATGACTTTGGCACAATTCCAATGTCATAGATTGGATGACCTTGGCACAATTTCAATGTCACAGTTTGGATGACCTTGGCACAATTTCAGTGTCACAGTTTGGATGGCCTTGGCACAATTCCAGTGTCACAGTTACAAGAATGTAAAGATATGAGTCGAATGTAATCACGTATGGCTTGTGCACTTGAATAGCAGCTTTCTGTGAAATTAAATCAGTGATATCCCATGTTCAAGCAAATATAAACCAGAAACACAAAAGTATTTAACATAATAAAACAAGGCTTGCAGAAAATTTTCGGCCAACATGCTTTTTCGTCCATAGTTATACAAAAGACAGCAATGTATAAATAAATACACAAAAAGTAATGGAAAAACAATTGCTTTCACTGAAGTTTTGTTGTGCAGAAGAAAAGTCAGCAAACCATCAGGGAAGTCATGCCACTGTTTTTCCATTAACCCTTTGACTCCAGCACCATATCTACCATCATCCTGCACTGTCAACCAATTTAGCAAAGCAAAAATTTAACCCTTTGACTTCCTCACCCTATCCACCAGCTTCCTACAGGAAGCTGGCGGATAGGGTGAGGGAATCAAATGATCAAGTTTTTGCAGTTGGTGGAGAAGGAACAGGAGTCAAAGGGTTAAGTTTCATGAAGTAGTTATGCCACTGTTTTTTCAGTAAGTTTCATGAAGTAGTCATGCCAATGTTTTTTCCCATTAACCCTTTGACTCCTGCACTATACTACCATCATCCTGCACTGTCAACTGATTTAGCAAAGCAAAAATGTAACCCTTTGACTTTCTCACCCTATCCACCAGTGACATAAGTTTTTGCAGTTGGTGGATAAGGTGCAGGAGTCAAAGGGTTAAGTTTCATGAAGTAGTCATGCTACTGTTTTTTGTGTTTTTTTTCTCATTAAGTTTTAGGAAGTAGTCACGCCTCTGTTTTTTCCATTAAGTTTAATGAAGTAGTCATGTCACTGTTTTCCCCCATTAAGTTTCATGAAGTAGTCATGCACTTATTTTTTTTCATTAAGTTTAATGAAGTAATCATGCCACTGTTTTTTTTTCCATTGAGTTTCATGCAGTACTCATGCCACTGGGTTTTTTTCCATTGAGTTTCATGCAGTACTCATGCCACTGGGGTTTTTTTTCATTGAGTTTCATGCAGTACTCATGCCACTGGGTTTTTTCCATTGAGTTTCATGCAGTACTCATGCCACTGGGGTTTTTTTTCATTGAGTTTCATGCAGTACTCATGCCACTGGGTTTTTTCCCATTGAGTTTCATGCAGTACTCATGCCACTGTTTCCTCCATTAAGTTTCATGAAGTAGTCATGCCACTGGTTTTTTTTTCCATTGAGTTTCATGCAGTACTCATGCCACTGGGTTTTTTTCCATTGAGTTTCATGCAGTACTCATGCCACTGTTTTTTTTTTCCATTGAGTTTCATGCAGTACTCATGCCACTGTTTTTTTTCCATTGAGTTTCATGCAGTACTCATGCCACTGGGTTTTTTTTCCATTGAGTTTCATGCAGTACTCATGTCACTGTTTCCTCCATTAAGTTTCATGAAGTAGTCATGCCACTGTTTTTCCATTGAGTTTCATGCAGTACTCATGCCACTGTTTTTTTTTCCCATTGAGTTTCATGCAGTACTCATGTCACTGTTTCCTCCATTAAGTTTCATGAAGTAGTCATGCCACTGTTTTTTCCTCCATTAAGTTTCATGAAGTAGTCATGCCACTGTTTTTCCATTAACCCTTTGACTCCGGCACCATATCTACCATCATCCTGCACTGTCGACCAATTTAGCAAAGCAAAAACTTAACCCTTTGACTTCCTCTCACTATTCACCAGCTTCCTAAGTTTTTGCAGTTGGTGGATAAGGTGCAGGTGTCAAAGAGTTAAGTTTCATGAAGTAGTCATGCCAGGGTTTTTCCTATCGTTTTATGAAGTGAGAAAGGGTGGACAGTAAGTTTTCAATTTTTGTTATTCTTATCATTATTATTAATATTATTAGCTTCCAGTCAGTATCATTGTTACTACTGTTATTGTTATTATTAATATTATTAATATCAGTCGTAGTAGTAGTAGTAGTATATAGTGTTGTTACACTTTTCTTTTAGGAAGCTGGAGCTCAGATCGACTTCTAGGAGAAGTGTGCGGGAAAGAGGAAGGAACTCCACAGGAAACTTTTCGCAGCAGTGATCGTTCTTTGTTCGTCACTTACATTCAGGGTAAAAGGCCTGGATTTCATGTTCTTCGATTTCAGTACAGAGCTGAAGGTAAGTTATTTTGTATTTGTACATGTAAATGTTTTCATCACAGTAGATTTTTACCTTGTGAAATTTGTGCTGCTTTCCTAGGGAAGAATGTGTCGCTACCTATTTTGCTGAGTTTGTCAAGAATAAACAATAACCCTTGCACGCACGCACGCATTCTCAGACATCCTCGCAAACACGGACACCCCCTTCCACACACGTGCGCACACACGCACGCACGCACGCACGCACACACACACACACACACACACACACACACACACACACACACACACACACACACACACACACACACACACACACACACACACAATCTCCATATACATGCAGATGCACACACACATACAAACACAAAAGCATGCATAGACACACACACACACACACACACACACTCAGATACAAAGTAAAATTACCGGATTTAGTAATGTTATAAATATTAATTAACTCAATTTTGTTGATGTTGATATACTGCATAAATCCCCTTGATATGGTATAAACCCTCTTGATATGGTATTAACCCTCTTGATATGGTATAAACCCCCTTGATGTGGTATAAACCTTCTTGATATGGTATAAACCCTCTTGATATGGTATAAACCCCCTTGATATGGTATTAACCCTCTTGATATGGTATTAACCCTCATGATATGGTATTAACCCTCTTGATATGGTATAAACCCCCTTGATGTGGTATAAACCTTCTTGATATGGTATAAACCCCCTTGATATGGTATAAACCCCCTTGATATGGTATAAACCCTCTTGATATGGTATAAACCCCCTTGATATGGTATAAACCCCCTTGATATGGTATAAACCCTCTTGATATGGTATAAACTCTCTTGATGTGGTATTAACTCTTGATATGGTATTGGTATAAACCCCCTTGATAATGGTATAAACCCTCTTGATGTGGTATAAAACCTTCTTGATGTGGAATAAACCCTCTTGATATGGTATAAACACTCTTGATGTGGTATAAACCCTCTTGATGTGGTATAAACCCTCTTGATGTGGTATAAACACTCTTGATGTGGTATTAAACCCTCTTGATGTGGTATAAACCCTCTTGATGTGGTATAAACCTCTTGATTGGTATAAACCCTCTTGATGTGGTATAAACCCTCTTGATGTGGTATAAACCCTCTTGATGTGGTATAAACCTACTATGATACCTCTTGATGTGGTATAAACCCTCTTGATGTGGTATAAACCCTCTTGATGTAAATGGGTATAACCCTCTTGATGTATGCGATGTGAACCCTCTTGATACGATGTGAACCTCTTGATCGATGTGAACTCTGATATGGTGTAAACCCTCTTGATGCGATATAAACCCTCTTGATACGGTGTGAACCCTCTTGATACAGTGTGAACCCTCTTGATACGGTGTGAACCCTCTTGATACGGTGTGAACCCTCTTGATACGGTGTGAACCCTCTTGATACGGTGTGAACCCTCTTGATACGGTGTAAACCCTCTTGATGCGGTGTAAACCCTCTTGATGCGATGTAAACCCTCTTGATACGGTGTAAACCCTCTTGATACGGTGTAAACCCTCTTGATACGGTGTAAACCCTCTTGATAGAGTATAAACCCTCTTGATGTGGTATAAACCCTCTTGATATGGTGTAAACCCTCTTGATGTGGTATAAACCCTCTTGATATGGTATTAACCCTCTTGATGTGGTATTAACCCTCTTGATATGGTATAAACCCCTCTGATATGGTATTAACTCTCTTGATGTGGTATAAACCTCTTGATATGGTATTAACCCTCTTGATATAGTATAAACCCTCTTGATATAGTATAAACCCTCTTGATATGGTATAAACCCTCTTGATATGGTATAAACCCTCATGATATGGTATTAACCCTCTTGATGTGGTATAAACCCTCTTGATATGGTATTAACCCTCTTGATATGGTATTAACCCTCTTGATGTGGTATAAACCCTCTTGATACGGTATTAACCCTCTTGATATGGTATAAACCCTCTTGATATGGTATTAACCCCTTGATATGGTATAAACCCTCTTGATATGGTATTAACCCTCTTGATATGGTATAAACCCTCTTGATATGGTATTAACCCTCATGATATGGTATTAACCCTCTTGATGTGGTATAAACCCTCTTGATATGGTATTAACCCTCTTGATGTGGTATAAACCCTCTTGATATGGTATTAACCCTCTTGATGTGGTATTAACCCTCTTGATATGGTATTAACCCTCTTGATATGGTATTAACCCTCTTGATGTGGTATAAACCCTCTTGATATGGTATTACCCTCTTGATATGGTATAAACCCTCTTGATGTGGTATTAACCCTCTTAATATGGTATAAACCCTCTTGATATGGTATAAACCCTCTTGATATGGTATTAACCCTCTTGATATAGTATAAACCCTCTTGATATGGTATAAACCCTCTTGATATGGTATAAACCTTCTTGATATGGTATAAACCCTCTTGATATAGTATAAACCTTCTTGATATGGTATTAACCCTCTTGATGTGGTACAAACCCTCGATATAGTATAAACCCCCTTGATATGGTATAAACCCCTCTTGATATGGTATAAACCCTATTGATATGGATATAAACACTCTTGATATGGTATAAACACTCTTGATATGGTATAAACCCTCTTGATGTGGTATTAACCCTCTTGATATGGTATAAAACCTCTTGATATAGTATTAACCCTCTTGATATGGTATAAACCCTCTTGATACAGTATTAACCCTCTTGATATGGTATTAATCCTCTTGATGTGGTATTAACCCTCTTGATATGGTATAAACCTTCTTGATACGGTATTAACCCTCTTGATGTGGTATAAACCCTCATGATATGGTATAAACCCTCTTGATACGGTATAAACCCTCTTGATATGGTATAAATCCTCTTGATATGGTATAAACCCTCATGATATGGTATAAACCCTCTTGATATGGTATAAACCCTCTTGATATGGTATTAACCTTCTTGATAAAGTATAAACCCTCTTGCTAGAGTTAAACCCTTTTGATGGAAAATAAACCCTTTTGATACGGTATAAACCCTCTTGATATGGTATAAACCCTCTTGATATGGTATTAACCCTTTTGATACGGTATAAACCCTCTTGATGTGGTATAAACCCTCTTGATATGGTATTAACCCTTTTGATAAGGTATAAACACTCTTGATAGTGGTATAAACACTCTTGATATGGTATTAACCCCTTTATGTCGGTATAAACCCTCTTGATCGGTATAACACCCTCTTGATACAGTATAAACCCTCTTGATACAGTATAAACCCTCTTGATACAGTATAAACCCTCTTGATACTGTATAAACCCTCTTGATATGGTATAACCCTCTTGATACAGTATAAACCCTCTTGATACAGTATAAACCCTCTTGATACAGTATAAACCCTCTTGATACAGTATATAACCCTCTTGATGTGGTATAAACCCTTTGATACAGTATAAACCCTCTTGATATCAGTATAAACCCTCTTGATACAGGTATAAACCCTCTTGATACAGTATAAACCCTCTTGATACAGTATAAACCCTCTTGATGTGGTATAAACCCTCTTGATAGGTATAAACCTCTTGATACAGTATAAACCCTCTTGATACAGTATAAACCTCTTGATCAGTATAAACCCTCTTGATACAGTATAAACCCTCTTGATTGGTATAAACCCTCTTGATGTGGTATAAACCCTCTTGATACTGTATAAACCTCTTGATACGTAAAACCTGGTAATATAAACCCTCTTGATACAGTATAAACCCTCTTGATACAGTATAAACCCTCTTGATGTGGTATAAACCCTCTTGATGTGGTATAAACCCTCTTGATTGGTATAAACCCTCTTGATATGGTATTAAACCCTCTTGATTACAGTATAAACCCTCTTGATAGTATATAACCCTCTTGATATGGTATAAACCCTCTTGATACTGTATAAACCCTCTTGATTGGTATTAACCCTCTTGATAAGTATAAACCCTCTTGATGTGGTATAAACCCTCTTGATATGTATTAAACCCTCTTGATACGTATAAACCCTCTTGATACATGTATAAACCCTCTGATTGGTATAACTTTGATATAAAACCCTCTTGATACTGTATAAACCTCTTGATACGTATAAACCCTCTTGATAAGGTATAAACCCTCTTGATACGGTGTAAACCCTCTTGATACAGTATAAACCCTCTTGATAGAGTATAAACCCTCTTGATACGGTGTAAACCTCTTGATGTGTATAAACCTCTTGATGTGGTATAAACACTCTTGATACGGTGTGAACCCTCTTAATGGGTATAAACCCTCTTGATATGGTATTAACCTCTTGATACGGTGTAAACCCTCTTGATAGTGGTATAAACACTCTTGATATGGTATAAACCCTCTTGATACGGTGTAAACCCTCTTGATACGGTGTAACCTCTTGATACGGTGTGAAACCTCTTTATATGGTATAAACCCTCTTGATATGGTATAAACCTCTTGATATGGTTATAAACCCTTTGATATGGTATAAACCCTTGATATGGTATAAACCCTCTTGATATGGTATAAACCCTCTTGATATGGTATAAACCCTCTTGATATGGTATAAACCCTCTTGATATGGTATAACCCTCTTGATATGGTATAAACCTCTTGATATGGTATAAACACTCTTATATGGTATAAACCCTCTGATATGGTATAAACCCTCATGATATGGTATAAACCCTCTTGATATGGTATTAAACCTCTTTATATGGTATAAACCTCTTATATGGTTAAACCTCTGATAGGTATAAACCTCTTATGGTATAAACCCTATGATATGTATAACCCTCTTGATATAGTAAAAACCCCCTCGATATGGTTAAACCCTCTTATATTGTATAAAACCTCTTGATAGAGTAAAAAATCCACTTGATACAGTGTAAACTCACTTGATAGAGTAAAACCACTCTTGATACAATATAAATCTTCTCAATATATTATATAGTAATATCTTGATGCAATGTAAACTCTCTTGATATGGTATAAACTCTCTTGACATGGTATAAAACCTCTTGCATAAACTCTAAAATGAAATGAATGAATACTGACCATCTTTCTTACTTGCATTCAATTGTTTTATTTTTCCTTTTTTTCCCCCTTTTCAATTTTCTTGTTTGTCACAATGGATTTTCCATAGGAAATTCAGACTGCAATCCCCAAGAACACATTCCCACAGTGCAATGCCACCATTTTTTTATTTTTTTTAAACTGTACGCATGTATTTCCGTTTACCTGTGAGAGGATTTTGCTACAGAATGTTTTTGCTCCTTTGTTGCCGTGGGATGTTTCACATGCGGTGAGTGTGTGTTGTACTGGAGGCCTTGGATTGATTATCTCATCTGAAAGACTAGCGCATAGACCCCTGTTTAAAGATGTTCTGGAGTATGGGGTCTGACTCTCTCACTCTCTCCCTTGCTGGGATCAGCAGTAGGAACCACACTCGACATTATAAGTTTTCTCCAGGTCACACGATTGTGACATCTGTGGGTGACCTGGATCTCCAGACCAAGACTTCAGCAATATTGTTGAAAATAGGTGTGCGGGCGTCCCTTTTTTCTTCTCCTCGCGGTGTGTGGGGGGGGGGGGGGGAATCCCTGTTCCCAGCTTGGGGTTTTTCATGTCCTGGGTAGGTGCTTAGCTACTAGACCACATGCTTCACACTATAGTATGATGATTTTCTTTTTTTATTTCTTTTTATTTTTTTTCAGAATCCAAGAGCCACATCACTGAAATAGCTATCATCTTCTCCAGTGTACTTGCTGCCCTTGCCATCTTTGTTCTGGCCTTGAAGTTCACACGCTGTTGTCGCTCCTGTCGTAAGCGATGTTGTCCAAAGTGCTTTATAGAGAAAGTGGAAGAGGAGGAGGAGGTGGAGGAGGAGGAAACAGCATCCGCCTTACAAGGACCTAGGACTGCCACACCTTCAGCACCAGTGTTGTTTCTAGACGATGGTTTCGGAATCCCTTCAGAGCTGTCTGCCACTGAAGGCGACAGGGTTGGATACTCCTTAGCACCTATAGAACTTACAGACCGGTCGAGAACCCCTCTTAGCCCTACAGTGCACGTTGAAGGCGGGTTCTCAAGCCCTTCGCCATCCTCGACATTTGGAGACGTTGGGTACAGAAGCGATGAAGGACAATTTAATTTTGGGGATTTCAAGAATAGGTACACAAATGGAAATGGTAGTGGACAACAGCCTTCTGTGGAAGGAGCGCCTATGCTGGAGAATGTTCCACGATTGCCACCTCCAGCTTATGCGTCCATTTTCAGGGATGAGGAAAGATAGAGTGGATTGGATTGGATTGCAATGATGTGCACAGAATGGATTGGATTGCAATGACATGTGCACATGCATCGACCTGGGAGATAGGGAAAAAGGGAAAAAACTCTCCTGTCATATACCCACCAGGCAGAGCCTAGGCTAATCGAACCCAGGACATTCCAAATGAAGTCCGGCATTTACCCACTTGATGCTGCACACGTCACTCCATTCCAGCAATCTACCTGTCTTTTCCCGCCCTAAATCCCCATGGTTAGAATATATGCGTGCAGAATATGAAATATGCCTGTGAAAGATCCCGAACATTTTGTCGGTGGCTGGTTTTGGGCACATGAAAACGGCCAGCGTGTATGCCTACCTAAGATGCAGACTGTGCAACAGTATAGGGGAATGTGGTCAATTCTCCAAACAGTTTGAGTTCTCCAAATGGGAAGAGCAACCCAAATTTACATGATAAATCCATTGTGACAAAAAGATGTGAATGTGAATACATCCACGCACGCACGCACGCACGCACGCACGCACGCACGCACACACACACGCACACACACACGCACACACACACACACACACATACATACATACATACATACATACATATATTCATACACACATACATACACACATGCACACATACGTACGTACATACATACATTCATACATACATTCATACATTCATACATACATTCATACATACATTCATACATACATACATACATATATACATACACATATACACACACACTCACACATATACATACATACATCCACATACATATATGTACATACATACATACACACACATACACACATTCATACACACACACACACACACACACATGCACATGCACGCACATGCATACACACACACACACATACACACACACACACTCACACACACACACACTAACACTTACACTTACACTTACACTTACACTAACACATAGGCCTACATGAAAGAACTCAGAAATCAAAACACATTTTTTTGTTATAAAATTCCAAGATAAAGCTCTAAAACACAGACTGGTTTTAATAAGATGATATAACTGTCAACGATTTCAACAGTTATTCATTTCATGTTTCACATTATCATCATCATCAGCGGAAATATAAACGTAATCAGTCAATAAGAATCTTTCAGTTTTTCAAATGCAGGCAGCCATTTTGAAACTTTTAGATTTCTGATGATATGATGGGGAAGTCTAGATAAGGTTGTGAAAGGTGAAAGGAGCAGAGTGGCAGAATGGTTCAGACATTTGGCTGCCAATAACTAAACTCGAAGGATCCAGGGTTCGCTCCCTGTAGAGACCTCAACTTTTCTCCTCAGTTTGACTGGAAAATCGAACTGAACATCTAGTCCTTCAGAAGGGGACGAAAAATGAGTGATCCGTGTGCCTTCTGGCTGCGCACGCTAAAGATCCCACGGCAGATGAAAATCATGAGTAGCAGGGCATTGCCTGGCTGCCTTGGTATAAAACGTTGATAGATAGGTTGATTTCCCAGGTCCCACCCCTTGAAGACCAGTTAGCCTTCTTGCCTTTCTGAAGTCTTGGTAACAAAAAATGTGAATATGAATTTGAAGAGAAGGAGAGGGGATGGGCGCTGCTCTCATGGTGCTGGCCCCGGGAGAGGTTGAGATCTCTGTAACCTCACTTCTCTATGACCTCAGGGTTATGGAAATATCTAAGTAGGATCTCAGGACCTGGCCAGCTCTTGGGTTTATGTGCAGGCTTAAGGCGTGTGTCGTAATCATTCTGGATTTTCTCCATCACATGGCACCTGTGATGATAGTGCATATGGAATTCATTCTGAGCGCGGAAACATCTTGAGAAATTGAAACTGAAACTGAAACTTGCGAAAGGTGAGCTTACTTGTGAAAAACAATTAGCTTATTTGTGAAAAAAACTGAGTTCATTTCGTTTATTCTTCTTAGACTTTTTACAGCCTGTTGGTCAGTAGTTGTCTCTGTGGACAAGTTTTTCCAAGTGATTCATCCATTTTGTTGAACTAATGGAGTTGTCTTTCTTAGTCTTTGGGCTTTCTGTATTCATAAAATGCTTTCAGTGTTTTCCAGACATTGTTTGGGATTTTTATATAGGCATCACTGAGGTTAGTGACTAGATTTTCTTTGTATGTTTTTTTTTTTTTTTTCAGTAGTTCATTGTAAATTTTGCTTCTGCATTTTGTTTTTATGTTTTTTTTCCCCTTGTTTTTCAGTAAATTATTGTAAGTTTTGCATTTTCGAAAATGTGTGTTTTTTATATTGCATTTTTCTGGCTATCCATTCATTGTGTTGCGAAATGATTTAGGTCCCATCTTTGAAAATTGCATTCCTGATCTAACCATTTCTTGCTAGTTTTTTCCTTATGTCTTTTTCTGACTGATATATGGTATAATACTAGTTTTGATGCTTTTGTTAAGATTTGTGTGAATTATTTAATCATTTGGTTGATCTTTTCATTTGTTTGGAGGATGGAAGTGTTTTCGATTTCTTATTCCGTTTTGTGTAGTAGTGACTTACCTAATTCATATTTTGAATGGAGAAGTATCATTTATATATATTATTGTTCAAGTGTATAACTGTTTCTGATTCAGTCTCTTAGGAGTCTTGCACTTCTGATTGTTTCTTTTTGTTTGTTTGTTTGTTTTTAAAGATCATTGCACTCAGGGAGGTCACCTTTGTACTCACCTTTTTTTTTCTTCCTTTCATCCCATTTTCTACGCCACTTTAACTCACTCGGTACGACGGAACGCTATAGCGGTTGTGATGAAAGGCACGGTTGCGTACAACAGAACGCTATAGCGGTTTCGATAATTAAAAATTTTTCGATGCTCCCCTTTTGAGCCTGCATGCCTACCATAGCCACAGTGGTCACTGCAAACATGTCAAGGGTCAAGTGGAAAGTTACTTCGTGAGATTCCGTAGCACTACACTCGTCGGGAAGCGATTGTCTTCGGCACCCCGAATGACTTGCTAATCTGCTTTCGTGTCGAAAATGGCGTCGCAGGCGAGTACGAGTTTTCAAAAAAATTAGATCGCGACGGCCGCGTTTTACTGCTGCTAAAGTGATTGAAGTGCTTCAGACTGAAGGATTGGACATCAAGGAGTATGCTGAAAATAATGGTGAAAGTGTATCAATTGATGGAAGCTGCCAGCAAGAAGGTACTGACAGTGACCCAGTTTCAGACGACAGTGAAGTGGGAAAGGGAGGTGGGCGTCACGTCACGAGAGGCGAGCAGTCAGCAGGCCAAGTACAGTGAGTCGCATGTCTGATGGAGGTTTCATTCATTTTATGAAAGCATGACTGGCACGAAAATTTTAGTTTTTCTCCCACTTTGCGTCCTTCTCTGGCTCGTGTGGCCTGCATGTCTCATTTGAGTGCCACGCCCCCATAATTCCCCTGTGTAACAATTTGTAACATTTATTCATATAATATCACTAATAATCTTTTTTTTTTTTACCCTGAGCAAAGTCTACTTTATTCATGTTGTTTTGTGCATATACAAAGACCTTCTCACCTTTGACTGTGTGTTCATGGAGCTGATCAGAGTGTGTGACTGTA
Organism: Monoplex corrugatus; assembly: GCA_030674185.1. Taxonomy (NCBI): domain Eukaryota; kingdom Metazoa; phylum Mollusca; class Gastropoda; order Littorinimorpha; family Ranellidae; genus Monoplex; species Monoplex corrugatus. The sequence continues at coordinate 34,858,008 of JAPXFY010000033.1, forward strand.
CAGTGATCCAGACCACAAAATTTGGGGTATTTTCAACGTGGCACATGAAGAAGAAATATTCAAGGAAGAACTTCAATATTTTGGCATGAACTAACCCAGCATGTAAATATTCAGATCTGAAAGTTTCATTTTGTTCCTTTATGTTTTGTTTTTTTTGTGATTTTTTTCCTAACCCTTCAAAATGGGCCGTACCTGGGGAAATGCAAGGGGAAAAACTCTCTGTACCGAGTGAGTTAATGGCCACAGAAGCTGAAACAGTTTTTATTATGCGATGATGATGATGTCATGTAGATGATGATCATGATGCTATGGAGTTCCATCTAGGATTGAGACTGCGTGACAGATTGTATCCTACGCTTATGATCATAATATATCCTGGCGTCAAACGGGCCCGAGAGATACACACACTTGCGGTGTTGGTTAGAAGATTTGAGCAACACCCTCAATGACGCATCCATGAAGTGGATGAGACTCAACTGCATGGTTCCAGTCTGCCCAATGAGCCCATAGCACGCCCAACTCTGGGTAGGAGCTGGTTAGAGCCGAAAAATCCCACAATGATTTTTGAAGATACTGATGGGGATTCGAACCCACAACCTTCCAGTCAGTAGTCCGTTGCGTTAACCACTACACCACGGCGACTGGTTGTACTTCTGATTGTTGTGGGATGAGAAGTTGCAGGGCGTCTTTTCTTTGAGGGTTTTGTTTTTGATGAAGAAGGCCAGTGTGTTGGTTGAGGAAGAGTTTGCTTCATTGGTGGAAACTAATAGGACACTGAAACTTTTTTGATCAAGGAATCTGACCACTTGATGTGGTTGAGAAAAGGACAATTGCTTTTCCTTTTAAATATTTTTTGATGATTTTTCCACATTTTCTTTTGGAGTTTAAGATGTTAGCGTGGAGCAAAAATCCCCAAGACTAGCATTTACTAGTTTTAAAAGATTTGTGTAGATTTTGGTCTTTAGTTGGAACCCTGTTCAGAATGAGATAACAGAAGTATTATCTATACTGTACTTCTTGTGCAAACCTTTTTAGATATTTGTGACCTCCCACCACAAATTCAGTCGGCACTAGGAGCTGAAAAGGTGACTGAGGGTCTATCTGGGGTGTTTTGACTTTTTCTCAAAATTGATTTCTGTGAACTATAAACTATCCCCCACAGAATTTTTTTCTTGAAAAAATATTAATCAATTGAAAATGGTATTTTAATGCACTGATCATAGCGGAACGAACACAATTTCTTACCGAAAGTACCTACTTTTGTCACTTATTGCGAACTGTAACCTGTACAGAACCCCTAAATGTAATATGCTGACAGAAAGCTCTTTGGCAAGCCTTTCCGATAATGACAACTAAAATTAGAAACAAACTGGGTCAAAGCCACCAAATAAAGAAATTTAATGAGAATGTGTTAGAGAGTACATGAAAACTTTAGAGGCTGTTTTCTCAAAATGGCCGTCATACAACTTAATGACTTTGAACATGCATAACATCTACATTTTTTTTTAGTACAAGCTTGATTCAAGTACCAAAATAATCAGCAGAATGTACACTTTCCAGTGATATGTATATCTCGGAATACCCAAAATGTTAAGACTGATTTCGTGCTTGGAGATCACATTTGATCTTACAGAACCCAGACTTTCTGAAATTACTCTTGTCAGTGAAGTCATAGTTTTTGTAGTAAAGATCCCATTTTGTCCTCAAATCCACATGTTTACTGATTGATATAAATGAATCTTGAAATTTCAGACCCTCACACAACTGAAAAACAGAAGTGGAGGTGTCTGGTTGGAAATCAGACCAAAAAGAAACTAAGTAATAGGAGTTGGCTTCTTGTACAGAAAAAGTGGACTGGATGCAAGATAGATTCAAATACATGATCGGTAGAAAAAGTGGATTGGACACGAGATAGTCAGATACATCATGGTCATCAGAAAAAGTGAACTGGACACAAGATAGATTCAAATACAAGATGGTTGTCAGAAAAAGTGGATTGGATGTGAGATAGATTCAAAATTACATGATGGATACAGTCATTTGATCCAGCTGAAATACTGTTATTCACCTTTCCCCTTTAACCTTTCTCCTTCGCCCTGATCAGTGGTAGAAGCCGCACTCGACGTAACGTTTCTTCTCCAGGTCGCACGATTGAGACATATGCGGGCGACTTTCTGGATCCCCAGACTACAGACATCAGCGATGTTGTTGAAGTAGGAGGTGTGCAGACGTCCCTTTCTTCTCCTCGCTTCAGCTACTGTAATAATGACCGACTCAGTTATCATTATGTATATTCTGTTTGCTATATGGAGTTATATGTCAACAATATCTTTTCAGATGTATATAATTTTTTATTATTTTTCGTGACCACATTGTATATTTGATGTCCGTTTTTTGTAAAACAAAAAAGAATGTTAAAAAGATATGAAAAATAAATGAATAAATAAAATAACCAACTCAACCTCGCTTTTAAAAAATTCATGCATATTCATGATAAAACATCGGACAAGTTGTCAGAAACTACTTTACAACAGACGGCAAACTGTACATATAAGAACATTTACAACAGTTGCACTGCCTGTATAGCATTACATGCAGAATCATGTAAACTTATCTGTGGTGACACAATTTGCATTTATTCCTGTGTGTGTTGTTTCCCCCATGGGGATGCAGGGGCTTTCTGTAGAAATAGTATCCCCACTTTCTAGAAATTCTATGCTGGATTTCCTCTTTTCTGCACTGTTCTTGTTTCTTTCTTCCCCCTTTGCTTTCTGTCGTTTCTTCCTATCATTTTCTGCCTTGCTGGTCCATTCACCTGTACGTGTTCGATAACGTCTTATATACTTTGTCTTATGTGTTCGATAAAGTCTTTCATACTTTCTCTTAGGATTGATAATTGGGTACAGGTGTTAAGTGCATTTTTGGCCCTAGGGAAATGAGATATGTGGAAGCAGTTTTAGGTAACTTGGGCGCGGCCCGTTCTTATACATATTTTACTGTCCTTAGTCATGTTTCAGTTTGTCTTCAGGTATGTCTTCAGGATTACTCTGAGCGATACCATGGAGGAAGTGGTCAATGCCAGGGGCATTCCTTAGATTGTGTGCACAGATGCATTGATATGGGTACTTGATTTTCTTTTCCTTTTTGACCCCTTGAAGTAGTATGTGTTTTGAAATTATTATAGCCCTGATATGGTTCTATACAGTTGGCAGGGCTTTAAACAAAAATAACAGTAACAATCTGCACATGCAAGAATTATGCGAACTTTTCTGTGGCCACACAACAATTTGATTTTATTTTCCTTCGTTTGATGATGTGTATCATATGCAAAATAATGTAATGAATTGTTACACCAAATGTACTCTTACCAGTACTACTACTGTATCGTATGCAAATAATGTAAATGAATTGATTACTAAATGTACTAATATCAGTACTACTATTGTCACCACTACTACTATTACTATCACTACTGCGTTACTGTCCATTCACCTGTATGTGTTTGATAATCAAAGTGTTACATATTTTCTCTTGGGATTGATAATTGGGTACATGTATTAAGTGCATTTTTGGCTCTGGGGAAATGAGATTTGCTGAAGCAATTTTAGGTATGTAGGCCGTTTTTTATGTATGTTTTAGTGTTATATATTCATTTAAATTTATATTCAGGTGTGTTTTTTTATCCCCTGTGCAATAAATTGGATGGAGTGGTAAGCGTCAAAGGCATTCCTTAGATTGTGTGCTTATGCATTGATATATGTACTTCATTTTCTTTTCCTTTTTTATTTTCCTGTTGAAGTATTGTGTATGTTTTGAAATGGTTCTAGCCCTGATATGGCTTTTATGCAGGTGGTCGGCTTAAAGCGAAAATACAACAATAACAATAAGTTGCGCTACTTCTGCTGCTGCTTACTTCTGTGCTTTTGCTACTGTGACAAAAGTTGCTATACTATGACAAAATTGATCTACTACAACTGCTGCTGCTCCCCCCGTGGGATGCCGGGGGCTCTTTCAGTATAAATAGTATCCCCACCTTCTGGAAATTCTGTGCTAGAAATTTCCGCTTTTTGTCACTCTCTTTGTTTCTTTCTTCCTTCTTTGCTTTCTGTCATTTCTTCCTATCATTTTCTGCCTTAATGGTCCATTCACCTGTATGTGTTCGATGGGTCTAACATATTTTTTCTTAGGATTGATGGTTAGGTACATGTATAAAGTGCATTTTTGGCTCTAGGGAGGTGAGGTGTGCGGAAGCAGTTTTAGGTAATTTATCCTGTTTTATAGTTGGTCCTTAGGTATGCTTAGATTTGTATTCAGGTGTGTTTTTTAAATCTCTGTGCGATAAATTGGACGGAGTGTTCATCACCAGGGACATGTCCTTAGATTACGTGCACAAATGCATTGTATGTGTACTTAATTGTCTTTTCTTTTTTTTTTTTTCCTGTTGAAGTTTTGTATGTTTTGAAGATGTTATATCTGATATGGCTCTACGCAGTCGGCTGGACTTTAAAGCAACAAATAATGATAATAATAATGATAATAATAATAGTAATGATAATAACAGCTGCTGCATACTACTGCTGCTACAACTTCTCCTGCTATTACCATTACAATAACACTGTAATGTATGATGGTGATTATCATTGTTAGTATTGATTTAATGAATACAGTTTTTTGTATCAGTGTTTTTTGAAATGTATTCTTTTTTGTGATGTGTATTCATTAGATTATTTTTAGTTCCTTTCTAATTTTTTTTTTAATACCATTGTTTTTAACGTTTGATCTGTAATCAGTACTATTGCAAAATGCTAGAAATTTCCCTTTTTATGTCCCAAAGATTTTGCAGTTTATGTTAGTGATCTAAAAATTTTTTTTGGATTTTGTGATGGGATCAGTAGTTATGTTTTGTAATTTTGTAATGGCATGGTACTACTGCAAAAGTGTGCTTGGTAAATTTTCCACTTTTATGGTAGCAGTGATTTTTTTGTCTAGCTTCATTTTCAGTGTTTCTTGAAATACATTCTCTTTTTGTGATTTTATTTGTTAGATTATCATTAGCTTCATTTTTTATCCTTTATAATGCTGTGTTTTTAACGTGTTTGTAATTGTATAATGACATGATACTACTACCATGGTGTACTCAGTGAATTTTTCACTTTTATAATAATGGTGATTTTTTGTCTGCGTATTTGCAGTACCATCATCAACATTATTATTGTCCAAATTGTTATTAATGTTTTGTTGTCAGCATACTGATTTGATCATATTCTACGGGTAATTGGTACAATCTGTACTGTGTTCCATTTGGTGCTCTGTGTGTGTGTGTGTTTGTGTGTGTTGTGTGTGTGTGTGTGTGTGTGTGTGTGTTTGTTCGTGTGTGTGTGTGTGTTTTTGTGTGTGTGTTTGTGTGTGTGTAGTGTGTGTGTGTATGTATGTGTTTTGTGTGCGTTGTGTGTGTATGTGCGTGGTGTGTGTGTGTGTGTGTTCCTTTGCCCTGATCCACGTCACAATCTTTGCCCTGAACCACGTCACAATCTTTGCCCTGAACCACATCACAATCTGCCCTGAACCACATCACAATCTTTGCCCTGAACCACATCACAATCTTTGCCCTGATCCACATCACAATCTTTGCCCTGAACCACATCACTATCTTTGCCCTGATCCACATCACAATCTTTGCCCTGATCCACATCACAATCTTTGCCATGATCCACATCACAATCTTTGCCCTGATCCACATCACAATCTTTGCCTGAACCACATCACAATCTTTGTCCTGAACCACATCCAATCTTTGCCCTGAACCACATCACAATCTTTGTCCTGAACCACATCACAATCTTTGTCCTGATCCATTTTCACAATCTTTGCCCTGAACCACATCACAATCTTTGCCTGAACCACATCACAATCTGCCCTGAACCACATCACAATCTTTGCCTGATCCACATCACAATCTTTGGCCTTGAACACATCACAATCTTTGCCCTGATCCACATCACAATCTTTGCCTTGATCCAATCACAATCTTTGCCCTAATCCACATCACAATCTTTGCCTTGATCCACATCACAATCTTTGCCCTGATCCACATCACAATCTTTGCCCTGATCCACATCACAATCTTTGCCTGATCCACATCACAATCTTTGCCTTGATCCACATCACAATCTTTGCCCTGATCCACATCACAACCTTTGCCTTTATCTACATCACAATCTTTGCCCTGAACCACATCACAATCTTTGCCCTGATCCACATCACAATCTTTGCTCTGATCCACATCACAATCTTTGCCTTGAACCACATCACTATCTTTGCCCTGATCCACATCACAATCTTTGCCCTGAACCACATCACAATCTTTGCCTGAACCACATCACAATCTTTGCCTTGAACCACATCACAATCTTTGCCCTGAACCACATCACAATCTTTGCCTTGATCCACATCACAATCTTTGCCCTGAACCACATCACAATCTTTGCCTTGATCCACATCACAATCTTTGCCCTGATCCACATCACAATCTTTGCCTTGATCCACATCACAATCTTTGCCCTGAACCACATCACAATCTTTGCCTTGATCCACATCACATCTTTGCCCTGAACCACATCACAATCTTTGCCTTGATCCACATCACAATCTTTGCCTTGAACCACATCACAATCTTTGCCTTGATCCACATCACAATCTTTGCCTTGAACCACATCACAATCTTTGCCTTGATCCACATCACAATCTTTGCCTTGATCCACATCACAATCTTTGCCCTGAACCACATCACAATCTTTGCCTGAACCACATCACAATCTTTGCCCTGAACCACATCACAATCTTTGCCCTGAACCACATCACAATCTTTGCCCTGAACCACATCACAATCTTTGCCTTGATCCACATCACAATCTTTGCCTTGATCCACATCACAACCTTTGTACCGTCAGCATTGGCTTGTCATCTCTTTCCCCGATTACTGTGTTGATATCAAACGCTCTTCCTCTATCCCGGTGGATTTCAAGCATCATTAGCGAGGTTTACAGAGCTTAGGGACAAGCGGCTTGACTCTACCAGGCCCGGCACCAGTGAACTATGTGTCCGAGTCTCTTTGACAACCTTTCACCACAACTTCTCCATTTCAGACATTTTGAACACCACCTACTGGTGCTTCTCTAAAACGTTCATCTCCTTCTGCCTCTGGGACAACTCCTGAACACACGAAGATGGGTCCCACAGCATCACCTCCATTGTTTACGCCCAACGGTGTCGTCTCTGCTTCCAACCAATAACAGTTATCATCACCTACTTTCCAGATAGTGCCTCTCTGCACCTGTAAGATATGGTAAAGCATTATATATAATCTGGGGATTTTCTTTCAAATTCTTTTTTTTTTTAAAATACTATATCTTAACAAAATTATTGGCCTGCCAACCATTTTACCTCCCACGCAAACATCTTTTAACCACACACCAAAGAGACATTCTCACCAAAACAGGTATGATAGGGCTTACAGCACCGAAACATCTTTACCACCGTCAGAATATTATACCTCCGCATACAGAGTACTTTAATTTTAAAACAGATTTAAATAAAACCCCGATATTATAATAAAATATTATATAATACATAAATATTATAATACAATATCAAAATATATATTGATAATAACAACTAAATTTTAACAAACTAAAAGTATTATAACTACAACAAACTGTATACATAACACTACAGTAGTTATTACCTCCAAAACCAAAAATTTATGCCTCAAACAACAGAAATATTATAATCACGAACAAACCAAATATTATACACAACACAAAATATTTACATCAAACCTATTCTATACAAAACTATAACAAACAGTATTATAAAAAAAACAAGAATTTAATATTCAAAAAGATCTTACACACTACAAACAACAGTACTTTACACACAAAACAGTATTATACAATAAAACAATCTTATCACACACACAAATACTTATACAAATAGACTTATCACACCACACAACGAGATATACTTATCCACACAAACGATTCTTTCACACACAACAGATATACAACATACAACACACAGATACTTAACACCACCACACACACAGATACTAACACTCACACACACAAACTTATACACACCACACACACACACGAACTATTACCTAAACACGTTCTTTCTCTCTCACACACCCTGAACTACATGCCCACCATCACTCATGTTTTACACTCACAAAACACAGATAACGTTTCCTCACAGACAGTTCTATATACATCCAAAGCACATCCAAAACAGTAACATTATACTAACACACAGATATTTTAATCAAAGCATTTTACTAAACATAAATATAACATCCAAAAGAATTATACCTACACAAGTACATTATACACTCACAACCACAAGAACATATACACACCATCACACACCACACCAACACAACAACATACTTATCCTCCACAACAAACTTACATCACACACACACACCACACCAACTTACTCAACAACAGTCACAGTCACTTAACACACACACATCACACATAGATACTGTTCATCCACTCAAGATACTTTACTACAACACACGAACTATTCACCACACACACACACACAGATACATAAACACACACACAATATTATTCACTAACATCAAATAACACTAACACAACCACAAAGATTTATACACCACAAACACACAGTATTATATACACAAACAGTCTTTACCAAAACACAACAGATATTTACTAACACAACACACACAGATATTATACATTTCACACACACAGAGATACTTTACACTCAACAATGATACTTATACACACACACACACAAAGATAGCTTATACACTACACACACACAACACACAGAATATAACAAACACTCTTATCACACCACCATCTACACAAACCGATATTTATACACAACCACAGTATAACACCACTACTCCAACTCGAAGAGTACTTATATCACAACGTATTTTACACTCACATAACACATCAGAACTTAATACCAAACACCAGATAATTATAACCAACCACAAGATACAACAAACTAAGATCTTATACACACACAACACAAATACTTATACATCATCAACACACAAGAATACTTATAACACAACACAACAATACTACACACACACACAGATACTAACACACACAAAACACAACAGATACTATACACACACACACACAGATACTTATACACCACACACACAGATACTTATACACACACACACACAGAACTTATACACCCACACACAATTATAACCACAACACACAGATACTTTACACCACAAACACACACACACACAGATATTATACACCACACACACACAATATTATAACCACAAACAAGATACTTATAACACCACACACAAGATAAAAAAACACACACACAGATACTTATACACCACCACCAAAGATACTATACACCACACCACAGTATTATACAACACACAAACAGATACTTATAACCACACACACACATACTTATACACACACACACAGATACTAAACACACACACACAGATACTTATACACACACACAAAGATACTTATACACCACACCACAATATTATAACTCCACACACAAATTATACACACAACGAGATATAACCACAACACAAATATTTAACACACACACAAGATACTTACACACACACACACACAGATACTATAACACACACACACAAACTTTACCCACACACACACAAATACTTAACACACACACACAGTACTTATCACCACACAACACCCACAGATACTTAACACACAACACCACAATTATACACACACACACAAGATACTTATACACCCCAACACACAGATACTTATACACACACACACAAGACATACATACACCAATATATACACCACAACACAACACACACAAACACAAGATACTTATACACACAACACCACACACAACACCACCAAAGATATTACACCAACACAAGTAACCACACACAGATACTTATAACACACAACAAAACTTATACACACAACAATACTTATACACAAAAAAGATACTTAACACACACACATACACACACAATACTTATACTCACAATACTACACCAAGATACTTATAATACACAACAACACACAAGATATTATACACACACAACACCACGAGATATTATACATCACACAGACACACCCACAAGATACTTATACACCCCCGACACACACACAAGATATTACACACACACAGAAAACACACACAGATACTTATACACAACCACACACAGATACTTATACACACACACACAGATACTTAACACCACAACACACACACAAGATACTTATACACCACACAACAATACTAACACACACACAGCTTATAACACACACACACAAAAGATACTTATACACACACAACACACAACAAGAGATACTTTATAACACACAACACAAATATTAACACACACACCACAGAGATACTTACCACAAAACACACACACAAGATATTATACCACCAAAAAAGATACTTATACACACAACACACACAGATATTATCACAACACACAATATAACACACAACACACACAATACTTATACACAACACAACACAACACACACAACTATACACTCACACACACACAGATACTTATACACAAACACACACACAATACTTAACACAACACACAAAAACTAAATACACACACACACACCACACACAATACTATACACACACACACACACAGATATTATACACACACACAACACAACAATAACATCACACAACAACAACAACACCAACACACAACACAAAACTTATACACACCACACAAGATATACACAACACAATACTATACACACACAAACTATACACACACACACAGATATTAATCACACATAACACAACACAACACACACAACACAGATACTTTACACACACCACACACACAGATACTTATCCAACACACACACAAATATTATACACACACACACAGATATTATACACACACACACAGATAGTATTATACACAACACACAACTAACACCCACAACAATCTTATACACCACACACACAAAATACTATACACACAAACACACACACAAATAAAACACACACACAGAATTATACACACATTCACACACACAACACCACACACAATACTTATACATTCACACAAGACACACACACAACGATACTTATACATTCACACAACACACACACAAAATACTTTATTACAATTCACACAGCACACACCACCACAGAGATACTTATACATTCACACACACACACACACAGATACTTATACATTCACACACACACAGATACTTATACATTCACACACAAAACAGATACTTATTAACATTCACACACAGACACCTACATTAAACACAGATACTTATACATTCACACACACACACAGATACTTATACATTCAACAACACAGAACTATACACACACACAGATATCTTATACATTCACACACAGACACACACACAGATACTTATACATTCACACAGATACACACACACAGATACTTATACATTCACACACACACACAGATACTTATACATTCACACACACACAGATACTTATACATTCACACACACACACACAGAGATACTTATACATTCACACACACACACACAGAGATACTTATATATTCACACAGACACACACAGAGAGATACTTATACATTCACACACACAGAGATACTTATACATTCACACACAGAGAGATACTTATACATTCCACCACACACAAGAGATACTTATACATTCAACACACAAGAGATACTTATACATTCACACACTCAACACATACAGAGATACTTATACATTCCACACACACACACACAGAGTATACTTATACATTCACACACACACACACAGCAGAGTACTTATACATTCACACAGCACACACACACAGAGATACTTATACATTCACACACAGCACACACACAGATACTTATACATTCACACACACACACACAGATACTTATACATTCACACACACCACACACAGATACTTATACATTCACACACACACACACAGAGATACTTATACATCACACACACAAACACAGATACTTATACATACACACACACACCACACACAGATACTTATACATTCACACACACACACACACACAGATACTTATACATTCACACACACACACACACAGAGATACTTATACATTCACACAACACACACACACAGAATACTTATACATTCACACACACAGAGATACTTATAAATTCACACAGACACACACACACACAGATACTTATATATTCACACAGACACACACACACAGATACTTATACATTCACAACAGACACACACACACAATACTTATACATTCACACACACACACACAGATACTTATACATTCACACACACACACACAGATACTTATACATTCACACACACACAGAGATACTTATACACACACACAGATACTTATACATTCACACACACACAGAACGATACATTCACACATACACAGAGATACTTATACATTCACACAGATACTTATACATTCACACAGACACACCCCACAGATACTTATACATTCACACACACACAGAGATACTTATACATTCACACACACACGACACAGATACTTATACATTCACACACACACACAACACTACACACAGATACTTATACATTCACACACACACACAGATACTTATACATTCACACACACACACACAACAGATACTTATACATTACACACACACACACACAGATACTTATACAACACACA
>JAPXFY010000033.1:34878234-34883234 GCA_030674185.1 Monoplex corrugatus
GCCTAATTGAAAGGGTATGGTCAGAAACTCCTTAGCAACAAGCATTAAATATCAACCAAATCAGCTGAAATTCCATACTTCCCTTGTTTACTTAATTGTCCATCCATCGAAAACAACAAAAAGAAAAATAAATTTAAGAAAAGCGTACTTTAATCACCAAAATGGGGCGATTGGGCAGCTTTCAGCGGCCAGATAGTAGCACTTACCACACATTAAAACACACACAGAAATTATACTTACAGATTAAATTTGACTTTATTGTGTTAGGACATGGTGTGAAAGTGGTTATAGAGCATGAAAATGCAGAAAACTCAAAATTGACAAAATTGTCCCTGTTCAGAGTTTTCAGCCCACAGCAGCAGAAGGCCTCACCCGACTTATTGTACCTTTAGTCAGAGTGGGTCACATATGCAGACAGAATCTCAAACCTGCATGCTAACCATCCTGTAAGTCATGTCACAAGCTGCTTTGAGAAAACATGAAAACACCCCACCAAAGACGCAGACTATACAACAACTTAGTGGAATGTGACCAGCTCGATTAACACCTTGAGTTCTCCATGTTCCACTAAAACGTCTGATTATGCGTCACACTTAATGAGCCCAACCGAATTTGGAGAATATTGTAAACAAGAACAATTTATATGTCATGGCCTTATCCTCCAAATGTATGGATTCACACAACTCCTCAATGTCCACATTTTCCATCAAAACTTGATAATCATTCATCTAGAAAATTGCTAAAATAAATATTTTGATAACAGATAGACACATAACCCCCCACCCACCCTCTGATTTTATAAAATAATCTTTTTTTTTTTTTTGGTGGCAAGAGAGACTAAAGAGATATCCATGGTTATGTCAAATAACAGGCAAACATTTAGCCACAATGCACAGCACCAAATAAAAAACAACATAACAGTACAACAAAAGACAGCTGCAAACCAAACAGGATCATGGAGATCTAACAAACATATGTACATTAAATTACACAAACGAATGTATCAGAAATAAAACTAAGCTAAACCATATAACGAACAAGGTGGCCGATCTAATCTAACAACTTCCTTTTAAACATAAATGAACATCAAAAGGAAAAATTCTTTGTTTCTAACATCCACTCTTCTCATTGCAAAACTCTGTGCAGTTTAAAAACTAAACAGCACGAACTTAAAATGACCAGTATTACGACATAATGAACACAATGCTTCAGAGGTATGTATAAAAAAAATTATTAAAATAATAAATAAGAAAAGGGAGATGAAAAAGGAAAACAATGGCAAACCCACAGGTTATGTCCAAGTCAAAGCCTGACAATGTCACCAGTCCTTCTTGTCATGCGTATCTGCTGCTTTGCCATGTTTTCATCTCCCTTTAAGGCTTTGATTTGGACACTATGACTACATACAGGACACTGTGACTTAACACAGAACTCTACAACTAACTACAGGACACTGTGACTAAATATGGTCTTTGGGACTAAACACAGGTTATTGTGACTTAATGCAGGATCACTGACGAAATACGGTTCGTAACGCACAAAGTCTTTAAATAGAAGCATGTCTTTTTCTACGATATGAAATGAAATGTTGCAGTATTGGAAAGATGGAACAAGTTTGTGAAAATCTGAGGAAGCAACGTCTGACACAAGAGGAAGAACCAATACTTGTACGTAAAAGCCTTGTTCAACAATTCTACATGGTTACATATGACCCATTTAAGGCACTGGGTTATGTCCATTTATATTTGAAGGCACATGAAATTTGCAGAAATAAATGCAATCTAAACAAACGATGAAGTGTACTTTGATACCGATGAAGAACAAAAGTTGTTTCAGGCAATGTTATTTTAAATTTTCTCTTCAATATGCATTTACGAATATATTACAGTTCTGCCTCAGGGTAACAGAACACTTTCAAATCTACATTTTTTATGTTTTAATGCTTGGTCAAGATGTGGTTTTATCAGAGACTACTACGTGTCAAATGGACAGACAGAAGAACTAATTAAAAGTGTCCCGGAAGAACTTAATACCACCAGAAAACTACTAGCAGACATCAACAAGAAAAGACTAAAATACATTGGCCATGTGTCACGCAACAAGAACACGGATCTCATGGCAACCATCTTTCAAGGTAAAAACAGTGGCAAAAAGGAAGACCAGAGCAAAAACTGAGGGGTCACATGCAACATGTACTAAGCGTACATTCAAGAACCAATGGCATAACAGGATTCATTCCAGGCAAGTCTGTCAATAAACAACAATACACGCAGAAAATTAACCCTTTCACTCCTCCGCCCTATCCACCAGCTGCAAAAACTTAACCCTTCCACTCCCTCATTCCACTTTCTCTCTCTCACCCTATCCACCAGCTTCCTACAGGAAGTCACAGGGTTAAGTTTTTGCTTTTGCTGTCATGGCTGACAATGCAGGATGCTGGCAGACAGACAGAGGGAATCAAAGGGTTAAAAAGAGAGACAAACCAAGGAAGTGGAGCTGCACTGAGACAACAGATTTTCTCTTTGGAAAGCGACCCACCTGTCATACAGAAAATCATTACACTGTGTCTTGACAAGAACACCAGCAACACCAGTACACAAGTCACCCATTGTCACCAGATCACTGATAAGATGCATTCTGCACAATATCAACCCCTTGAGTGCCGACGTTTTTTGACATTCTGTGTGCTGGGGAAAAATGTTGCATCACTACCATGTACAATAAAACAACTGTTGCTTCTATATTTGTGGGAATCTATGCAAGAAATTACACAAAATGGTGCATTAGGCATGACTAAATGTATTTTCAGATGATTTATTTAGTAATTTCTTGAAATTACTGCATACCTGTAATATTTTGTGGAAATTCCCATAAAAAAATCTCATAACACTCACGATAGAAACAAAACACAAAAAAACCTAAGGAAAAAATACGAGATATGACCCTCCTGACAAAATCTAAAAGTTTTCAGACTTTGGCTGACCACTTACTGACAGACCACTGACAGCTGACGAGCTACAAAGAGCCGCAGTGTTCTAGTGCACTAAATGGCTTGACCTGGTCAAGTTGTCTGCTGCCGCCGCAAATTTTACATTTATATGCACCACAGAAGGCTCTGACAGCTCCGTAAATTTTATGTTGACAGTACTTATGGGGTTAATATCAATCTGATTTCTCTACTGTAAAAATTGATGGAGGTATGGTGTTTTAAAGTCTGTAAAGGCAGAATTGGACATTTTGAGAAACAAGCTTCAAAGATCTTGATCACAGAACTGATTCACCCTTCGACTCCCGCACCCTATCCACCAACTGTACAAAACTTAACCCTTCGACTCCCGCACCCTATCCACCAACTGTAAAAAAATTCACCCTTTGACTCCCGCACCCTATCCACCTGTTCACCTGTCAGCAACACATCATTCTTGATGGTAGCCGCTGATGCATGCCCCGTCAGCTGTCTCCATCCCCTTGTGTCCACATCCTATCCACCAAGTGTCAAAAAACTTAACCCTTTGACTCCCTCACCCTATCCACCAGCTTTTTGCAGGAAGCTGGTGAATAGAATGCAAGAACTATACAGTTAAGTCTTCTCTTTGGTAGCATGATTGACAATGCAGGATACTGGTGGACAGGGTGTGGGAGTCAAAGGGTTAACATTCCTCAGTAACCAGTCTAAATCTCAACAAACCTTGGAAGCAACCCTGTATATGTTCTGTCTTGTCTATGTGTGTGTGTTTGGTCAGTTCAAGAATAAAAGACTATGTCAATCTTGAACATAAGACCAATATATTGTATTATTTCTCTCCTCTCTCAGAGTTGTGTGTAGGGTAGTTGCAGAGTATAAAGGTAGGCTTGGGCGCTCCTTTTTTGAGGAGTGTTCTGAGCTTACGGTTTTTGTGCTTTGTATCTGCTTCTATGCTAGCTGAATGGGTAGCGCAAATTATATTAGATTTGAGAAGTTCAACAACATGGGAGATAATTTCTACGTGACTCTCAAGAGTTATGTCCTTTGGTTGATATTATAAAAATTCTCCCTGCTTCCCTCTTATTTCTTTGGTATTACCTATATGCCTTGGAAGCAACCCTGTATATGTTCTGTCTTGTCTATGTGTGTGTGTTTGGTCAGTTCAAGAATAAAAGACTATGTCAATCTTGAACATAAGACCAATATATTGTATTATTTCTCTCCTCTCTCATAGTTGTGTGTAGGATAGTTGCAGAGTATAAAGGTAGGCTTGGGCGCTCCTTTTTTGAGGAGTGTTCTGTGCTTACGGTTTTTGTGCTTTGTATCTGCTTCTATGCTAGCTGAATGGGTAGCGCAAACTATGTTAGATTTGAGAAGTTCAACAACATGGGAGATAATTTCTACGTGACTCTCAAGAGTTATGTCCTTTGGTTGATATTAAACCTACTAAAACTTTGATATCAGATCAAATACAGTTTGTATATTTCAATCAACTTTGATGTCTTTAGCCGCTTTGGTTTTAGCTATTAAATTTGTATGATGTATAGACATGAAAAACATGACAGTAAACATTGAAATTATCTTGTTTTTATCATCAAAATTAATTTTTTTAAAAATATATAGAACAGACAGTTATGCACCCCAAACTGCAAAAATCCCAATTTCCACATCTGACCCAGGTCACTATTCTGGGTTTATACCACAACTCAGTGATTTATCAGTTATTTTGTCTGAAAGGGTCACATATTATAATCATACATTAGTATAATCTTTATATGAATTAACCAACTGAGCTATCCCATTGCAATATTGCTTCGATGACACAGACTTCAATTCTGCTAACAAAGAGAAGTAACGTCTCCGATCTTTGTTCAACTGTCACATGATCCTTCACAAGCATGGCAAGAAAAGCAAATCACACAAGGCTTCAAGAAATGAACTAAGACTATATTCATCAAAACGATATTCTAAATTTCACCACAAAGGCGTATATTCATCAAAAGATACTTCAAAGTTCTTCCATATAGTCATCAAA
>JAPXFY010000033.1:34888234-34918234 GCA_030674185.1 Monoplex corrugatus
TCCAGCTTTGCTGGTAACACAGCATTGACACAACACAGGAGAGTAGCAGATACCGGTTTTAAGCCTAGGCTTTTTTGGCGTAGAGCCAGGCGCCAGGGGTTACTATCAACGTATGATGGTATGGTATGGTATGTAGGTATGGGTAGGTATGGTATGGTATGTAGGTATGTATGGTATGGTATGGTATGGTATGGTATGGTATGTGTATGGTATGGTTGGTATGGTATGTATGGTATGGTATGGTATGGTATGGTAGTGGTATGGTATGGTATATGGTAGGTATGTATGATGTATATGTTGGTATGGTATAGGGTATATATGTTGGTATGGTATGGTAGGGTATGATTGGTATGGTATGGTATGGTTATGGTATGTTGATGGTATGGTTATGGTATGGTATGGTATGGTATGGTATGGTATGTTGGTATGTATTGCTGTATGTATGTATGGTACGGTATGATACGTATCGGGTTACTGTACTATACTGTTTGAGATGGACACGATATGTTATATTGGAATGGCAGTGGTATGGTATGATTGTATTGTATTGTATTGTATTGTATGGTATGGTATGGTATTGTATTGGATCGCATCATATTAGATTGCATTGCATTGTAATGTAAACAGCCTAAAATGAAAGAACTGTGCACTGCAAAACTACACACCACAGAGGTCAAAAGTGAGGTCCTCGGTGGACGTATATCTCTGTCTCCCATGTAGAAGTGTGGGAAAAGGACAGCCGCCGCTTTTCTCATGATGTCCATGCTTTTGTCTGTAACATACGCACTGTCAGTGAGGCAGAGACAGCAAGACAATATTATCAATGATAATAATTATATAAGTGATTTATTGCTATAATTATTATTATATTATTATTATCATTATTATTACTATTATTATCATTAAGGCCAACATCATCAGTTGTGTGGTATCAACACCACCAGCTAGGAAGACACTACTGGGAAGCTACTCTGGCTTATCGGCATTTTGATGGTACCTTGCCTATCTACTCTCTTCTGTGCTTGAAACACACAGGCCTGAACGCAGTCTTAGGTCAAGCAACCAGAAGCTTCAGGCAAAATCAAAATCAAAATACAAAACCATAGACACCGAGCCTTCCATTCCCAGGCCCCACTTGTCTGGAACGATCTGCCTTTTTCTCTCCGCTGTTCATCATCTCTCTCTTCTTTCAAGGCGAGCCTCAAAACTCCATCTTTTTGACAAATACTACCAGTAATGAAACATGATTTTTGATCTTTCTGATTCAGTAATGTATATAAAAGTTCTTGCTTGCAACAGATGCGGTAGTGTGTGTGTTTGTGGGGGGGGGGGGGGGGAGGGACTAGGAGTGGGAGTTAGTATCATTGACCACTAGGCATAGGCTGCTTGGGAAAAAGGAACTAATTAATGTAAAGCGCAGTGAGTCTTTCCCTATGTGTGGGAGAATACCGCTATATAAAAGTGAGTTATTAATATATTATTATCATCATATTATTATATTATTATTATTATGTATGGGGTGTGTTCGTCGTCGCGTTCGTCGTCGTCGTCATCATCTGATGATCATCATCATTATTATTATTATTATCATCATCATAATTATTATCATTATTATCATAATAGTAATCAGAATGATAAACACAACTTTCAGACAAACTTACTGGGGTGAGTTTTACATCATTTCATCACAATAATGATCATTTGCATTTACTATTTCCCCTAGGTGCTCACAATTTCAAAGTCTTATTGTTTAAACCTTGTGAATATAATAGAAATAGAAAGCAAAAGTAAAGGGTTGGAGCTAAATAGCAAGAAGACTGAAGTCATGGTGATCAGTGAAAAACATGAAATCCCCTCATGCAAAATAACAGCAAACGGCACAACCTTGAGACAGGTTGATAAGTTTAAATATCTGGAAACGGTCATCTCACCAGACGGCAGATGCACATCAGAAATAGCCAGCAGAATCGGCCAAACCAAAACAGCATTCATTAAGATGAAAAGCATTCTGACCAACAAATGCCTATCAATTAACATCAGGAAGAGAGTTCTTGAATGTTATATAGAACCAATACTGTTATACAGGTTGTGAGGCACGGGCAGTCAACAAACAAAGCCAGAACAAGATTGAGGCAGCCGAGATGTGGTTTGTAAGAAGAATGTTCAGAGTTCCTTGGACAGCAAAGAAAACAAACGAGACAGTCTTGATGGAGGCAGACACAAGATCATTCATAAGGAAGATTAGGAAAAGAGGCAACATTTAAAGGCCATTTTATGAGGAAAGGAGAACTGGAGCACCTGGTCACAACAGGAAAGCTGGAGGGAAAGAGAGCACCAGGTAGACCCAGAGAAAAAATAGTGGACGGACTTGTAGAGTGGCTGAAGGCAGAGATGGTGGATGATGTGCTTGCGGCAACAAGGGATAGATGCATATGGAGGGCCATGGTCATCAATGCCATGTGGCAGGCACTTGATGATAATGATGATGACTGTTTAAAGCCCATCCCACTACACAGAACCATATCAGGGCTATAACCATTTCAACACGAATACAAAGAAATGCAGATTATAATGCGAATTACAGAGTCACCACTCACCACGAAATAACGTATCTTCAATCTGTTCAATCACAGAAGACGGACTGCCATACCCCTCCAGACTGCGATCTCTGGTGACCTGGTACGTCATCATTATCAGCTGCAGAGTTCCTCTCTCTCCTCCTGACTAAGACCCGCTGTCTCTGACAATACCTAGCAAAAGAAAAAATAATTTGTGTTGTTCTCCCCTCTCTGCTGTTTCTGATGATGTCTGAACATGCAAAAGAAACAACATGGTTCCTCTCTGATATATTGTTATTGTTATTGTTGTTGTTGTTTAAAGCCCGGCCAACCATGTAGAGCCATATCAGGGCTATAGCCGCTTCAAAACATACAAAACTTCAACAGGAAAAAAAAGAAAAAGAAAAGTAAGCACACATATCAATGCATTCATGCACATAATCTAAGGACATGCTCCCAGTGTTGACCACTCCGTCCAATTTATCACACGGGGGATTTAAAAAACACACCTGAATACAAATTTAAGCACACATAAAAAAATGGGCATAAATTACCTGAAATTGCTTCCGCATATCTCACTCCCCTAGAGCCAAAAATGCACTTAACACATGTACCCAATTGTCAATCCCAAGAAAAAGTATGTAAGACTTTATGGAACACATACAGGTGAATGGACCAGCAAGGCAAAAAATGATAGGAAGAAATGACAGAAAACAAAGGAACAAGACAGAAACAAAGAGAGTGACAGAAAAGAGGAAATTTCTAGCACTGAATTTCCAGAAGGTGGGGATACTATTTATACTGAAAGAGCCCCTGGCATCCCCACAGGGAAGTTCCTCTCTGTTCACAGTCTGATAAATATTTGAACAAAACAAAAGAAACAAACCAACTCCTCTCGGGTAAAGAAAGCAGCTGATGAAGATCCATACAATTCAGTTTGTGAAATATACAAAACTTACAATGTTTTATATGGAAACGTTGAACAGATCCTGCAGAATGACCTTGAGATGAGGAAAGTGGCCGCAAGAGGCACACCTCATTTTCTGACAGAAAATTTATTGGATTATCATGGATTGCATTAAGGAATCTATCGATTCCATACATCATTGTCTGCCGCCCTGTTACAGTGGGTGTCATTCACTTTACAAGAACACCATGTTATCTATAATTGGTGTTGAACAACCTTGGCTGATAGTGGTGGTTGTCAATCTGATTGTGTGCTTGCATGTCTTAGTATCTCTTCCTCATCCATTTTCTTTTTAAATGTAAGTTGGTCTATGTGCTAATATCAATACCATACAAAATAAAGTTTCATTTTATTCAATTCTTTTTGCACACAATTTAGATCCTTGCTTAGTTAACAAGTCAACAAGAAACACCACAACAGTGTGGATGGGACACAGAGCACCAATGCCTTGCCACTCTTGGAACATTCACCTCCCAAGCTCCCGACGCCAATCAACATCGTTTCTTCAAGCAAAGGGGGCTGTCCATGCGTTGCATGACCCATTCGGATCCAGTCATCAGTTACCTTGTTTACAAACTGAATGGCAAGGTGGGGAGATGACAAACCCCGGGACATAGCCACACAACATGCACCAACCAGGTCCAGCCCAGCCACCGGACCAAGAGAGAATGGAAGACCCCTCTCTCGCCCCACTCTGGTCCTTGGCAGCCCGCCCTGCCACCAGCTCGCATACCTGCTGGCTCCTTTCCCCTTACTATAATCTCGACACTTAGCAGTCGGAAGCTCCCAACATAGTCTTACTTCAACCACAAGGGTTGTTTGAACGGCCGCGAAAGTGGCTACACATGATGCTCCAGACACAACCCATTTTGCTGTTCAGCCAGGTCCGACATACCCGAACAGGATCCCAAGTTTGCTGTCTTTCCGAACAGCCAACAGGTCTTTTCCGGTGGTCATCAGGCCTGATTCCCTGAAGTCAGTGGCCAAGCACAAGCCGATTTTTTTTTTTTTGCACACAATTTAGACCCTTGCTTAGCTATGTGCTGTTCATTACATGTCAGTTCTTCTCTCCTTCTTTTCCGTGGTATTCCAGAAGGGTTCATTCTGGAATAAAGCCCACTCCAAAAGTATCATGAAACAATGTTCACAACACTTAAACAAAAAAATCTACCCACCTTCTTTAGAGATCCATCTTTAATCGTTTTTTCCAGCTTGAAGTTGTTGAGAAAGTCGTCCCCGATGTACAGTCCACAAAACAGTCGTATGGCATTCAAGATGTCGTTCTTCATATCATCATGCTGGAAATTCAGACCCTCGCTGTTCGTATCATCATGCTGAGAATTCAGGTTCCCTCGAAGTGGCTTCGCCATGCCAAAATCCAGAATTTTGAGTGTCATAGTATCTTTCGTGATCACAACGTTTCCACCTGTGAGCAAAAATTCAATCCAGTAAAACTTTGGGAAAAACATGTTGTTACCTTGAGATTTTGCAATCATTTGTTTTCAGTTTCATTTTGAGATTTCCGTTAAACTCATAGCATGAACGTTTGAATCCTGGTTTTACCATTAAAAGCAATGAAGACGTCTCTTACCTTTGTAGTCCATTCATACATGGGACATGTTTGCATACTTTTAAGATAACAGATAACAAGATAACAAGATTTTATTTCAGCCCAGTGCACAGACACAAGGAAAATGTTTTGGCTATACATACAATCACACTCACAACAAATTACAATATTCAACATCATAAAAGACAAATTCATCGGTCATCCACGGAATCGAAGAAACACACGCACACAACACACACACACTCTCACGCCAATGCGCCCAAATCCGAGCCACCTTAGCTGGCCACTAATTGTTGGTTCTGCCCTGCCAGCTAATTAATAGCGCGCATCTGTCCTTCTTGTCTTCCAACTAGGTGGTCGAGTTCAAACCTGCTCATTCACTGCCTGGTGGAAAACAGTTGGAGATTTTGCCTATCTCCTGTACCGCACTACTGTATGTCTATTAAGAACAGTTGTTTTTTAAACTTTGCTAAGAAAATATTGTCTTCACCTAGCTGATAGACAGCTGAGCATATGGGCACTGACCACATATTTGATACAACCAGACGCGTTCTGATTCTATTTTCGTGTTTTGTTCTGGTTCCTGTTTGCTTGAATGTGGGTGGTCGTGCTTGTTTTGGCTTTCTGACGAATTTAGTCTACAGGTCTACCACTATCTCTATACACTGAGCGAAAAAACTAATGTAACGCTGGTAATTATATCAACAGGAGAAGACAACTCATACCATGCAGATCGCGATGGGTCCAGTTTTTGTCATGCATCTCCTTCACCGCGCTCAGCAGACCATGAAAAACGCACAGTGAAAATGGTCGTGCCAGCTCTGGGTTGTTCTGTCTCAGGTTCTGCATGTGTTCGTTGATAATGTCATCCAACCTCACTCCTGTCGACAACAAACTTTATAGAAAGGTCATCACTGATGTCGATGATGAAGCCATTTCTATACCAACGAACATGATTCAAATGATGAGTGATTGCATGTCTTCTTTGATATTGGTTTTATGCTGAAATGAAAACAACAACAAAATTCAACTGAAAACAACATGATATCAAAGTCCTGTCCCTGTGTATCTAGTGGTTGTGAAGGTTCGTCAGTGATGATGTCTTCTTTTTCTTCAATGTTCTTGGGCTATATTCCATACACACCCACATCTATCTACCTCTCTGTCTGTCTGTCTACCTACCTGCTTGCTTGTCTATCTATACACACACGTCAGTTTTTATGTGCACGGCTGTTTTCTAAGTAGCACCAAATGCACTCAATCTATCAATCTGTTTGTTTGCGTGCCTGCTTGCCTGTCTGTCTGTCTATACACACAAGTCAGTTTATATGTGCATGACTGTTTTTTAAGCAGCACCAAATGCACTCAATCTATCAATCCGTCTGCCTGCCTGCTTGCTGTCTGTCTGTCTGCCTGCCTGCCTGCCTGCCTGCCTGTCTGTCTGTGTCTGTTTGTCTGTCGCTTATACACACAAGTCAGTTTATATGTGCACGGTTGTTTTTTAAGCAGCACCAAATGCACTCAATCTATCAATCCGTCTGCCTGCCTGCTTGCCTGTCTGTCTGTCTGCCTGTCTATTTTATCTATCAGCATACACCATCTAACTATACACACAACTCTGCTTTTACAAGCATGGCTTTTTTTAACTCACTCGCTACATACGATTATGCCCCTTCCCGTTCCCCTGATATGCACCATTTGTATTGATTATGAGAAAAATTCTTGTACAAACAAATGAAAACAGAGAGTTTTGAAATTTGGCAGGTCATATATTAAAAGACTGGTGTACAAAATGCTGAAATTTCAACTGTCTAACCCTCATGGTTGCTGAGTAATGGTACAAATAAAATTAGATAAATTTTCAGGTGAAAAATGTCTTACAGAATAAAAGTCAGGTCAATACATCAGTTCCTACAGTCACATTTTGAATGAAATTTCATAAAATCCAACATGCACACACTCCACATGCACTAAAGGAAAAGATTGTGTTGAACAGCGCTGAGTTGTTGAGTACTGTTCAGCCATTTGCTTTTAAGTCATGTGCTTCGCTGCAGAGATAGTGGGTTGTGAACTTTGCACTGTCCACACACCAACTGCGTAGTACAGTGACCTCATGGCCTAAACAAGGCTAGGAATGACCAAAGAATCTATTTCTGGCTATTAGTTTCGGTTAACGGAAATACTGAAAGCCCCGCGAATTTTCAAACCTCAAGTCGGATTTCTCCAACGCTCGTAGACAAGCATTCTTGAGACATGATCGGGAAATCCTGACACTAGTTGCTTAGAACAAATTCTTAAAATAGTGTACTAACCATGTTCAATCTTTTCCATGTGAAATGTGATCTTGTTCCCCTCACGACAGAAGATGTATAAGCTAGGAAACGATTCCGATTCACCAAGATCGACCCATGCACGGACTTCGTCGGTGCTGAACTCTGAAATCATCATCTGAAACACAGTGCCTTCAAGTCACAAAGAGAAGTTGTTGTCATTGCTGTTGTTATTGTTGTTTAAGACCAGCGTGAAGGCTAGGCCAGTTCCAGTGCTATACATTTTCACAAAATACAAAAACTCATCACTGGAAAAGTAAGATAGAAAAAATTTTTATGCACACATATACACAATGTCCATTGTTAAAATAGCAGGTTTGTTCTGGGCATATGGTGGCGTAGAAAAGATGTCAAAAACAAAATGGTGAATACAATGGTAGCATCCCAGTGCATTGTCTTAAAAAAAACATTTCTAGTGTAACACAAAGCTAACCTTCTCTGAGTGATCCAATGACCTTAAAAAAAATCATTTGCTTGGGTAGGATGGAACATAACAGAAGAAACTAATAGTGTTTACAGTATTTTGTACAGGCGTCTCACTTGCCATCATATTCATTGTCCTTAGATCACACTATGAGTATTTTCTCGCACTGAGTGTCCCTCTTCCCCAGCATGTCACCAGGCTCAAACTGTTTGCCTTCTGGTGTTAGCCCATGATAGGACGTTCTCCTGCCTAGCAAAGAGAACAGGATAAGAAATAGCCATCAGCCTGTTGGACTTTTTTGTCACCTCCGCAATGCTTACGTTTTTGTCTTAGGGCAAAAAAAGGGAAAGCAAACAAAAATCACCTCAGGGCACAATGTTTGCCAACACTAAAACTCCCTGTCCTCACTGTCACTCACCTGCTGCACGTGCAACAGGGTATCGCGTTATGGTCACTGCACATCTTCCACCACCTCCTTCACAGCCGCTCTACATCTTCTTTTTCTTCAATCTTTTTTAATTTCAAGTCAATGTTGCTTAAAATTTCCTGCAACTCAGATTGAGGTATCCACAATTCCTTTTTGACACTGATTTTTCCTTGAAAGATGATGCCAAGGTCCATGTTTCTTGTACCGTGACACATGGCCAATGTATCTTAATCTTCTCTTGTTGATGTCTGCTAGCAGTTTTCTGGTGGTATCAAGTTCTTCCAGGACACAAGCAAAACGAAGGATAAGAATAAACATCAGCTTTGGACATTTTTTGTACACCCCCAATGGACTAGTTTCAGTTTCAGTTTCTCAAGATGACGTCTCCGCGCTCAGAATGAATTCCATATGCACTCAATTTCAGTTTCAGTTTCTAAAGATGACGTCTCCGTGCTCAGAATGAATTCCATATGCACTAACATCACAGGTGCCATGTGTATGGTGATCATGGCACAAGCTTATGCCTCATAGACCATGAGCTGGCCAGTCCTGAGGCCTACCTGATATGTTTACTAGTCTATTTAACTGGTTTTTACAGCTACCGCTGGAATAATCTTGGTTACATGTAAATGACATGTGTATGTGTGTATCTTACCTTCAAAAAAGGAACATACATATAAAGTAAATTAATAATATATGATTAAAGGTCTGAATCAAACAAAAATAGCTAGTCTGTACAAACTCGTCTCACATGACAGAACCCTGCACCCCAGTCAACGCCCAAATGCTCAGCTGTCTAGCAAAAGGAAGGATTAGAATAAACATTAGCTTTGGAAGTTTTTTGTATGCCCCCAGTGGATTAACTCCAGCCTAGCAAAAGGAAAGATAAGATAAACACAAGCTTTGGACATTTTTCGTTTTACGTACAGATATAAATTAATAAGTCACAACCTAATCTGCTCGCATTTCTGTTTGAGCAAAATGACAAAAGCATACAAAAGTCTAAAAACCCATTCGTTGTTGTTTTTTACGTCAGAAGCATCAGTTACAGGGAAACTCACTGGGAACCGAAACTAGGGTATGTTTACAGCAGTTATTTACCTTAGACCGTTTGTGGCAATGTGAAACAAAGACAACAGTAGCCTTTTTTCAGCGCTACCCGCGACATGCGAATTTTGCAAATGGCGTCAAGGAAAGCAAGTCGAACCTCACAATTTTGTAAATATTTTGTGCTCTGGAGCAACTGTATGCAAAAAGTGACAACTACCAGTAATCTTTTGATTTAAATATCCATGGCGTGGAAATTATGTTCTGGACTTCATGTAAAACTGTTTCACAGTGTGTGTTCATATCCATCAAAAAAAAAATTCCCCCCTTTAGGTACCTATTAGGATACCTCATCATTTACAAGTAATGGAATACCACAAATAAGGTAAGATTATTTGTAAAGATCTAATCCTGGTCTTTCTGTATCACTCTACTTTGTTTGTCTACTTTATTTGATTGTTTTTCTATATTATTTTAAAATGTGCTAAAAATCCTGCAAATTGAGGGGGTGGAATGACCCTGAAAACTGCGACTCAATTGAGTTAAAAAGAATTGTACATGCCTCTGTGTATGTATTAGTTTGCAACTGTAACTGACAATGAATACAAACATGTACATGCCTCTGTGTATGTATTAGTTTGCAACTGTAACTGACAATGAATACAAACAGTCAGATATTAAAAAGAATTGTACCTACCTCTATGTATGTATCTGCTTATTTTCTGTCTCTGTCACAGCATCAGCTACAAAAGAACCTGTTCACCAATCTGACAATGGCTGACCTGGTGTACTAAAATGTCGTCCATAAGAATTCTGTCTGATGAGAGATCAGTTGCCATGGTGTAGTGGTTAGCTCAATGGACTACCAACTGGAAGGTTTTGGGTTCAAATCCCCACCAATCCCTTCAAAAATCATTGTGGGATTTTTCGACTCTAACCAGCTCCTACCCAGAGTTGGGCGTGCTATCAGCTCATAGGGAAGACTGGGACCACACTGTTGAGTTTCATCCACTTCACGAATGCGTCATTGAGGGTGTTGCTCAAATCTTCTGAGCAACACCATAGGTGTCTGTATCTCTCAGGCCTGGTTGAAACTAGGTTATACTATGATAATAAGTGTAGAGTACAGCCCTGTCACGCAGCCTCAATCCCAGATGGAACTCCATAGCATCATGGTTATCATCCTCATCGACATCATCATCATCGCATTGTAAAACTGTTCCACCTTCTGTGGCCATTAAAGATGGTGCAGAAAATGGGACGAAAAAAATTAGGCGAACATAAAGGTAACCTCCCTGAGTGCAATGATCCTAAAAAAACTAAAAATTCTGTTTGATGCTACTGTGAAATTCATCACTATTAACTTAGCCGAGATCAACCGATTTTCAAGATAATTAAATGGATTGAAAAGAGCAATTGCTGGTATGACATGACATCTTATATTATTTTTTGATCACTTCTTTTCTCTTTTCCTGTCTCACAGGCCCATTCACCTACATTTTCTCAAGAAACCTTGAGTATCGTTTCTCATACCCACTAGAGTCACAGTATGCAAAATCAGCAGTAACGTTTACGCTCTGTGGATCAACCCACTGGAAGAACATGACTTTATCCACCACAACCAACATGACCATGCTTCAAATGGATACTGATTATCGGAGACATGCAGAACCTGGAACACAAAACTAGACCTGGAGTTATCATCACCATCATCATGTGCCCTGCCACGTGGCATTGGCGATCATGGCCCTCCATACGAATATATCCCTTATCGCAGCAAGTACATCTCCCGCCCTCTCTGTCCTCAGCCACTCTGCAAGTCTGTCCGATATTTTCTCTCTGGGTCTACTTGGTACTCTCTTTCCTGTTGTGACCTGGTGCTCTTAATTTCTCTTTCCTCGTAAAATGTGCTACATATGTTGTTTGTCTTTTCTTAATTTTCTTTATTAATGATCTTCTTGTGTCTGCCTCCTTCAGGGCTTTCTCGTTTGTTTTCTTTGCTATAGATGGAATTCTCAACATTCTTTTTAGAAACCACATTTCAGTTGCCTCAATTTTGTTCTGACTCTGCGTGTTGACTGTCCACGCCTCAACCGTACAACAGAATCGGTTTAGACTAGGTGTATATACGCAATAAGGGAAAATAAAACACAAACCTTTGTTTTATCAAGTACAACTCCAGAAGGGGCACGGCTTCGTTTGATGGCGTCAATCATCTCCAAGGCGATTTCAACACGAAGGTTAACATCACTGGCATCTCGCCCCACCTGGATGGTGTTGGCTTTGGACTTGTCCACATGACTTAAGACTTTCGTTCTGTTGAAGAGAAAAAGGAAAAGAGACAGGCAGAGCGATGAGCATCAACAACATAACCATCATGAAGATATACACATTTCTTTTCTTTTCTCTCTCTCTCTCCTTTTTTTTTTTTTTTTTTTCCAATTTTCTTTTTTTTGTGTTTGTTTTTTGTTTTTGTTTTTTTCCTATTTTCTTTTTCCATGCCACACTAATGGCCACAGATGCCTTACCTTTCATTTTTCATTGTTTTAAGCAAACCCTTTCCTTTCATTTTTCATTGTTTTAAGCAGACCCTTTCCTTTCATTTTTCATTGTTTTAAGCAGACCCTTACCTTTCATTTTTCATTGTTTTAAGCAAACACTTATCTTTCATTTTTCATTGTTTTAAGCAGACCCTTATCTTCCATTTTTCATTGTTTTAAGCAGACCCTTATCTTCCATTTTTCATTGTTTTAAGCAAACCCCTATCTTTCATTTTTCATTGTTTTAAGCAGACCCTTACCTTTCATTTTTCATTGTTTTAAGCAAACCCTTATCTTCCATTTTTCATTGTTTTAAGCAAACCCCTATCTTTCATTTTTCATTGTTTTAAGCAGACCTTACCTTTCATTTTTCATTGTTTTAAGCAGACCCTTACCTTTCATTTTTCATTGTTTTAAGCAAACACTTACCTTTCATTTTTCATTGTTTTAAGCAGACCCTTACCTTTCATTTTTCATCGTTTTAAGCAAACACTCACCTTTCATTTATTTTTCATCGTTTTAAGCAAACACTTACCTTTCATTTTTCATTGCTTTGAGCAAACACTTACCTTTCATTTTTCATTGCTTTGAGCAAACACTTACCTTTCATTTTTCATTGCTTTGAGCAAACACTTACCTTTCATTTTTCATCGTTTTAAGCAAACCCTTACCTTTCATTTTTCATCGTTTTAAGCAAACCCTTACCTTTCATTTTTCATCGTTTTAAGCAAACACTTATCTTTCATTTCAGCAAAACTTAACCTTTCATTTTTCCTCATTTTAAACAAACACTTACCTTTCATTTTTCCTCATTTTAAACAAACACTTACCTTTCATTTTTCCTCATTTTAAACAAACACTTACCTTTCATTTTTCATCATTATAAGCAAACCTTTGCCTTTCATTTCAGCAAAACTTAACCTTTCATTTTTCATCATTTTAAACAAACATTTACCTTTCATTTTTCATCGTTTTAAGCAAACCTTTACCTTTCATTTCAGCAAAACTTAACCTTTCATTTTTCATCATTGTGAGCAAACCTTTACCTTTCATTTCAGCAAAACTTAACCTTTCATTTTTCATCATTGTGAGCAAACCTTTACCTTTCATTTCAGCAAAACTTTACCTTTCATTTTTCATCATTGTAGGCAAACATTTACCTTTCATCAGCGTATACTGTCCTTATTTTGCCCTCAGCATCCCTGTGAATCTGTGCTGTGGAAAGAAAAGGAAGGTGATTATGAGAAGTCAATTAATCATGAATACAAAGCGATTCTTTAGTATTTTTACTTTACATCATTACATGTTCATGAACAGACTCCAAACTGCAGAATTCATTGGATGTCAGCTTCTATTCTGCTTGACACATGTAGCACTGTAAAAAGTGTTTCAGCTTCTGTGGCTGTTTAGGTGGCGTTGAAAATTTGGGGGTGGGGAGGGGGAAGGGGGGACAGATTCGGTTTCAGTTTCTCACGATAACACCTCCACGCTCAGAATACATTCCACTGGCACTGACATGGCTGATGCCATGTGATGGATGAGACTCAAAATGATCATGACATAAACCCTGTACCCACGCATAAACTCTACACCCTGGATAGGTCTTGGGTAAAAAAACAATAACCGAAGCTGAAAATTGTTTTCAGATCTGTTTTCGTTTTACAGCGAAACCATCATGAGAAACCTAGAATGCCCTGGGATAAGAGTTGAAAGAAAAATGATAAACAACATTCGTTACGCAGATGACATGGTGCTAATTGCAGAAAATGATAAACAATATTCGTTACGCAGATGACACGGTGCTAATTGCAGAAAATGATAAACAATATTCGTTACGCAGATGACACTGTGCTAATTGCAGAAAATGATAAACAATATTCGTTACGCAGATGACACTGTGCTAATTGCAGAAAATGATAAACAATATTCGTTACGCAGATGACACGGTGCTAATTGCAGAAAATGATAAACAATATTCGTTACGCAGATGACACTGTGCCAATTTAAAAAATTAAAAAGACCT
This sequence comes from Monoplex corrugatus, assembly GCA_030674185.1. Classification (NCBI taxonomy): domain Eukaryota; kingdom Metazoa; phylum Mollusca; class Gastropoda; order Littorinimorpha; family Ranellidae; genus Monoplex; species Monoplex corrugatus. The sequence goes on from JAPXFY010000033.1 coordinate 34,902,121, forward strand.
ACAAAACCTTGCGAATACAATAAACTAAGAAAGCAAAAATAAAGGGCTGGAGCTAAACAGTAAGATGACTGAAGTCATGGTAATCAGTAAAAAGCAAGAAATCCCCTCACACAAAATAACAGCAAATGACTTAACATTGACACAAGTTGATAAGTTCAAATATCTTGGAACGGTCATCTCACCAGACAGCAGATGCATATCAGAGATAGCCAGCAGAATCGGCCAAGCCAAAACAGCATTCAAGAAGATGAAAAGCATTCTTACCAACAAACGCCTATCAGTTAACATCAGGAAGAGAGTTCTTGAGTGCTATATAGAATCAATACTATTGTACGGTTGTGAGGCGTGGACAGTCAACACACAAAGTCAGAACAAAATTGAGGCAACTGAAATGTGGTTTCTAAGAAGAATGTTGAGAGTTTCATGGACAGCAAAGAAAACAAACGAGGCAGTCTTGAAAGAGGAAGACACAAAAAGAACAATAATAAAGAAAATCAGATAAAGACAAGCAACATTTATAGGACATTTTATGAGGAAAGAGAAATTAGAGCACCTGGTCACAACAGGAAAGCTGAAGGAAACAGAGCACCAGGTAGACCCAGAGAGAAACTACTGGATGGACTTGCAGAGTGGCTGATGACAGAGAGGGTGGGAGAGATGTACTTGCCGCGACAGGGGATAGATTCTTACGGAGGCCCATGATCGCCAACACCATGCAGCAGGGCACATGATGGTGATGATGATAAACCGAGGATTGAACCCACAACCCTGTGTTATGACAACTGAGCTGATGGCCACTGACAGATAACACACAAATACTGCAAATGGGGGGAGGGGGGTCAGGGAAACCAGTGGCATTACATTGTGGCAATGTACTTCGTCCAGAGAACGCAGCCTAAACTTTATATGGCAAAATTTTTGTGAAAACAAAGGAATAGAATAAATAAATGAATAAATCAATCAATCAATAAACAAACAAATAGATAAATAAACAAACAAACAAATTAAAATATTGCAAACAGGGAGAAAAAATTAAACCGTGGCATTACATTTTGGCAATGTACTTCGTCCAGAGAAAGCAGCCTAAACTTTACATGGCAAACTTTTTGTGAAAATGAAGGAAATAAATAGATGAATGAATAAATAAATAAATATATTATAAATAAATATATAAACAAATAAATAAATAAATAAATACTGCAAACAGGGAGAAAAAACAAAACAATGGCATTACACTGACTGTGGCAATGTACTTTGTCCAGAGAAAGCAGCCTAATAATTACATGCAAAATTTTCGTGAAAACAAAGGAAATAAATAAATAAATAAATATATAAATACATAAATAAACAAACAAATTAAAATATTGCAAACAGGGAGAAAAAAAATTAAACTGTGGCATTACATTGTGGCAATATACTTCATCCAGAGAAAGCAGCCTAAACTTTACATGGCAATTTTTTTGTAAAGACAAAGGAACAGAATAATACATAAATAAACAAACAAATTAAAATACTGCAAACTGGGAGGAAAAAAAACAAAAAAAGTGGTATTACATTACGGCAATGTACTTCAACCAGAGAAAGCAGCCCAATATTTACATGGCAAAATTTTTGCGAAAACAAAGGAACAGAATAAACACAACAAATAAATAAATACATAAACAAACAAATCAAAATATTGCAAACAGGGGAAAAAAGCAAAACAGCGGCATTATATTGTGGCAATGTACTTTGTCCTGAGAAAGCAACCTAAACTTTACATGGCAAAATTTTCATGAAAACAAAGGAATAGAATACATAGATAAATGAATAAATAAACAAATAAACAAACAAACATCGAAATACTGCAAACAGGGAGAAAAAACGAAACAGTGGCATTACATTGTAGCAATGTACTTTGTCCAGAGAAAGCAGCCTGAATTTCATATGGCAAAAATTTTGTCAAAACAAAGAAACAGAATTAACATGATAAATACAGAAATAAATAAAAAACAAAAATACCTTTCCCAGAACGTACACTCTGCAGAAGAATGTCTAATTTTTTTTGTGTTCCTGGAGACAGGGGAGGTTCTGAAAAGAGAAAAGAAAAAATCGTATGAAAAATGAGTGTTAAAAAGTACCAAAAAAACCCAAAAAAACTTAATTAGTAACCAATAATAGCTATTTCGGAATAAAATGAGCAGAACATTTCAGGACATGAAAATACAATCCTTTCTCTCTTTTCCCTCTTTCTCTTGTCCATTCAAAGTTATTTCTCCCTAAAATGTTCACATATAATGAAGAATACACACACAGATGCACGCACACGCTGCACATAGCGTATATGCACACACACACACACACACACACACCACACGCACACGCACGCACGCACACACACACACACACACACACACACACACACACACACACACACACACACACACACACACACACACACACGCACGCACAAGACTTACACCCTTGTACAAACATCAGGTTTACCTGGATTTTCTACAGTTGCCATTTTGACTAGAGTTTCTTCACACTGGTGTAAGGTTAATACCCCTGCACACACACCAAAACACAAATAAATATCTATACATAAACAAAGAAACAAAGTGTGATGGTGTGGTGGTAAGGTGAAGGTGAAGACAGGAGGCAGAAGAGCAGAAGAGCGCAGATGGTAATGCAGCCTGACGAAGAAGACCCAGGGAAGACAGAGATGATGTTTCTCTCTTTATTCTGACCCAACCGTTCAAGACCAGACCTGAGGAGAAAGACATACATAGCACTCGCACTCATCCGCTTATATACTCCGCATGTGAACCACATTGACCGCACCGCGAGCCCGCAGGCAATACGACTCTCTGGAACCCCTTAGGGGCCAGATTTGTGTTTCTTCGAGCAAGCTCAGCGGTGCTTATCTTGCGGTCCACATAACAAATACCAACATATCATACATCAGAAAATTCTACACAGCATACAGATTGTTGTATTCTACATCATTTTGCACAACATTCACACAGATCGAAACTATAAGTGATTTAAGTCAATGTTTACACTCTGCTGAAAGGGATTTTAGCCGTATTTTTACGTATTTAATCAATCAATATTAGTCCATGAAAAATATCAAACAAATGAGTGAATACACGATGATCGATAAGTTTATGTGGACATACTTTGAATAGGTAAATCAATCTCTCGGTGCAGAAATAGATCGGTGAACAGGCAATTGAAAACACAAATGATTCTAATTTGGACACGCATAGTTCGACCACAATACGGAATGCCAAGATCTCTTCTAATATTTTACTGCTTAGCAATATTTCATTGCAATATCATTTCTGTTTATAAAAGGAGCAAAAAGGTAAATGTAATTATGTATTCTAAGTCAGATTTTAAATATTAAGAATTCGATTCTACATCCCGGCAAGATGGCGGTCATTTTGGCGGTTTGTCGCACTTTGACTTGGCCTGAACTTTCTTTAATGCAAGCTTAATATCTAATGATTAAAGGTGTGGTGTAGTCCAAATGAAAGATTAGAATACCAACATTCTAATCGCGATCTTAAAATTTCCACAATTTATTTCATTATTATACAAATTTCTGATCAGCATCACGGCTCACTGGTCGGAAATTTGAATAGTACCGAACGATCGGACAACAAAATTATTGATTTCAGGCAAACGAGGGGAAACTTCGCCTCGAGGACATTTCCTACAAGAAATACATACTTTTCTGCTGAATTAGAGTGCACAAGTTATTCATTTCTTAACTTTTAAGGGTTTAAATAATAGAATTTCCTAATATTTTTGAGAATCGCTGAACCAAGGGAGTTAACTGTACTCAAAATTGTTTGAGAAGAAAAGACGTCTGCTACAGCCGTTGGGTGTGCACGGCTACATCTCCCTCCAAGACCTCCAAGACAAGAAACTATCAACTGACACCATGATCAGTCAAAAGAGAAAAGGAGGCAGACTAGTGAGGAACGTTATTTAAACACAAATCCTCAGAGTCAGAACCATAAGCTGGTCTTTATCAGATAATATACTCAAAACGTCATGATCTACCAAAGAGGTGATATGACTCACGGGGAGTGTTATCTGAACATAACACTCAGAAACAGCAAATCCGAGTGAATCTCTCATTGATAATGGAGGTTTGTTGTATAAACAGGGTTCGTCTACAATCAATAGATCCATCTACATCCAATGAACCAGTCTCTGGCTCTTGTCTTTGCCTTGGGTTTACAACACACATTAGCAAATAATCTACACATACATATTAGAAAATAGAGCGCTCAAATAATGTTTCAACGTCATTACAAAATGTGAATACTGACAGTTACTCTGGATTTCTAGAAAAACAATTTGTGTAACTTTTTAGATAATGCGGAAAAATTTCTCTGGTCTCTGAAAAAAAAAAGACAAAAGTTTGTGCATATACCGTCCAAGTACTGCATGCCATGACGCGGACTGTTCATCTATCATCACAGTGATTCGAAATCGTTGCACAACACAGTCATGTAATCACATCCGCAGTTTCTCGATCATCACGAGGTGTCATTTGGAATCACTGCAGGCACGCTCAGTCAATCACAGTTCTAAGTGAATAGCCTTGCCTTGGTCTGGATGCCAGGCGCAGGGAGTGTCTCGGGGTTGGCACCAGAGGTGGTTCGCTGACAGGCCTTTGTGGAGTCGTGAGGTCAGGGTCAGACACTACAGGCATTGATGCTGGGGGAGCTGTCCGCTTTGGGGGTGGAACCACCTGAACAATTAGTTCATCGTCACTGTCTGACTCGGAGTCGGAGGTGGGTGGTGATGTTGGTGACTCTGGTTGTAGATAGTCCTCTAGGGCTAGGGGGCTGGTTGCTGGCAGTATGTCCTTGCGGTGGATTGCTCGTTCTGGACCACCTGCCAAGGGCTGGACCATGTAGACGTGCAGGTCACCAAAGGGTCGTGACGTCACCTGGTGTAGGTCTGGTTTCCAGAGGTCCTGGATCTTGTTGCGACCCAAGACACAGTTGCGAAGGTAGACATGGTCGCCCACGTGTAAGGTGTGGTCGGATGCTTTCTTGCCCACAGCGATGTCCCTCTTCTTGGCTGACTGCTTCAGCTGGTTGTAGGCCTTCTTGTGTGACTCTTGGAGGCGGAGGCGGTGCTGTCGGACCCAATCAACAGTCCCTGTGACAGCTGTGGTCGGGCATCCAAGGAGGTCGTCGACTGGAAGCCTTGGTTGTTGACCAAACAGCAAGAAGCGTGGAGCAAATCCTGTAGAGGCATGTGGCGTGTTGTTGTATGCCTGTACAAGTTCTGGTAGATGCACAGGCCATCTGGACTTCTCTTCTGGGGGCAGCGTACGCAGGAGACTGTGCATAGAACGGTTGAACCGCTCACGTTGTCCATTTCCTTGGGGATGGTATGGCATTGTGTGAGACTTCTTGATGCCATACACCTGCACAGTTCCTTGATAAGGCGTGATTCAAAGTCTCTGCCCTGGTCGCTGTGGATTCTTTCCGGAACTCCGTAGCGCTGGAACCACTCGTGTACCAAGATTTTGGCAACAGTCACCGCTTCCTGGTTCCTTGTAGGCACAGCCTGTGTGAACTTGGTGAAAACGTCTGTCATGACCAGGACATTTTCCCTACCATCACTGGCTGGGTCCAATTTTGTGAAATCGATGGCTAGAACTTCGAGTGGGCGTGAGGCTAGGAGATGACCAGAGGTAGTGTTGACTGTTTGTTGTCGCCCCAGAGTGCATCGTTCACAGGACTCGATGTAGGACTTCACATCACGGTGCATGCCTGGCCAGTAGAACCTTGACCGCAGCAGACCAAGTGACCGGTCAGCTCCCTGATGGCCCATCTGGTCATGGAGAGAGGCCAGGACATCCGGTTTCAGGGTGCTGGGCAGTACCAGCTGTTCAAGAGTCCCGAGTAGCTGGTCTTGGATGCAACGATACAGGACACCATCTTTGACATAGAGTCTGGGATACTGCTGGCATAGGGCCTTTGACTCGTGGCTGCATCTCACTGGAGGTTTTGCTGGCCAGTGGTTCAGGACAGGACCAATGACAGGGTCTTGCTTCTGAAGCTGGAGAAGTTCTGGCAAAGGTTTGGGAGCAGAGGAAGGGTCAGATTGGGATTGGGGACGGAGTTCCAAGGAGGTTGTAGGGTCTGGATCTGTCAAGGACTGTCTCTTGTGCCATGGCAAGTTGTGGGGGCACAGCTGTGGAGACTAAAGATACTAATGCGTCTGAAGGAAGTCTGGAGAGGGCGTCTGCTGGGTTCGTTCTGCCTGGTCTGTACTGGACATCAAAGTGGAACTGGGCCAGCTGGGCGGCCCATCTCTGCTCTAGTGCTCCGAGGGGTGCAGTGCGGAAGTGAACCAAGGGGTTGTTGTCAGTGAGGACCACAAACTGGGAGCCGATAAGGTAGTCTCTGAATTTCTCGGTGATGGCCCACTTCATTGCTAGAAACTCTAGCTTCATGCTCGAGTAGTTGGCCTGGTTCTTCTCAGTTGGGCGTAGTCGCCGACTTGCTTAGGCAAGGACTCTGCGCTGCCCGCCTTGGTCTTGGGAGAGAATGGCTCCAAGACCTTCGTGACTGGCATCTGTCTCCAAGATGAATGGCTTAGTGAAATCAGCAAAAGCCCAGGACAGGTGTGGATGTCAGGGAAGTCTTCAGCTTGTCGAATGCTGTCTGATGGTTTTGGTTCCACATCCCAATGATGTTGACTGTCTTCTTCTGCTTGCTGTTTGTCTTGGTCACTAGGTCATGTAGGGGTCCTGCTATCCTTGCAAAGTTTTGGATGAATCGCCGGTAGTAGCTGGCGAAGCCCAAGAAGCTGCGCAGTTCTGATGTGGACTTTGGGACTGGCCACTCTCTGACAGCTTCGATTTTGCCAGCCTCATAGCTTACGCCTTCAGCGGAGATTGTGTGCCCCAGGTAGTTGACTTGGTGCCGGAGAAATTGGCATTTGTCGATGCGGAGCTTCAGGCCTGTGTCAATGATCCTCTGCAGCAGATGGTCCAAATGTCTGAGGTGCTCTTCAAATGTCTTCAAGTATACCAGCAAGTCGTCTAAGTATACCAGAAGGAACTGGAACATGAAGTCAGACATTGTGGTCTGCATCAGCCTTTGGAACGTGGCAGGGGCAGTGGAGAGGCCCATGGGCATCCTGGTGTACTCAAACAAACCTACTGGAGTGGTGAAGGCCGTTTTGTGCTGGTCATCAGGGTGCATGGCTATCTGGTGAAAGCCTGAAGCCAGGTCCAGGGTGGAGAAATACTGGGCTCCAACCAGGGCATCAAAGGACTCCTGAATTCTGGGTAGTGGAAAGGCATCTCCCACTGTCTTGGCATTGAGGCGTCTGTAGTCTACGCAAAGGCGGATGCTTCCATCTTTCTTTCGGACGATGACTACTGGTGCTGCGTAAGGACTGTGGCTCTCTGTGATAATTCCACGCCCCAGTTCCTCTTTGATGTGGTCTTGGACTTCTTGAAACTGGTGGGGTGGAATGTGACGGTAAGGCTGGGCAACTGGTACATCGTTCACCGTCTTCAGGCGATGGAAGACAGCATCTGTATATCCTAGGTCGTCATTTGTTGTCATGAAGGCCTATGATTTTCTAGACAGCAGCTCCTGTAGCTGTCGTTGTTGGCTGGTTGTTCCATCAAAGTGTGGGCAAGGGACCTTAGCTGATGACGATGTTGGTTCTGACCTTTGTGCCGAGATGACGAGTTCATTGATTCCAATGGTGATTTGGGGTCCATGCTGATCTTCTACTGCCTCAACTGTTTCCAAGCTGGCGACAGGGGATCATGCAGGCAGGAATCGATCTTCTGGGGAAAGGTTGGCAATCCTCACGAAACATGATGTTGCATCTCTGTTGACCAGTGTTGGAATCACCATCAGGCCACCTGGAAGGGGTTTTGACAAGGGTGATACTAGAAGATGGGAGGATGAACGTGGACTAGTTATTTTGATGGAGGCTATGGAGTAGGCAGGAATACAATGGCGGGTTGTGGTGCGGGCTATACCTTTGGTATGTGTTGTCTTTCTTCTGACTTCCTGGGCAACAGCCTGTAGGCAGCGGGGCATCTCAGGAGAAGACTCGGCGAAGCAGGGGCCAAGGACGTTCATTCCCAAAAGAACAGGCAGTCGCTTTTTGCGGTCCTGCATGAATGGCTCCAAGGGTTTCTTGACCACCAGGACGGGGACGTTGGGGCATAGGGTGTTGAAGACCGTGATGTTGACGATGAAGATTCCTCAATAGGGCACCTCAGCCCCATTCACCGCACGCAGTTTGACGTGGCAGTCTTCCCGTCTCAGGTCTCTCAGGTGCTCAGCTGCCCATGTATCTGTGACAGTGGTGACTTCACTGCCTGTGTCGATGAGGGCCATCACTTGTTTCCCGTGGATGGTGATGTTGGCTGTAGGACACCGTCCAACCAAAGTGGTGTTTTTCCTGCCCCCCGTTGCCTGGCCATTGGTGGTGGCAACGGGGGTTTCTAGTTTCCCTGCTGCTGGGATGTCTGCCAGGTGTTGCCCATCCGTTGTTGGTGCCAGGTGCTGCCCTTATGCTGCTGTTGCTGCTGTCTGGTATTTATCTGGGGGTGCTGTCGACTGGTGGAGTTCTGTTGATATCGCCGTTTTGCTCTGCAGTCGGCTTCTTTGTGTCCCCGGCGTTGGCACCACCAGCATAAGATGTCGCGTTGACCCTGGTTCATTGATCTGGCTCCAGGAGGTCTCTGGCGTAGTGGCTCTGGGTCGTTCTGGCGTGCCTGGATAACGGACACAGATGCAGTGGTGCGCTGGTCCTGAAGCTGTTGTTTTAAGGCCGCTGTCTCTATAGTGAGGGCGGTGATTGCTCTTCCAGGCGATGGAGGGTGCTAGCGTCTGTGGCGGTAGTCTGTTGGGCTGTGGCGTCCAGGCTGCTGTCCTCCCTCATCCACCGTTGTGCCTCTATGGTGGTGTCCCTGAAAGTGGAGTCAGCTTTTTCCCTGACGTAGCGTTTCATGTCTCTTCTAAGAGAGGCAGGATGCAGCCCATTAACAAAGGTGTCCCGTAGTACAGCGTCTGGCAGTCCGTTGGTAGTGGCCGTGTTCATCTTCGAGAAACAGGAGTCATATGACTGCAGCATACTCTCCCACTGTTTCGGTGAGGCCTTGTTGCCGCTTGAAGAAGGCCCCGACGAGAGTGATGGAGTCCCTATGTTCTCCCCAGTGCTGTTCAATGACGGTGAAGATCTTCCTTGGTGTGTTAACCTCTTCAGCCTCTAGGGACAGGACTTGTTGGCGTGCCCGGCCTTCTAGGGCGCTCAGAAGCCAGCCAGCTGCAACGTGGTCGGCCATGGGTTGTAGCGTGAGCAGAAGTTTTGCTTCACCATGAAGCTTTCAGCATCCTCTTCTTCAGAGAACTTGGGGAGCTTGTGGGGTCGGAGGGTGTGCAGGGTCTGGTCACGGTTGGGTCTCTCCTCATCAGACATCTTGCTCTATTTCTTATTGTGGTTCCTAGTGCTGCTGTGTATCATCCTGACAGGCTGGTCTCCTCTTCTCTTTCTGGATGGTCGCAGTCCCATCCTGCTCGCAGCGCCAATTGTGATGATGTGGTGGTAAGGGTGAAGGTGAAGACAGGAGGCAGAAGAGCGCAGATGGTAATGCAGCCTGACGAAGAAGACCCAGGGAAGACAGAGATGATGTTTCTCTCTTTATTTTGACCCAACCGTTCAAGACCAGACCAGAGGAGAAAGGCATACATGGCACTCGCACTCATCCGCTTATATACTCCGCATGTGAACCGCATTGACTGCACCGCGAGCCCGCAGGCAATACGACTCTCTGGAACCCCTTAGGGGCCAGATTTGTGTTTCTTCAAGCAAGCTCAGCAGTGCTTATCTTGCGGTCCACATAACAAATACCAACATATCATACATCAGAAAATTCTACACAGCACACAGATTGTTGTATTCTACATCATTTTGCACAACATTCACATAGATCGAAACTATAAGTGATTTAAGTCAATGTTTACACTCTGCTGAAAGGGATTTTAGCCGTATTTTTACGTATTTAATCAATCAATATTAGTCCATGAAAAATATCAAACAAATGAGTGAATACACGATGATCGATAAGTTTATGTGGACATACTTTGAACAGGTAAATCAATCTCTCGGTGCAGAAATAGATTGGTGAACAGGCAATAGAAAACACAAATGATCCTAATTTGGACACGCATAGTTCGACCACAATACGGAATGCCAAGATCTCTTCTAATACTTTACTGCTTAGCAATATTTCATTGCAATATCATTTCTGTTTATAAAAGGAACAAAAAGGTAAATGTAATTATGTATTCTAAGTCAGATTTTAAATATTAAGAATTCGATTCTACATCCCGGCAAGATGGCGGTCATTTTGGCGGTTTGTCGCACTTTGACTTGGCCTGAACTTTCTTTAATGCAAGCTTAATATCTAATGATTAAAGGTGTGGTGTAGTCCAAATGAAAGATTAGAATACCAACATTCTAATCGCGATCTTAAAATTTCCACAATTTATTTCATTATTATACAAATTTCCGATCAGCATCACGGCTCACTGGTCGGAAATTTGAATAGTACCGAACGATTGGACAACAAAATTATTGATTTCAGGCAAACGAGGGGAAACTTCGCCTCGAGGACATTTCCTACAAGAAATACATACTTTTCTGCTGAATTAGAGTGCACAAGTTATTCATTTCTTAACTTTTAAGGGTTTAAATAATAGAATTTCCTAATATTTTTGAGAATCGCTGAACCAAGGGAGTTAACTGTACTCAAAATCGTTTGAGAAGAAAAGACGTCTGCTACACGCCGTTGGGTGTGCACGGCTACAAAAGAAACAGATAATTCATTATTCTTAATGTTTAACCCTTTGACTCCCACAGCCTGTCCACAAACATCCTGCATTGTCAATCATGCCAGCAAAGCAAAAACTTTAACCCTTTGATTCCCATAACTTATCCATCAGTTTCCTGCAGGAAGCTGGTGGATAGGGTGAAGGAGTCAAAGGGTTAAGTTATTGCAGTTGGTGGATAGGGTGCAGGAGTCAAAGGGTTAAAGCCCAGCTAATTGTGCAGAACCATATCTGGGTTCAAATGCCTATCAATCAACATCAGGAAGAGAGTTCTTGAATGTTATACAGAACCAATACTGTTGTACGGATGCGAGGTGTGGAGAGTCAACAAACAAAGCCAGAACAAGATTGAGGCAGCCGAGATGTGGTTTCTCAGAAGAATGTTGAGAGTTCCATGGACAGCAAAGAAAACAAACGAGACAGTCTTGATGGAGGCAGACACAAGTAAATCATACATAAGGAAGATTAGGAAAAGACAGGCAATATTTATAGGCCATTTTATGAGGAAGGGGGATTTGGAGCACCTGGTCACAAAAAGCTGGAGGGAAAGAGAGCACCGGGTAGACCCAGGGAGAAAATGCTGGACGGACTTGCAGAGTGGCTGGGGACGAGGAGGGTGGGGGAGATTCTAGGGGCAACGAGAGATAGAGACAGATGGAAGTCCATGATCGCCGACGCCAAGCGGCAGGGCACCTGATGATGATGATATCTGGGTTATAACCTTCTATGAACAAACACTATACCTCACTGATCCTGGGGGAAAAGGAAGCTTGGAAAAGAAAATTACACACACCTATCAATTCATCTGTACACATAATCCAAAGATATGCCCATGGCATTGACTATTCCACCCAGTTTTTCACCAAGGCGTTTAAAACAATACAATCCTAATTAAATTTGTACACATAACTAAAGACACTAACACGTATATAATGGCTTAACCCTTTCACTTTGGTGGGTAGAGTGCAGGAAGCTGGTGGATAGGGCGAGGGAGTAAAAGGGTTAAGTTTTTGAAGTTGGTGGGTAGAGTGCAGGAAGCTGATGGACAGGACGCAGGAGTCAAAGGGTTAAAACGGGCAGAGAACAGACCAGTTTTGAATGTTGCGGGCTAGGACCCGAACTCGAGATATCAGATCCTGAGTTCACTGTTCTTTCAGAAGAACCAACCAGCCCACAGGGGAAAAAGCAAAACAACAACAACCAAAAACCTGGTCGTTTGGCAGTACCTTTCATTAACCCTTTGACTCCCGTACCATGTCTAAGCATACCTAAGGACACCCAAAACATATATAAAAACGGGCATAAATTACCTAAGTTGCTTCCGCATATCTCACCTCCGTAGAGCCAAAAACGCACGTAATACATGTACCCAATTATCAATCCTAAGAAAAAGTAGGTAAGACTTTATCAAACACATACAAAGGTAAATGGACCAGCGAGGCAGAAATGACAGAAAGCAAAGGAACAAGGCAGAAACAAAGAGAGTGAATGAAAAGAGAAAATTTCTAGCACAGAATTTCCAGAAGGTGGGGATACTATTTATACTGAAGTAGCCCCCAGCATCCCCACGGGGGGTGGGGGGGGGGGGCAACGACCTTCAAGCTATCAATCTTCCACACTTTGAAGTATCATGTGAATGTTCTGGCTCTACATCATCATCGCCCTCCATACAAATCTATCCCGTGTCACTGCAAGTACATCTCCCTCCCTTTCTGTCCTCAGCCACTCTGCAAGTCTGTCCAATATTTTCTCCCTGGGTCTACCTGGTGTTCTCTTTCCCTCCAGCTTTCCTGTTGTGACTACATGCTCTAATTTCTCTTGCCACACAAAATGTCCAACAAATTTTGCTTGTCTTTTCCTAATCTTCTTTAGTAATGTTCTTCTTGTGTCTGCCTCCTTCAAGACTGTTTAATTTGTTTTCTTTGCTGTCTATGGAACTCTCAACATTCTTCTTAGAAACTACATCTCGGCTGCCTCAATCTTGTTCTGATTTTGCATGTTGACTGTCCACACCTCAGAACCGTTTAACAGTATGGTTTCTATATATACTCAAGAACTCTCTTAACTGATAGGCTCTGTATCATCTCCAATTAACAAATACTTGCCCAAAGCAACCAAGACAGTATGGGAACTAACAACATGGACCTGGCATGTCACTCAAAGAAAGCGAGATAACATCACTTGAACAGCCGTTCAAAGTACACAGAAGCAAGACATTAAGGTCTGAAACACAACCGGGGCACTACATAGAGGCTTGTCCACAACAGGCAGAAGTGGAGAACCTTCCTTGTTGTCCTGCATGTCCATAACACTAAGGTCATACGGGTTAAGATGGCTGAGACCTCGGGGCGCGAGGCGGCTGACACCTTAACTTTTCCCTGGGCCAGCACTGTGAGGGCGTTGCCCTTCTCCTCTACTCAAAGCTTTACCTTTCCCGATCCAAAACAGGGTCATATGCCCGTTCACAGGTGCACTGGAGGCTACACACAGTCTTTTATCCTGAGTCCAACTCTATCTCTGCAGTCGAGATAAAATACAAAAGCTCTATCTCTCAGCCTAGTAGGCCTCTTGGAACCATATGATAACATTATATCACGCCGGTTAGTTTTTTCGACAAAGCCATCCACCCAAGATCTAACATCTTAACCCTTAAACTCCCGCACCCTATCCACCAACTGCAGAATCTTGGTCCTTTGAGTCCCTCAACCTATCCACCAGGAAGTTGATGGGTAGGGGGTGGGACTCAAAGGGTTAAGTTTTCGCTTTGCTAACAATAACATGGTTGTCGATGCAGGATGCTGGTGGACAGGATGTGGGAGTCAATGGGTTAAGTTAAATCCCAGCCTGTAACATGAAAAAAAACTGGCCTGCTCACTTCTCACCTGAGTGCTTCAATCAATGTGATGTGTCAGCTTAGTGTTTCATAAGTCCTTCCCCCTCTATTCCATTCCAAGATCTTAACAGGTGGACAAGGTTTGTGCGCAGACTCAAAGACTTTGCCAGACAAATGCAGGCAGATCTGGGCTGAGCATATGTGGAACTTCCTGAGAGCAATGAATGCCTCTAGAACAGACCCCAAACATTTTTTTTTTTTTTTTTGCTGACATGCGTAACAGCTACTACACAGGAACCAGAAAAACACGAAAACAGAATCAGAACGCGTATCTAATACAACAAGACAAGATAGGCGCAAATGTTCGGCCAACCGGCCTTTGTCAAGCGTGAATGTAAGATCACAAACAAACACCAAATACAAAATTATGAGAAAAATACTGAAACTTCCCTGTTGCTTCGTCCAGTGGGAGAAGAGGACTACTACATAGGCCTACAGTCAAAACAAGTGGCAGAAGGAACACTCAAAGCACAGCACTGAAAGGGTAAAGAACAGTCCCTTTCTTCTACAACTCAAACGAGCTGTAATTATATAGTGGAGGACAGGCGAAGTTACATAATGGACAAGGAAGTGTAAAGGGATGGTGGAACTATGGTTGACTACCAGCTTCAAGCAAAGGTCAGTAGGGAGTAGGAAGAGTGTAATTTATAATAATAAATACAATATTTATATCTATAGCGCAAAATCTTGATAAAATCAAATCTAAGAGTGGTAACGGTGGTGGTGATGATAATGTGTGCACAGGGATGTGAGGAGAAATGGGCGTCAGTTTTTTTTGTTTTTTTGTTGTTTTTTTTTTTTAAGCCCAGCTGACTGCGTAGCCGTATCACGGCTATAACCGTTTCAATACACAATATTTCAACAGGAAAAAAAAAAAAAAAAATGAAAAGAAAATACAGTACACGTATCAATGCAATCACACATATAATCTAAGGACATGCCTCTTGCACAGACCGCTCCATCCAATTCATCACACAGGGGATTTAAAAAACATACCTGAATACAAATTTAAACATAACTATGGGCACTAAAATATACACTTTATGTACATATAAACAGGTCTAAATTACCTGAAATTGCTTCCGCATATCTCATTTCCCTAGAGACAAAAATGCACTCACTATATGTACCCAGTTATCAATCCTAACAGAAAGTTTGCAAGACTTTAATAAAACACATACAGGTCAATGGACCATTAAGGCGGAAAATGATAGGAAGAAATGACAGAAAGCAAAAGAGCAAGGCAGAAACAAAGAGAGTGACAGAAAAGAGGAAATTTCTAGCACAGAATTTCCAGATGGGGATACTATATATACTGAAAGAGCCCCCGGCATCCCCATAGGGGGTAGTCTTGAGCTTGAGATCCTGCATACAAGTCGTGTACACACACACACACACACACACACACACACACACACACACCACACACACACACACACACAAGCACACACCTGCACACATGCGAGCATGCATGCATTCAAGCTAACACACACACACACACACAGTGTCTCACACACACACACACACACACACACACACACACACACACACACACACACACACACACACACACACACACTCAGGGGCAGAGAGAGAGACACAGAGAGAAAACAAAAACAAACATACAAACAAAAACCAACAAGAGGCCATCATATTAATCTTGCGCTTGAGAGAAAGAGACAGAGACAGAGACAGAGAAAGAGAGACAGAGAAACGAGAGAACAAAAACAAACAAACAAAAAAACAACAGCAAGCGATCACATTAATCTCTCTTCTGCTCGCACTTTTCTGACTTTTTTGGAAAAAGAATATTTACCCCAGGAAAGCAACAGATTTTGATCAAATTAATCATGAACCAGAAAAACACAAAGATAAATTTTGAACATGTATTTAATTCAAGGCAAGTGCAAATTTTTCTCTGCCCCACCCCACCCCACCCACCACTCTGTCAAAATGAAACACTCTCCGACGTCATTAACCCTTTGACTCCTTCAGCCTGCCCAACATCATCCTTCTTTGTCAACCATGCTGGAAGAGCAAAAACTTAACCCTTGACTCCCTCACCCTATCCACCAGCTTCCTGCAGGAAGCTGGTGGATAGGGTGAGGGAGTCAAAGGGTTAAGTTTTTGCAGTTTGTAGATAGAGTGCAGGTGGCAAAGGGTTAAAAAAAAAAGAAAGGAGGATGAACAAAACCAACCATTCAACCAAAATAGTAAAACATGGAAGCAGAACTGTACCAAATGTTAAATGTGAACAAGAATATCAACTCAAAGTTTCCAAACTACCACAGCGCCTAAAACTATTGTCAATCTTAATGTTAAAAATTTATGACAATCT